>JAHREE010000265.1:6732483-6865069 GCA_033628505.1 Tringa tobata
CTTGAGTCCGTGTCTTACTAGTTCTGGCTCTGAGTCAGTATTCTCAAAAGTGTAAAAACTGCTGCAGGGAGTTAGCAAAACATTTTAGGACAAAAAAAAGGTGAATGTTTTAAGAACTTGTAATGAGAAGAGTTAAGGCAGAAGGGCTTTTGTAGGCTGTGAGTGGAGATGCTGTCTCAAAGCCACAGGCCTTCCTTTTGCACTCTCACCTCCAGCAGTGTGTTGTTGCCTCCTTTAGCCCCAGTAAGATTATTTGTCAGATTTAAACATGAGATAATTAAAATTCAGCCTATATAAAATTTTCAGCCTTCTTTTATCTCTCTTTGCTGTAAGGTTGCTGGGGGTGGAGGGGAGTAAAAATGAGGAGAGTTTTCCGTCTTTACTTTTTTTAAAAAAAGAAATTAATCATTGACCCGATAAAATTAAGGCAACATCAGCTGGGACTTTAGGTCACTGTAACATAAGTCAGGTAGTGAATCAGAAAATTCAATTATTTTGCAGGGAAGAGCGTATATGAGTACGTGGAACTGTTTTACTGGTTGTGGTGTTTTCTCTGCGTCAGGCAAGCACCAACTGGCCTAAAGGGTGGGTTGAAGAGTCCAGCCAGTTCTCAGCCATCTGCAGAGTATTAAAAATGACTGTTCCTTAGTGTGATGTGCATATGAAGTGTCTGTAAATAATGAAAATTTAAGAATTGAGAATTAAGAATTTAACAAGAAGTTAAATGCAATGGTGAGGTACATAAAAGATGACAATTCAAACAAAAACTGAGTATCTTTTCCATAGCATGATGTATCTTTTGCTTCCTTCTGCATAATGCTGCTTGTAAGGTGAAAATAAGTAATCAATGGCTGAAAAAAAGGTTGCTTGCATCCCCTCAGAGGTTGGGAATGTGCATGTCAGACATTTCAAAGTACCCTCTTTTCTGAGAAAAAAAATCTTTTTTTGGGAATAATGAGATGGGCTTTTCCAGAATAGTGAGTAACAGTCATGGGTTTGGGCAGTCTACTAGTTTGAATAAAGTATATATTTTAACTGCTTATCAGTGAGTTCTTGTTGTTTACCTGAAAACTAACATCCTTAAACATTTCATAGGCACTGTTTGTATCTGACCATGTCTTGGTCTTTCGTGACTGACTTTTTACACCTGTATGGTATGCTGCTCCAGTTCCAGAGGGATTACTTAGTGTAGTGAAGTTGACGCTTTCCACAAATTCAGGAGAAATGCATGGCAGCAAACAGGGTTATCTTTTTAGAGGTGAATATTGCTTGCATTGGCTTAAGTCTCCTTGTGTGAACAAACGCAATTTCTTCAAGAAATTCTTCTGTGTGTTTTATGAGAACTACTGGGGGAAAACCCCAAACTTTTGCGTCTTAATGTTTTCAGTGTTTTCATGTGTTAGAAATTGTTATGAAATTGCAGCCTTAAATTTGTTGTCAGAGCTAATTTCAATAATATTTCAATATGATTTCAATAAAATTAGTTTTTGTAATACATTGTTTCAGCCAGGGCAATGATCTGAAAACTGGAAAATGGCTACTGTCTTCTGACTTGTTTGATGGTGAAACGAAGTGGAAGTTCTATGTTTGAAACACTGAGGCCTTCACAAGCCTTTATAGTAAATAGTGAACTTTTGTCTTACGATTAAGAGACAAACTAAACCTTTTGATAGTGATATTGACACCCTGCAGAGCAATATGTCAGCTGCAAAAGTTTTTACACTGTCATGCTCTTTGGTCAAAAAATGTCATTAAGTCCCATCTTTCTTTCCCTTATACCACTTAATTTGAAAATAACAAACCATGTGCGTGTAACATAACTGCATTTTAGCTTGTGACTTTGATGTGCATTAGCTGTGTTTCCATTGCTTCTCCTGCTCAGTAACATACGATGAATTACTTCTATTGCCATGAAGAAAAAAAATATTGTATGTATAGTGATTGAGAGATTCCAATTATTACTATCCACTTGCTGAATTTTACAGCCAACCATCTCATTAATAAACCTGTTTATTACTAAAAAATGAGCAGAGATAGTTAAAGTCCACAGGAAGTTCATTGGAGACTTTAAAATTGGGCATTAGTGCTTCTGGTATTCACTGCAGTTATCAGAGTTGGATATAATAGATTCATTAACACTCACAGCAGCCTACAAAATAAGATGTTTTTGGATATTTCCTCCTTTCTGAAGACCCAAATGCAACACTTAACAAGGTTTCTTGAGCAGTGCCCAGTGCATGTGGCATTATAGGGACGGTGCACATAAGATTGTTTTTCACGTATTGGTATTGCTAATGTATATTTAAAGTGCAAGAAGCATTACTAGTACCTGAATTAACTGTTACACTCTTAATAATTTTTACAATGTAAAAAACAGATTTAGAAAAATTCTGTTTAAGATGCCTGATACCTTCATGTAAAGGCAATTTTTTTATTTCAGGGTTTACCTGTTGGAAGAGCCTATGAGCAGTGCTTATGTACCAGTGCTTAGATTTACACACCAGCCAGCTGGTATAGCCAGATCTTCAGTTTTTCTCTTTTTTTTTTTTTTTTTTTTTTTTTTTACTTTTTGGAGGTATTTGTGAGTAGCTTGATGTTTTTGACATCTGTGTGACAGCTTCTTGCATAAGAGATGAGCAGCCTGTTATACCACCCAGCTGTGTGTATTAGTCTGTACATCAAGCTGAAGAGCGGCACTTAGCCAGATCTGACAATCAAATGTGAACTAGTACTACCTATACACAGGAGTGCATTTTAATGTTGTGTGCTGTTTGCCAAGAGGCTGGTACTTGACAAAGAAATTGTCAGAATCTCTCTTCTTCCCACCTCTTCTTTTCTTCCCACAGATGTGTGTCCATGTTGAAATATATGATATTTTTTTTTCCTGTAGTTTAATACGGTTTCTCTTACAGATACCAAAGCCAATCTAATGTTTTCAGTGGTTTCATGTAATAAAATTGTAGCAAGCTTTTTGTCACAGAGAAGTGTTACTCTTCAAAAATATGCAGCAAATCAGCATGACATTTTTTGCAACCTTAATCTAAAGTTACATTACGCTCAGTTTCACCAATGACTTCATGTCAACACACCAACAACCTGTCCCCAAAGAAAGCTAAAGACCTAAAGAATTTATGTTGCTAGATCATAAATTTGTGCTGCTCTTCTCAGTCTAGTTAAGAGACGGTGATCAGCAGAATGTGAGTGTGGGGAGAGTGAGAGCTGCCTGCTCTTATTTTAGTTCAACTGATCTGGTAGCAGTAAACCTTAAAGTCTTCTGCACTTCCTCATGATTTTAAGCCTCTGTCATCTTTTTTGATGCTTAAAATTGAATAAATGAAATTCACTGTCACAGAATAAAATACACAGTAAAACCCTTCATAGTTCAGCTTTCCTTGTTTATGTGTTTGCTATAAGCCAGGAGTTAGTTACTACATGTACTATTTCTTTCTTCATTTTTTTAAATAGCATTGCCAGAATAGGGATTATCTGTGTTGCCCTGTATATGCAACCAAAAAAGATTATGAAAAGGGGAATTTACAAGAAAAAAAGTTTTTTTAACAATGAATTCTCTTGTTTGTGGAATAATCAATTTGCAGTGACACCTATGTGATGAAATATGTAGTTGTTCCTATATAACTTGGTTTTATGAAAGTGTTAGTAATACCCTTTTTTAACTTATTCTGTGTTTTTCTTTGTAGTATGCCCTTATCGTTCTTTTAAAAACTGTATTCTATTTCCATCTGGTCTTGCTCTTACAACATAAAAGTGTTGAGTGAGCTGCAACTGCAATTAATTCTTGTGATAGTGTTTATGTAGTTGAAAATATTGCAATAAAAATGAGAATTTGAATCCTGTTATCTGAAATATATCAAACGTTATGGCAGACATAGTTTTATGATCTTTGAGTTGCATTTTTATTAGAAAATATTTATTAACGATCAAAGTTTGTAAAGAAACCATCCTTGCAAGCTAAAAGAAGGAAGAAATAAAGGAAGCAGTGTATTAATTTTCTAGGCCAATACTTCGGCTGTATCAATTTTTACACTGTTGTTAATCTGCACTTACGTTGAGTTAGTGTTGAATAAGACTGTGGGTAGATAAACGTGAATGCACTTGTCATGGATTGGGATTGTTTGATTGCAAAAATCTGATGTCATGTTTCAAGCTTCTCTTGCACTTTAGCTGTACAGCTAATTGTATAATGCATACAAAGATTTTGTTTTAATTTGAATCTGGAAAATGCAATTTGGGGAAAATCAGGCTTTTATCTTAGCAATTTCTTGGTGGTCCTGTTGGCTGAACATTGGTGGAGATTCTCTCAGTCTTAAACAGAAGCAAAGAGGGAGTTAAGAGAAGAAGGGGGACAGAGAAAACCTGTTCTTCAGTCAGCTGGTTCTTAGCGCATTCCCAACATCAAGGCGGATTCGTGGCTGTCTGCTGGAATAGCAGGTCTTGAGTATGGCATTTAAAATATTGTCAGGTTGTAGGGGCTTTTGTGTGCAGTAAACGATGTTTTCTTTTTCATTCGTACACACATTTCAAGAACCATTTTAAAGTATGCCCAACACTGAGGCTCATCGTTTTAATAAATTGTATTATTGAGCCATTTAACTGAAATAAGAGCTTTGTACCCATTGAATTCTCAAATTGAAGTAGAACATAAAAAGAAATAAGAAATTAGTATCGAGGTACAAAGTAGGCATAGTTCTGAAGAACATTAGACCAGGATGGATTTTGATGAACGGAGTAAGGAGTGATTACCTAGAGAAGAATTTAGAAGGAAAAATATCCGTGTGCTGTTAAACAACCTTACCTGCATTACAGCTTTGTAAGTGGAAAAGCTCCACTGTTTTTTTTTTTGCATCTGTTTTTCCTTATTTAATTTTCCAGAATTGAAGGTAGTAAAGGAAATAATTGCACGTGTTTGTGTCTTTTTAATACAACTAGTTTTATACTTGGCTATTTTTATCTTGGTGTTTAGTCTAATTTTCTGTTTCAATTTTGTCCCTCCAAAACAGAAAAAAAAACTTCTTGAAGAACTTGGAGAGAATAGCCTTCCATATGTGACACCAGCCGACGCTGATTTCCATCAATTGGTAATGTACTTTCTTTAACTGTACTTAATTTCAACTAAAATGACTGTTTGCACTGAGCAACAAATAAATCTTTCTTCAAAGAGATACTGTGAAATCTGATGTGAGGAAAGAATCCTGATGGTTGATAATGTCCTTTCAGGTGGTGCTAAATAAGACCTCTAGGATTCAGATATTCAAAAATGAAAGTTCTGTGAGCTTCATTTATTTGTAGGATTTAGCCCTGAGCGTCAATACCTGAGTACCAGGTAACACATGTAGCAATGAATTGGAATTTCTTATGCTTTGTTAAAATAAAATACATGTCACCATTCTTTTAAGGTTTTTTGTGTTTTGCTTTTTTTTCCCCCTGACTTGTGATAAGAACTATTCTTTATAGCTCAGGTTTGGCAAAATAGGGAAAATACTAACATTGAAATCTGAAACGTTTTGGCTTAATTTCTACTTTCAAACAGTAAGTAACCCTTCAGCCTGCTGGCAAAACAAACTGAAAACTGGAATGCATGCCTCAGATAAGACCAAATCAAAGTAAAAACAGGCCCAGTAGCCACATGAGTAGTAATAAACCAAATGAGTGTATGGAAGAGTATCATGAAATTAGTAAAATATTCTGCATCTATCTTGGGATCTTTCCAGGTCAGCTATAAAACATATGGCAAGAATTGTAGGTTTGGTCAGATCAAATCGGAACACGGTAAGATGAAAAGCACAAGAAAGAATCTCGTAGTTTGAACAGCTACAGCAAGCATGCTTACATTACAGGCATGTCACCTTCCTTGTATTGACATATGGCTCAAAGATGTATATGGTAGCATAAAACCAGGTCTGACTCTTTCCTTGCAAGGATGAATTTCTCTTTTGCAGGACTCCGAGGCCAAGAAAAGTAGTCTTACAGTGGTGAAGGTAGCATAAGTAAGCTCTTGATTGGCATCTTTAACAGCTGTAAGGATAATATAATATGAAAACATGTAACTCCCTGTTAGCCATAAAAGCACTTCTGTGTGTAAAGGCAAGGAAAATGTAGAAGAGCTTAACAGAATTATTTTTATTTTTTCTCTTTACAAAAAAACCAACCCCAAGCACATTCTTCTCAGTCTTAAACTAATGTTCCTTCCCCCTTTTAAGACTTTGGTAGCTTACTGTTTTCTTTCCTCTTCCCTTCGCCTTCTGTTTGTTCTCTCCTTTTGTATCTTGCTGCCAAGAGCTGCTATGCCCAGCATCTCTTTTTTTTTCCATCTTTGTAATTCAACAGTCTCGTGGAGCTGCTGTGAAAAGAGAAGATGGAGCCAAGGTTGCCCGAGTGGCATCTCATTTGCTCGGTATCATAAACCCATAAATACAGGAGACAATGGGAACAAGATAAGCAGTGAAATCAATCAGACCTGTTCATGCCTTAATAGAGTTTAGATACATTCATTTTGCATCGTATAGAATTATACTTTTTGTGTAGTGTTTGTGTGCATGCTAGGTTTTTTTAAGTGTATGTGTAACCATAAGCATCACAAGCACCTTTTAGCTTCTTATGATGGTTATGAAAGGTTACTTTAATCACAGCTGTAGATATTACAAGTCCCATGATGCTTAAATGTGTTACAGATGGAGAGGAAAAGAAGAGCAAGAAGACAGCAAATTGGCAAAATAAAATCTCACATACAGTTTGGTTTTACAGTCTGCCTTTCTTGGAGACAGCTGCCTTACTTCTTTAAGGAACCCCCCTTATAAAGCAGTATTCTTTGAATGTGTTGGAAAGGTTAGATAGGATGCAAGTAAAATCTACAGAATCCTGTCAGGGATGGAAATGTACAGTCTGAACAAAACTAAGAAATTCCATCACAACCAAAGCTTCACTGACATCCTCTTTCAACGTGTCTTGCCTGATAAAGGATTTTAGAAATGTGCTCCAAACCATAGGCTGAAAAAATGTAAGGTTTAAAGCCAGTCATGAACAAGAAAAAGTCTGTTAGCAAGGCAATTCACAAATCTCTGAAGTATAAACTACTACCTCATGATGGAAGTGGCAGTTTCCTTATTAAGGGTCCTTATTGCTGACTTCTAACTTTATTCTATCACTTGAGTCATCCTGTAGGGTGAGTCTCTGTGTTGAGTACTACCATTGGAAAAAAAAGGATGTGTGTATTTAAAATCAAAAGCGTAATACTCAGACGAAAAATGGAGCATCAAATGGGCATTTTTTTCTTTTCTCTTGTGGTTGTGAGTAACATACCTGCTTCGTTCAGAGCAAGCAGTGAATCGCCCTTTAAATACTTGCTGTCAGAGTTACAACTCAGAGTACATGATTACTCCCCTTCCCCGTCCCCCCAAAACAAGGTGTCCAGTGCGAACAGCGTTCACCCTGCCTTCTGATGCCTTAATGCTTTCCTTATGTGGGCTGTAGCACAGTGACTGGGGGGGAGATTTAAAGAAGACTGTTTTCACGTGATGTGTGGGAAATGTGTTTCTACTTCCTGATTTCTTCTGAGATATCAGTGTGGGTTGGTTTTGGGTTATTTTTTAAGGTAAAATCCTAAGTATACTGTGTAAAACTTCATGATAAAATAGTTCTTAAGCACGTAATCTTAAAGCACAACCTAAAGGTAATGTGCCTTTGACTTGGCTGGCAATAAAATGTGGAAGACATTACCTTTGCAGTTCAGGAGGGGAATGCGATGTTGTTACCTTTGTAAAATCTGTGTGCTTCCTTTCTGGGGCATGTTTTCAGGCATTTAGTTGTTTTACATTGTGTTGTTATTTCCCTCCTTCTGTTTGTAGTAATTGTTGAGAATTTCATGTGTGTGATTCATGTCAGATATTCAATATGTTAAGTGGTTTAAAATATGTAGTAACAGTGACCTTTTTAAATATGCCAGAATAGAATATGTCCTGTGGCAATTGGTTAATCTTACCTGAGTAAGTCCAATACAGAGAATTATTTAAAGGAATACTGGGATACTCCTATAGAACTCTTAATGCTTTTTCTTTTATATATATCATTTGCATAATGAAGCAAATCATGCAGGAATAATCTTTAGATGTTCTGTCATGATTAAGTATGTTTGTGAAAGAATACTTCTGGTTCCCATCAACCTATACCCACACGTCTGACTGTAGCCTTAGCATTTGCAGTTACTGACTTCACTAGTTATTCTTTATAAGGATTTTTTCACCGTACTGTTCAAAGGTCACAGGTAGACAGCGCTGATTGAAACAAAGGGGAGCGTTTGGGGCCTCTAAAGGAATCATTTCAGGCTTGTGGCAAGCTCAGCAAACTGTGTTTATCAAGCTTACATTCAGTTCTTTTAATGAAAGCTAGGATCCAGTATTCTGTGCTGGGGATTGTAGAGGGACCTTCAAATAGATATCTGGGACTATTTTCAAGACTTGGTGTTTAAAGATAAGCATGTAAATAGTGTTGTCAGATATTATTATTACCTGTAGATACTGGTACAGAGTTTTTTCCCCTCTCTAGGAGTCTAGTTTTTGGAAACCATAAGAAAGTGTGAAGAAAGGGAGTTAGCTTCACTGTAACAATTCACTAGATATGGTGGCAAGGTCTATACATAAACTAAGATTTATTATGTGTAATCATTGTTTTTAAAATAGACTTCCTTTTATTTTCCCCCTTTTAGTAGAAACAAATGATCCTATAAAGCCACCTTTTCAGTCTTGTAAGATAACAACGTGTTATGATGCAAAAGTCTTAACTGTTTTCATTCAGTAGAAAATGTGCATGCTGCCTGGTTTGTATTTTTCAAAGGCACCTCTTCTGGATTTTAAAATTAATTTCCTGGAAAGCAGGTTCAAATCTGACTTGGAAGTAGCTAGTACTGGTAAAGTGGTTTTGAGTTGCACCAGAAGGAGCCCACAGATGGGTCGTAGGTCAGTGTGGTGCTTTTGTGCTGGTGGCTTTTACTTGTTTTTTAAAAGCGCTTTGAGCATAAACTATTATGTTAGTAAAAATTTTGACAGATCAGTTTTGTGCATCCATGTGCTCTTGCCTAATTCCTTCTGATTTCAGTTTACCTTAATTTGTTTTCCCCACAACACCATCTGTATTTACCTTTTCCCCAGACTAGTGACTACCTTCTGGACAAAAGGAAATAGGTTGTGAGTCGTTTTAAGCTTCACACATGCTAATTGACACCTGATAAGATCCCATTACAGCCTTTCACTTACTAAGGGCACTAGTTTGCATCTGTTTCTTTTATTTATTTATTAATTTTAATGAAATACATAGGAACTTGGTCTATTTAAGAATTTATTCTCTACTCTTTGTCCAGTGTGCCAAACAGTCTCAGCAGTAGTTAAAGCAGATTTACAGGCAGCCAATAAAAGGTGTGATTATATGATACTCACTTCCTTAGAAAACCAGATTAACAAAATAAAGTTATCCAAGCCTTCCTGGGGTGGGAAGCAGTATTTGGGACACAAAGCAAGATACTGCCGATTAGCGGCATCATACCTTCCTGAAGGCTGTTGCCTCCGCACACTGCTGGACTCTGGACTCCAGCTGATACCAGAGCTGGTGTGGTCAGAAGAGGATATAAGGAAAAATTGTAAAAAAGGTATTACATGTGGGGAGATGCTGGGGGGGAAGGATAGGTTTGGATTTTATTTTTAATTTTTTATCTAAAAGGGGAACTTTTATATAAAATAGGAGCACTAACTGGCATGCATTGAGGAATATGAAAATAGAAAGGACAAGTATGTCAAGGACTATTTTGAAAATAAAGGTGAAGTGCAGCAGAATGTTGGTCTTTTTTTGAAAATTTATATTTTCATTTTGTTATCTTTACCCTAAAAATTGTTATATAAAACTATTTCAGTTTATTGTGTAGCCCTTTAGAATTCTGTATATCAGAATGAGACAGAATGGTCTTTGCAACCGTCGCAAAAAGAGGAGTCACTTTGTTACTGCTCGATATTCCAATGTTTGTATACTTAAAGGTAGCGTTATCTACATATTTATCAAGGGAGCTTATATGTTCTATTGATTTCTGCCAGAATTCTCAGATTTATTTATTTAGAGATTTGACCTGGTGATACTCTCTGATCACAGGCTACTGGTACATATCCACAGTTTGTGCTATATATTGAAATATGAAAATAAAGTAACAAATATTGGCATTTATTTCTTCACCATATTCTAGACTCATGTTTGATAGCTTATCAACTTAGCCTTGCCTATTTTTGAGTATATGAAATACTTTGGTTCATGTAAAAAGAATAATTCTTCTGATGGTTTTGTTTGTTTGTTTTTGGTTTTTTTCCTTTAGTGGAAGACCAAATATTCCAAGCTGATTTTTGGAAAATCTGACACGGTACCTGAAGAACTCCATCAAATGGTACAAGAAGGCTTTCTGACCTTGCGAAAACACGAATGTTTCTTTCAAGATCTTGTAAGGATCAAAGGAAAAGATTTTGTTACCCCAGTGTCTCGTATATTAATTGGAAAGCCAGGATGCACTTACAAGTACTTGAACACAAGATTATTTACAGTTCCTTGGCCTACTGAAGGTTATGATATAAATTATTGCAGTCCTGAAATACATGATGCTTGTAAAGCATTAATCAGACTTAATGACTACTTGCATATTGAAGCAGTCAAGGCATTGCAAGGACAAAATCTGTTTGAGACCAAAGAAATTAAATATACTGCTGTGATAGATAGTGAGCAAAATTTTGCTACTTCTCCTACAGAGAAAGGGTCCGTTTCAAAAGATCAAAGCAGTTGTTGTATACCAGAGGATGACTACATAAGTCTAAAGAACAGAACATCTTATAACTTGACTTTATTAAATTATATGGATCCACTGCAAATGCTGTACTTGAAACAAGAACCTTATTTTGGAATGGGGAACATGGCAGTGAGCTGGCACCATGACGAGAATCTGGTTGAAAGGTCAACGGTTGCCGTGTACAGTTACAGCTGTGAAGGTGAGTGATGGGAGGTATGAGTTGACTACTGATATAAATATCTTAAATCCCTGAAGCTCTTTTATGTTTCCTTGTGGTACGTACATAAGCACACCTGCGTGCTAGTCTACAGTTGTCACGTGCTTCTGAATACGTTGTTGTATATAAGCCCTATCTTTGTTTCTACTAGAACCTGTAGAAAATATACCTGTGTTTACTGCAGCTGGCTTATCAGTCATTCTTTGAGTAGATTTAAAAATTGGTATGAGCCAGGAAATCAAAATCTGTCAAATACCTCTTTCAAGTTAATGCATGTGCATATTTTCTATCCTGTAAAATGTTTCATTGTAGTTGAGATCACTATCTTCATTGTGTAATTTATCATATACAGACTTGCTTCTGCTTTATGCTGATTTTACTACTCTCATTTCTTTGGGAAGATCAATTTAGGTTGGTTTTGTATAAAAGTATTACTGTATTTCCTTAGAAGTATATATATTTTTGTCTAGGCTTGCTGTAGCACTAGTGCATATTTTGCAGAGGACTTGCCAACATTTCTGTAGTTGGAAAGGGTGGAAGTTTTTCATTAAAAGACTTGTTGGCTGACAGGCTTTGCAGACTCCTGGTTATTTAATGCAGTATTAGGGATAAAAAATGTGTCGTTGGAGAGTCATTAAATAATTTCATTTTTAGTTGAAAGTATCTTTCCCATCTTAATCTTTATTTAAAAAAAGACATGAAGACTTCTATTTATTTTTTCCTAACAATTTTTGAACAAAGCCTTGGCTTTTTTTTAATGGCTTCCAGTTTTGTAAACATAAGACTAGAATTTAGACACTTAATTTGAATTTGCAAATGCTCCCTTATGTTTTATAATTCAGAACTGATTTTTGGTCCTTCCAAAAAATCCTTTGATGTTTGCTTCCAAACATGGGAAGAATTCACGATGACTTTGGTAGGTTTTGGCTAAAGACCATGATGTAAAAATAATAGCTTATACTTTCATGTGCATTCTTTTCTTAGTTTTGAAACTTTAGGACACTTTGTTATTTGATGTTCAGCGGAAATCATCTTATTTATATTTTCCTGGACATAAAACATCAGCTGGCTTAGCAAAGTGAATAGAAGAGATTCCTTGACCAGCAGAAATGTAACTTTTCCCATAAGCTTTTTTGTGTCTTATTTACCAATGATTTTGGTATTTTCTGTCCAGTAAATGTATTTTTTTTCAGTAGTGCTGTAGGTAACTTAAAATGTTACTGAAAAAATATTTAAAGAAACATAAGCAGGAACTTGTAGTAATAATACTGTTTGTGAGGATTTATTATAAAATGCTTAAAACCTTTTTACTTTAACATAAAACTTACTTATGGAGGGGAAAAAATGTCCCTTTAAGTTCAGAGAGCTATAAATCAACAAAAAAGAACTCTGCTATGTTTATTTATAACTTGTCACTTGATTTTGTTTCTTCAAGTTCAGCAAGTTAGGTAAAAATTATGCTGTTTTAAAACCAATGCAAATTCTTTGCAAGATCTGATTGACGAGGATAGAAAGAATTATTTGATATATTTAGACCAAAAGTTATTTTGGTATCTGTATATAGTTAGTGTTTTTGTCATACACATTTTTTTCATAAATGCACTTATTTACAAGTTTATATTTTTTTTCCTGAAGGATTTAAAAATAGACTTGAAAACTTAAAATTGATCGTTCTATCATTTGCATTTGCAAAATAATGAAAAAATTGCTAGTTCAAATTCTTTTACTTTTTGCAACAATTCCAAAAGTTTTTGATCAAATTGAAAAGGGAGGAAAAAAAAAAATCTATTAGGAGGGGATGGTGATATTAAAACCTCAGGGTATCTGGAGATAGTGACAAAGACCCTTTTTGGGCAGCGAATTATTTTTGAAGTCAGTTCCAAACCTGGACAAGGTTGAATTCCACTTGATTGCTCTTAAGCATGGCTCTAGTCGGTTTAATGAACTTTAGAGAGAGTTGAAGGTGTGTAGCGTGGATCCTGAGCATCACGGAGAAATGTCCTGTAGCACACCTTCATATGAAAACAGTTTGCCCATCTGTCTGCATTCAGGTTGTGGTTGTCATTGTATAACCCTGAAGTGAAGCTGTATTTTTAGTTGGCCTACTTATTCCTAAATTGAAGGAAATGGAACTTGTTTATAGTTTATGCATATGGCATTGTAATTAAATACTGGTGTGTGTTGAAGTTTTCTACCCAGCGCATCCAAGAGGAGTAATCAGACTACTTGATTTCAGAGCAATAATGGAGTCTTTTTTGCTCTTCTGATTTCCTGTTTATAACTTTCAAATGCTGGTGATTATATACTTATCAGTGCCTATAATATTATTCTTTCCAGTTCCATATCACTTCAATGTGTTGTTGGTTTTTGTAGTTCACAAAGACTGTCAATATTTACTATATCTCTTACCAAGCTCTCCATAACTGTGAAGCATGAAGAAGCTCCGCAGCTTTTTGAAGAATCATAGAATTGTCTAGGTTCATCTAGTCCCACCATCAACCTAACTGATAAAAACCATCACCAAACCATGTCACTAAGCACTATGTCAACCCATCTCTTAAATACCCCCAGGGATGGTGCCTCAGCCACTGCCCTGGGCAGCCCATTCCAAGGCTTAATAACCCTTTCTGGATCAAAATTGTTCCTGATCTCCAATCTGAACCTCCCCTGGTGCAACTTGAGATCGTTTCCTCTTGTCCCATCACCTGTGACTTGGGAGAAGAGTCTGAGATCCCCCGGCTACCCCCTCCTTTCAGGGAGTTGGAGAGAGCCAGGAGGTCTCCCCTCAGCCTCCTTTTCTCCAGGCTGAACACCCCAGCTCCCTCGGCTGCTCCTCATAAGGCTTATTCTCCAGACCCCTCACCAGCTCCGTTGTCCTTCTCTGGACCCGCTCCAGCCCCTCAATGTCTTTTTTTTTTGTGGATTGTTGTTAAGTCTTTGTAGAATTGTATCCTGATTCCTCTTCCTATTGTCTATATATAGATTTGCTTTTTATGCCAGTATCTTTTATTAGCACTTGCTTCATTAAGTCATTTAGTATTGAGTTAGCATTGGATTCTTACTGTAGTGTCTAAAGACTATCACAGAATCGTAATAGAATACATAATAAGAAGAGTAGAGGTGGTCAGAAATATTTTGATGGAACAATTTTTCTTTAGAAGATGTTGATTACTGATGATTGAATTTTCTAGGAGAAAACACTGATTATGTTGGGAAATTCAAACATAAATTAAGCATGTTGATTTTTGTTAAAACTCGCTTGATTCTCTTTTCTGCTAGGTCTTGTATGTTTCTTTGTCAGCTCTCTCCTCCTCAAATTCTCACTGGTCTCTCTGGGACTCTGAACACTGAGGATCTGTGGCAGCCCCTTAGCTTAGGGAAGCACTGGCTTCCAGAGTTCCATGGCTGGTACCAATGCATCCTCGCATGAATGCAGAATCCCCAGGTTTTCAGATTTTGAACAGCCGGAGCCCTAGGAGTCAAGCAATCTTACTCTGTTACAGCGGCTGTTTGTCAGACTGTTTAGAGATGCACAGCTCAGGTTACATGGTTTTCTTTCTACTTTAATTTGCACTTTTATATCATTATTTGTTTGGTACCTACATATTTGATTAAATAGTATTAAAACAGATACTACTGTAATTGAAACAACTTTATTTTCTTGTTCCCTTCTTCAGCGTTTGATGTTATAATGAAAACTTAATGTTTGAAACTTTGATCAGTATTAATTGGAGTAGAAGCAGCTTTTAATATGCCAGAAAAGAAATTTGAGAGCCACATAAAGGTATTGGAACAAGCTGATATTCTAATTAGTATCACTGTTTTCTTGTTTCCAGTGTCAAACTGTTTCAAAGCAACTTCAAATAAGATACATTTCTATCAACAAAATAAGATAGATGTTTTGCTTAGTGCTCATCTGAATAGTATTTGCTTTTATTTACATTAAAATAAAATGTGTTACATTACACTAGGTTAAAAGTAGTTATCAAACAATAAGAATTGACCCCCACAAAACTTTGGGAAATTTCCTTTTAATGTGAATACTGCATGAAAGTGCATGAATGGCAGTCGTGGTGCATATGCAGAGCTGAATACGTTATAGAATGTGTGATCAGTTACACTGTCACCAACACTATTAAGAATTATTTTACTTTTCAGAATTTACCATAGAGAAGGAATTGCAAATTTTGGCCAATTTAGGATTTTTAATAACACACTAGCTTAAGAATATCCTATCACGTGAGAGCATTAAGGTAAAAACTTGTTCAGGATTTTACTATAGTAAGCTAATAACCCATTTTTATTTGCTGCTCTATTTAAAAAGTGAATTGCAATACAAATACTGGTGGAATAAGGGCATTTTTAAAAAACTGGATTTTATCCATAAACATTTCCTAAGGAACAGTTTTCCCTTAGGTCTTTCTAAATTTTGTAGGAAGTTTTATTGCTTAGCAGAGCACTAGTTGGTTCTAAAGATGTTCTTTGAAGTAGAGACTTGTTTCAGTTGCCAGCTTAGAGGAGATGGAAGATAATCTAGTCACTGGAAGGGTCCATTTTTCTCATACCTGGATTTCCCACTGACTGTGCTTGAGGTTAGAGAAGTAGTTTTTTCTGGATTCTTTAGAGTATCTTTTTTGTCATCTTGCAGTTAGGCCGACTTGCTTGAAGTATGAAAGAACTGGCTGTGTTTGCTGACAAGGTAGTGTCAAAAGGTTTAACAAACTTACAGTCAAGTTGTGGAATGACTGATCTTGAAAGAGCTTTTGTGCTTGTTTCTTTTGGAAAATGCTGTTTGTTTTTTTTGACAGTGTGATGTTAGAAGCGATATCCTAGCACTAAACCTAATGACTGCTATCTCATTTCTGTAGTAATTGGGAATAAAAATAATTGAGATTCACTACAGATGTATGTTTCCTCACTAGGTTAAAAAAAAAATAATCCTGAAACTACCAAAGTTGTTCAGAATTGAAGTCAATCTAAATTTGTAGCTGACCAAAAATTCTCTATATATACTACTTAATGGATGAATGTCATGGAGTAGATATTTGTACAGGATGAGAATAATTATATTAAATGGTTTTTAATGTCAGTAATGTAGTAGAAATATTGCTTGTTGAAAGAATAAAAATGTTATGTCGAAAAATATATATGACTTATGACTGTAGAAATGAATATGTGAGTGAAATGATCACATCTGCAACTTGTAGGTTCTGCCCAGTTGGAAGTATGTTTTGAGAGAATCATAAATTTTTAATCATCTAATTACTCTTAAAATAATAGCTCTGAACCCCTATTTTCTAGAAAGAAATCATTATTTCAATTAAAACTGTTGTGGTGTTTGGTTTGTTTGTTTTTTTAGTTCTTTTTTTTAACCATGCTCTCACTGATTTGATCAGATAAAGTCTCCCCTTGAAGAATGAAGGGATGACAGAATATTCTTTGTTCTATTTTGGTGCTGTCGTTCATGATATATTTGGACACGGTATTCCAAATGTGAATTGATAAGAATAACATTGGCAAATCTTCCAGTTACTGTTTGGTGAATGCCAGTTGCAAGCAACAGTTAAAATGGCAGTACAATTTAATTAACCTCTTATGCCATGGCTTTTCAGTAATCAATCACAAGAAATATCTCTGGGTTGATACTCAATTCTTTCCCACCAGCTGCTGAAAAGCAAAGCAGGCTCTGCTTTTTTCACTTTTTGCATATAACATATAAAAATTGCTATGGATGACAGTAATAATGTATATATTTTATCAATTGCTGGGCATGTGCTCAAAACCCCAACTTTTTCTGTATCTGTATAACAGTGGTCAGTTGGACTTAATGCCAAAGTAGATGTTTACTGTCCTGCTTGGTTTTAGCAATGCGCTGGCAGCGATTCTGCTGTCTAAGAAATCACGTCTGATTTAAGAATAGTATGTTTAGGATATAGTTTGGCATTACAATTTGACTCAAATAGAGAATACTTAGGGTTTCAGAGTGCCGAAAAGCTCTGAAACTCTTGACACTCTTGGTGCTGAATAGCAAAGAAACCTTTTAAGGCTACTTTTACTTTCTGTGCTGTGGAAGAGTAACCCAACTAGATCCAGGAAAACAAGTTTCATGTAGTTCTGAACCAAACCTGATAAGATCGGGTCTTAGAGCTGGAACATCTCTGAAATTTGAGCTGTCTAGTTGGAAGCATAATATTCTGGCCAATTTTCTGCAGCTACATTCTCTCTTTCATGGTTCTACCTTAATTATAGGTTTGATGAGGTACTGTTGTTATGCTGTGGTAAGCTTGTTACCTGGTTGCACCATTTCATTTGGGATACAAGTGTAAAGAGTTCTTGCAAGCCAAATTCTATAAATCTTTAATGAAGAGATTTCATATTTACAGATAGTTGTAAAATTTTTGATGGAAATATAATAAATGTGACCGTTTCTGTATGGTCTACTCCAAAGTAAATACATGTTCTTAAGGTGCGGTGTATGTGCTCGATCCACGTGATTTACTCTCAAATACCTATCGTTTAGATGCATCTAAATGTTTTCACTTAAAATGGAACTGTAATTATATTAATGAATGTACAGCATTCAGTCATGCGTGAAGTGTGACATACAGAATTTAATAACAACTTCTTTTTATGTAGAAGTTTGTCAGTGCTACCTAGAGATATACCACAAATGTTAAGGTTTTTTTTTTCTTTCCCTCGCTTTCAGAATAGCTTGCATTTAAAAGCTAGTAGCAGCTTGCTTCCATTTGTTACCAAAATAACATGGTAGGAGCAATCAGTTTCAATTGCTGCTGATAATTATAAGGTGCAATAATTGAGAATATAGAGAAAAGGAGACTGTGAGCTACATTTGAACTCTGTACTTAAGCAATAAAAAATTTATCAAACTGCAAAAAATAAGTCATTTTAACGAGCGCATTCCAAAGGTGCTGGATTTATGAGGAGACCCCAGGAAACTTTGATTGAAATTGCTGTCTCTGATTGTAGTTCTATATTTTATTGGTGCCATATTGTGAACAGTGCTGCTGCCAAAGTGAATGGGAAAGCAGCATAACAGAGAGAGTTAACCCAGAAAGGTTACCTCTTTTTATAATATCCATGATGTATTGCATTAAAAATGCCTTGAAAGCCATCCTATTTGCAGTTTTCAGAAAACATTTTTCTTAAATTAAGTTACGATTTATCTGAACAGGGCAGAAAATATGAAAGCCCCTTGAAGACTTTAGTATTGATTTTTCTGAGTATTTGCTGGCTCTTGTTTTCTCATTTGTGTGCTCCTTGACAGCAAGGCCTAGAGCTGCTCCTGAGCCAAAGCTTCTGCTGGATGAGAACTGCGGCAGTGGAGGGAGGGAATACAGGGACTGAATTTACTGTAGAAGTTTGAACTAAGAACTTTACATTGGCTTTTTAAAAAAGTTCGTCTCTCTGCTTCCTGAATTTAAACAATATTTAATTGACATACAAAATTAAGATGATTTATTAATTATTTAAGGCTGCTCCCAACTAAACAAACATTGCAGTAGCTGCATGAGATGAATGACTTTAGTATTTTGAAAATGTGAGTTCAAGGTCACTTTTTCTGTGTGCATATTCTAATTAGAGTTATAAGTCTTTATTATTTTTATTCTGGAATTAAATGAAGACAAAATTTTCAAACATTATGACATGAAAGCACATTTGAAATGGGCAGTGAAATGGACACACATGGTTACTAACGTCTAAGCAAGAATGAGGCGTGCTACAGGGTTGATGATTTTTAACCGTTCACTGTTCTTCTGTGCCAACTGCTTATTAAAACTTCATCCTCCCTCTCTCAAAGTGCTCCATTACTTTAGCCATAAAACTGTTATACCATAGCTCCCAAATACCTTGTTATAAATGCTGACAGTATCTTTCAATTTATACTGAAGTGAAGTAAGCTTATGAAAATAGTTCTGAGGGATTAAGCTCTAAATACTATTTCTCTGCAGTGGATTATTTTTTCCCCAAGCTCAATGCATTCATGTTGCTTAATGATAAGAAAAATGTTGTGACAAATGTATTGGAGCTTCGTTGGCTCTTGCGCATGTTATCTAGCATGTTTGACTAATAATTTTGAGAGAAGAATGACAGATATTATTCCAAGATTCACTCAACTTTGTCTAGATTGTGTTTTGTGCCCATTATTTCACCTTACTTTGCCTCAGTTTATGTTTTGGTGAAATTGCAAGTATGTAAACAAGTGAAATTGTTCATAAAATGCCCTGGCGGTTTGACTTGAAATTCTTTCAGAAGTTATCTATTTTTATATCAGTGCTGCTACGTTTTTTTGGTAATTTTTCTAGTAATATAAAAAAAAAAAAAATTAAGAGGGAAGATTAACTAAAACTCCCATACATTTACTTGAGTACTTCAGAAAAACTTGACTCCATTTCATACTTTGCCTTGATTTGCCTTTACTTTGTGGTTAATGTGAAGTTTTCATCTTGGTAATGTTGGTTTCAAAAAATTCTTGATCTCATATTTTTTTTTACCTATTATGTACTTTTGAATTTGGAGATGGTAATTATGCTAAATGGAGATTAAAGAAAGTTTAAGCCTATTAAGATTGTACCAATGTAGGATATCATTAAGTCTGCATTGTTAGACCAGATTTTGTATTTTATGGTTCTCACCTTGTCTGTTATCTTAGTGGTGTTTTTCTCTCTCTCTCTTTAAAGGTTCAGCTGTGGAAGAAACTAATGAACAAAAACCAAAGGGACGAGACCCAGCTGTTTGGCACGTAGGCTTGAAGGTGGCATGGGACATAGAGACACCTGGGTTAGCAATACCGCTTCACCAAGGAGACTTCTACTTGATGCTTGGTAAATTTCAAGTGCTAAGAAGGTGAACTTTCTACTGAAAAGAGAGGAAATGACAGTTATTTTAATATAAATTATCATACCTTCCTTTCAGTTAGGAATTGACTTACTTAGAAAGACCTGAGATCTGGCTAGAGCGTATAATAAATTCCTCCTACCCTGCCCACTTCCGTTGTATTTTGGGGAACTTTTTTTCCTAATGTTTCTTTCATTTCATAGCTAAAAAAGGAAAATGCTTTTGAGGCTTTTCTGTCTGTTGTGCAGTCAGAATTCCTAGTCCAAGTCAAACTTCAGGCCATAAGCAGAATTTCCCCAGATCTCATGAGAAGTTGAGCTGTGTTTGTCCCATCCTTGTATCTGTAGATGCTGATTCCTATTCTTAATGCAGTTTTACTGAGTAACTGTGAGCACGGGTGTCTGTTATGTTCAACAAAAAAAAAATCCTGTGCTTGAGTTTGACTTATAGACTGGTTACGTATTATGTAAGCTGTGACTCTAGCAGTCTGAAAGTCTTTTGGTATTGTGGTTCAACTGGTGTCAACCATTGTGCCAATAAGTGGATTTGTTTTATTTGTCACCAATTTTAGATGACACATCTCTCTGCTATGCTTTTCCATGTGTATATTCAAACATACTGTTTTCTAGTAATGGGATTGTACTAAGATCATGATGAACAAAGCTGCCGTACCCCAAGAGTAAGTCTCAATGTCTCAATTGTAGAGGATTAAAGAAAGAAAATTAAATTGAGTTCGTTTACTTGAGCAGCTGAGCTCACACACTAGGGTTTTTCATTGAAAGAAATAAGCAAGAACTGTGCCTAAGGTTTGCTGACACAGAATCCGTTGCTTTCTTTTTTGGCTTGTGTTTCTCTTTGTTATCACTTTTGTTTAAACAAATTTAGTTATAAATCACACAACTCAAAACACAAACAATGCTTCTGACATCACCGTGTTTGCCCATTCAGTGACTTGGCTTGATGGACATCGTCTTTGAGGAGTGAGCGCACTTGCAGTGTTCCCTGTTTCTCTGTTTGTGACTTGGAAGGTAGACACCATGGAATATCCCTAGAATGACCTGTTGTGCTGCCAACTTGTTGGGCTGAACAGTCTTTTCACTTTTACCTTTCACTTTTATCTTCCAACAGATATGAAAATGGTTTGCTTACTACGAGCAATATATTTGTGGGCAATCTTAAAAAACATATACTATTCACTTATCATCGGTGAAGTATCTTGTGTAAAAGACCTGGACTGTCTGTCCTCTGAAGTGTGTCCAGATGTGAACAGATCAAGTGTTAAGACGTGAGATCCTTTGGCACGGTGGTGTGGATGTGCCTCTCTTTTCTGTATTCGTGAAGATATAGAGTAGCAGCCTGGAGGGAAACTGAGACATTTCTTATAGGAAAGGGAAGTTTAAGTGGCAGCCCAACATTCCTAGAAAGGGAATTACTAATCCATTTTTTGTGCAATAGCAGTCAGGGTATGAAGTAAACTTCTTATATAATCCTTCCTGACTTGCAAGTTTGTGCATACACAGCTTTTCTGGGCAGCAGATTCAGAAGGGAAGTAATAAAAGAGGGTCTAACTACAGCATTTTTATTACAAAATACTGTAGATTGCAGTTGGCGGAGTTACCAGATCATAAGGACAATTTTTGTTCCCCAATGGAATTTATAAACAGCAACTAAAGTATTATCAGGGATGCTATATGAAGGGTGGGTCAGAAAGTTAGTTTATTTAACACATAACTTCATAGTCATGTTTAGATGGAAACAAAGGATATATTAAACATTCTTTTGAAGACGATGTGTAAATCACTTTCTTATTAATACTTTGTGAAGAGCAACAGATTTGAGCTCTGTAGGCCAGGTGTTTGATAATCTTTTCTGCATTTCTATAGCCTTTGTATTTTTTTTCAATTCCTTTTAAAAAAAGCGTTATTATTTTATACAGTGTGAGAGTATTTTCAAACTGGCCCTTTTATTGGGTTTCTATGTACGGCCTTTGTAATTTTCACTTGAAGTTAAAGACAATATAAGTGGATGTGTGCAGTTTTCCTGTATTTTTTTATGGTTCAGATATTTTAAACATGAATTTTAAGAGAAGGCATCTTGAGGATGCCACCTAAAAGATAAAATCTAAACACTTTTTATAAAAAATAACTTGATAATAGAGAGGCAAATTTTAGTTTCATTTATCTTATGCCTTAATACACCATATGTTCCAGAACTGCATTTCAGTGGGCAGAGTCTTCTTGCTGGCATCATTTTAAAAGCAGCAGCAGCAGTGTGCAAGGCATCTAGAAAGTATAATATTGAGTACTGTGGTTAGTAGTAGCTGTTGGTGTACAGGGACCGATTGGTAGGACTGTCTACTCTCCCCAACTACCATTGACTCATCCAACTCTAACAAAAAAACGAGCAACTCTATAGGTCTGTTCTTCCAGTTGTTGAAATGGTGTAGTGCTCTCTGCTTCTTATGAATGTTGTGAAATACTGAAATGTCAAATTCAGTGTGTTGCTCATAATTATAAAGTCAGGTCCTATCAGTTCCTGTACCTGTCACGCTCCGACTATTTCCTACTGTGATACACACAAATCTTAGGTAAGAAAATGTGATCATTTGATATTTCTAATAATAATGTGCAATTACAGTAACTTGTAAAACCTTATCATTGGGTAAATCAGAGAAACAAAAAGGTTGGTGTTGGTTTTTAGCATTTGTAATAGACATTTAGTAATGGTTATGTTCCTCTCTTCATTTGCTCTATAAAATGGCTTTCTTATTCTGGTAGAATTTTAGTAAAATTCAGTCTTAAAATATGAATTTACTCCTGTGTTCTCAGCAGTCCTCTTCAGATGAAATCATAAACCATAACTTAAATGTGTGTTCGTACTAAGCAGGAGGTGATCATATCCATCCTTCAAGTAAGCTATTACAATAGTATAAGAGCATTTTGTTTAAAGGAAACCCAACAAAATCCAGAATTACTTTCAGTAAGACAGATTTTTTTTTTTTTTTTCTTAAGGCTTATTTTCCTAATATGAAGAAGAAAAGATCTGATGAATGACTGCAAATCTGCTGCCTAAAAACTCAAATCTGAACTTTATATCACTCATGAAACGGAAACACTTTAGCTCAATTTAGAATAATATATTGGTCTGCAGAGGAAGTGCATACTGAACCCTGCTGTCTCAAGTACACAGTCAAGGGGTGTCTAATATGAAACGTGTTGGGTGCATGCAATAAATCCAAAACGCGTGGAGGTGAGCAAAGGGCCCCATCTGCTCTGTCCTAGAGCATGCTTAACTAGGGTTGTCATGGTCTTGCTATTAAATTGGAATCTTTCCCCTAATCTTTGAGTTAGACACGACCAGATTTGCAAGCAGATTTACAATTTTCACTAATTTTCCTACCATGACTTCAAAACATACTTAACAAAAATACATTCTGGACTTTTTCAAAGGGAGATTTACTTTTCTGCAGCTGTTTCCCATAGATCAAGCTCTTGCTTGAAGGTTAGGGTTTTAAAACAGCATGAAGATGAACTTGGAATCTTATACCCCTCCCCACCCCCAGCAAATTATAGTTCAAGAAGCATCAAAAAATTATTTTCCTAACCAACTAGAAGTAGGGCGCACACATTGCAGAGGTTGGCTTGTGGTTAAAGATAAGTATTTAATGGAAACACTTCCACATGTATATAGTGGCTCATTAAACTATTTCAAGATATTTAATCTGCTTCTATTTCCACAAACTAACTTGAACCCTCTTTGCTCTCTAGCATCTTGAATGTGTTGGAGTTTTTTAAACCTTTTTTTTTTTCTTGAGTCCACATTTAATCCAAATGCTATATTCCTTGATTATGAAGACTTAGAACCCCAGAAATATATTTGTTGTTACCAAACTTTGATCATGAAGTTTGGCAAATCCCAGACATACTTTTTTTGTTTGTTTTCTGGTTCAGCCTTTTAATTCATTCTGTGCTTTGTTTGTACACACTTTGCTTGTTTAAAAACTAAAAATATTTCTTAATTAGGGACAGGTCATCTCTATAGCTTTCTGTTATGAAAGTAGTGTTCAATTGACACATAATTTCTTGCAGAAGGAGACTTATCTTTCTGGTGCTTTTTGTTGACCTGTGTACAGTGAAATAAGTTTGGTTGGGTTTTCTGCTCTTGAAGCATTGTTTGCAGTTGGATACAAGTAGAATTGGAAATTCTGCTTTTGAAAATCATACTGTAATATGGTTAAAAAGAAAATTCTGTGTTTGTTTATGGTAGTTAAGAAAACCAATGGCACAAGTCCATTTTACTTTTGTTTGTAGATACTTCTGGTGTTTACAATATCAAAGCTTTTGCCAGTACTTTAAACCCCACTGTACCTTTTATCTGCTTCATGAAATAGATGACAAAAAGAAAACTGTCTAAAAAGTTCAGGAAGAACGCTTGAAAGAAGATAGAAAAATACAAACCCCTGTTGCTAATTCCGAGAGCATTTTCCATTGTGGTTTGTGTTTTCCTGGGAAGTACTTTACCAAGAAGTAATAAGTTTGGGGCCTTTATTTCCTACTCCTTTCAATAAGGATTGGCTAAGAATTAATTTCCTTCTTTTCTACCTTGTATTTGTTATGTCTAAATAATCTGCAGGGGTATACAGTTGTCATTTCTCTCTGAGTGCCTCTGCTTCGCACCTCAGTAGTTAACTAGTAGAATTAATTAAGTGTATATACATGCACATATTCATTAGTCCCTTCTTTTGACAAAGGCTATACAAGAACAGGGCTTTCTGTGTTTCCTCTGGTGGTGCCCCATAATTCAGCTGTCCACAAGAAAGTGTGGGGGAGAGCAGGGACAGGGACTGAGAGGAACAGCATCAGAGAGGAGAGGGAGGAACTGGCAGTAGCTTCAAGCAGTGGAGAGGACTCTGCTGAGATTCTGGGCTGGGAGGGATGTATTTGAGAAAGGAACAGGATGGCAGAAGTCTTGTATAGGGGAGGGGCAGAAAGATCTATGACATGAACTCACTCCCACAACATCAATAGAACATGCAGCATCCGAGTTCCAAAATGTATCTGCTGTCTGTAAATAGCAGGAAAATCACCGAGAAGCTTGTCTGATAAGGGGATCCACACAGAGAGTGATAGTCTGCGTCTGATAGTAGAAAGGTGGTCAGGTGTTGAAACAATAGCATTAGTTTTAGGAGCTGTAAGCCTGCTTCTCTCACAGAATTTCCACACAGACTTTGGCAAATCTCTTTACCTCTCCTTACCCTCAGGTTTTTCAGTGTCGTTAGCAACTTTACAGAGCCCTTGCATGAATAAATGTATTAAAACGCCAAGTACCTTAGATTGTTTTGTGTTGTTTGCGTTTTGTCTTCTGTTTTGTTTTTTTTTTCTTTCTCCTGCAGGTGTGAGGAATAGGAATCTGTGTTAAATAAAAACTTCATTTTGTAACTATGTTTTACACCAGGTTTGTTATCTGCATTTTTTGTAGCTGGAGATTCTGTGTCAAATAACTGGATGCATTTGCAACTAATCAGATCATCTGCTAAACATTCTTACGACTTCTTAGTACTTCATCTGTGAAGTCAAAATCTGACCTCTGAATTATTCAAAGAGATTTCAAGTTGATAACTGTTTTCTAAGTTGGCTTTGGCCACCTGTACACAATCATACCTGTGATTAATTTCTTTTAATAAATCTTGCCTCAGCTATGGTAGCCCTATAATGGGATCTGGCCAAAAGGTGGCAGATGATTCATTGGGAAGTGGCAGGCAGAAAGTAGAAGAAATAAAAGAATAAAACAATCCATTTAAAAGAAGTACAGGTTTTGCCATATACGTGTATGCAGGAAGTAGTCTCCGCCTCAAACAGAAAAATGAAGTTATTTTTCCCAGCATTCAAAAACCAAGTGTCTGTTACCAACCAAGTTGTGTTCCTTTAGATGCAAACAAGCCCTTTACAATATTGTCAGTGGTTTGGGGGAACTGATTTAGGCCTGAAGTGCAGCTAATCTTCCACATGTGCACAGTGACTGGTGGCACAATGCTATCCTGTTAATACAGGTAAATATGAATAGCTTTAATGTGTGATTAGGCTTTTATTGAGAAAATTCTCTTTGGGCAGGACAGCCCTCTCACATTTATTGTATTTGATTAGTTTTTCTAGGCAAAATGCCTGACCAGACGTCAGAAAAATAGTCTGTGCAAGTGAGAGCATTTTTCATAGATGTGGGAAAGCTTTGGGAGAAGAACAGTCAGGCAAGCAGCAAATTGTAGTCCAATTCTCAAAGCTTCTTTCTTACCTAGCAGTTAGTTAACTTGCATACGTGTCTTCTAAGCATCCCCATGGAAGGCAAGACTGTTTTAAGGAGAAGGGATCGTGTTGACAGTTCTTGAATCTGCACTAAGTACACGGCTAAGGTGGTGTTGATGGTGGTTTAAAATAAAAAGTCACTTCTCGCATGCGTTACACAGTTCTGGGGGGTTTTGGTTTTGTAACAGATGCTGAAATGAGATGTCCCTACCATAGCTGTCCTGAATTTGCCCAACTGTTTCATGGCAGAAGGGATGCTATGTTGGCTCTTACCTCACCACAACTTCAGAACTGTCTGACAAATGACTTGCCTGCGTGCAGTTTTCCAGAGCAGGACTGATAAGTATATTCTTACTTTTATAGTGTCATGGTTCAACTCCAGCTGGCAGCTAGAACCACACAGCCACTCTCTCGCTCCTCCTGGGCGTGATGAGGGAGAGAATCGGAAGAGTAAAAGTGAGGAAAAACTCATGGGTTGAGATAAATACAGTTTAATAGGTAGAGCAAAAGCTGTGAACTCGAGCAAAGCAAAACAATTTCATTTACTGCTTCCCATTGCCGGGCAAGTGTTCGGCCATCTCCAGGAAAGCTGAGCTCCGGCGTGCGTAACGGGAAGACAAACACCTTAACTCTGAACTTCCCCCCCTTTCTCCTTCTTCCTCAGCTTCATAGGCTGAGCATGATGTATGGGGCATGGAGTATCCCTTTGGTCAGCTGGGGTCAGCTGTCCCAACTGGGTCTTGCTGGTGGGGTGCTGTGAGAAGCAGAAAAAGCCTTGGGAGCTTAGCAACAACCAAAGCCACCAGTGTCCTATCAACACTATTCCCATCCCAAATCCAAGATGTAGCACTACAGCAGCTGCTAGCAAGAAAGTTAACTCTATCCCAACTGAAACCACAACAGATACACATGTATTTTGTGTGATGCATAATACTGGAGAGGCTGTGTTTTGGTTTTCCAAGCCTTGCCGATCAGTGTTGCATCATATAAAACTGATGTCAGCTCCCTCTGTGTTGTATTTTACCTGAAACCACCAAAGGGCTGTGGTAGTTTTGACATGGGGGTCCAAGGAAGGTAATAGTTTGGGTTTCACTCTAAAACCAGAATAGTAGTTTGGATGTAGTGTTCTATATCTGAATAAAAACTTTTGCTGCCAAATGGACAATGGCCAATTTAACAAAGAGTGCTTTTTCTTTTCAATTAATATATTTTTAGAAGAAAAAGAAAAGCAGATCTTTACTGTAATCTTTTAAGACCCAGAATGTATTTTTTAAATATCCTTTGAGACATGCAATCCATGAAGCTTCAACTATTTTTGTACAATTACAGTTTTAGATGAATTATAAACTCTTAAATTAGAATTACAGGCTTCTTTCTAAGAGTCGTAAAGGATTAGAGACAGTTGGAAGCAATTTCAAGGGGGGAGCTCTACAATGAAAGATTTGCCAAGGGTTTGAATAAAGGTGCAAATCAAAATGTAATACTTTCAATGCTGTGCTTGCTACATAAACCACACCGCAATGAATGGGCACTGAATTGGGATAGTGGAAGTGTTTAGGTTTGTTTTCTGTCACAATTCTTGAAAGTGATTGTGATGTTTATACATTGCAACATCCAGAGATAATACTGGTCTGTGACCCTTGCAAGACTTGGCTCTAGGCAAGGTAAAACAGAACTAATTTTCATTTCAGTAATTTTACTTTTCAGAGAGTTAGATACTTAGAAGAGGCGTAACTGAAAAGTAAAATTACTAAAAGGAAATTTGTTTTTATTTTACCTCAAATCAAGACATTAACCCTCATATGTTAATGTAGGAAGTTGCTTTTTCTTATGATTTTGCTTGTTTTGGAGTTTTTTTCAAGCTTTTCAACTTCACCTATCTGCAAATCTCATGCAAATAGAAAATAAGCTTCCCAGCTAAACTTTTTCAGTGGGAATTCAATCAGTTTCATAACTTGTCTGTCTATTCCTTATATAAATAGGGAGTTTTAATTGTATTTTTTCAAGTCTGCTTTCTTGGGTATGATCATTGCTAATAGTTGATTGTAAAATTCATAAAAATAATACCCTTTTCTTACAACTAGAATAAATTCAGTCATTTTTTTGAATTCTTATTCATTAGACTTTTCTTGGTTTTCAAGTTTCAGACTTGTTCCAAGGCCAAGTAAAAGTTTTTTAGAGTACATCTTTTTTCAATAGTAAAGAGAATACCAGTAAACCTCAAACACTGTTCTTTTCAGTCTGATTGTCATTATGGTCAGAAGAGCATTTTCAAAAATCAGCAGGAATTTGGGGTATCAGGTTTCAGGTGTACAAATATTGATCTCGTAGAGAAGTTATATTTATGTGATGGAAGGATGAAGCTTGATAATTTGTCATCATGCTGTATGAAGATGATGGAAGCTAAATTCCCTGAAAGAATAGATACTTTGAAAATACAGGCTCCAAGTTAAGGCACGTCTTAGAGATGTCTATTCCTGTTCTCTTCTGATTTTGTCCATGACAGGTTTTCACTTGGTGACACTTCAGGTCACCTAGTATTGTATGTTTTTTTTAGTCTCTTTGTACTAACTACAACCTAGGAGTGATTTTACAGAATTTCTTTGTAGATGTTCCTGAATGTTCTCAACCTGAATGAAGGTTGAGAGGGCAGCATAATTTTAACACCAAAACTGTTTGAATTGAAAGCACTTCATGAATGGTTTTCAACGTAACAGTGAGTGTTATTACTAGATTTAGTCAGAACTTTTCCAGGGGAATGTTTCCTCTAAAAAATGCTAATTTGCTACAATTCAAGTGTTCTTTGATTACGATAATTTTGACAAAACTCTGATGGCAACTAAGCGTAGTACATCTCCAAAGGTTTGTGAGGTTGGTTGTTTGGTAGTTTGTGAACTGGAGTCCGTGACAGCCCTCTGGCAGGCTACAAGAAAGTCTTCAATGAAACGCTTTGGAGACCAGACTTTGAGCAGATTGTGCTTTCTGGGTTCCCATTTTCTTGACTCTGAGCTGAAGGGAGAACGTCAGTTAAGTTTCAGATAAAAAGATGAAATAATATGTCTTTGACTTTTTCCTTTCTCTTTGTTTCTTTTTTGTCAATATCCTTTAGTGATTTTTGGGAAAAGAGATTGTAATTACTGGGTAGTTTGTTGTTTCAGTGATTGTCAAATTTGAAAAGATTAATTTGTTTACTTGGTTTTTTCCCCTGTAAGAGGTGGGAAAATGCCACCTAAACTGTACAAACCAGCAGAAAACTAGGGTGAATAGAGACCTTTAACACAAGGACAGTGAATAGTTATCATGTTCTGCTAAACATTAGAGCACTGTGAAGATAGTATTATCTTGACTGAATTATCTGTTTTTTTCTTTATTTCAATGTAGTGTCTTGAATTCATATTCAGCCAGAATAAGTTTAATTAAGTATAATTTTTTCCCTGTACTTAAGGTTTTCTGATCTGTCCCTAGATGATCTCAATATGACCCATCAGCACTGTGTTCTGGCTGGTTATTCTCCTCGATTCAGCTCAACTCACAGAGTGGCAGATGTAAGTACCAAAAATGGTTTGCTGTTTGGTCATTCGTAAAACTAATATTCTGGTACCTTTATGTGTAGCATCGTGTTGCCTTGTCTTCAGGTCTGTGGTTCACAGTTACGCATATGACAGGCTGTTTTCTTGAACTGCTGTTTGTTTTTGGATTAAGGTACAGTTGTTTCAGTATCAGTAGATATGAATGAAGGGTGCGCTGCCCCACACTTCATGGATTACTGATGAAATGTAGAAACAACTGTATTTTTTACTTAAAATGTTTTAAAACTTTTTTGCTGTGTTCATATCCTGGTCCTAGTTGAAAGGCAGTATTTGTGATGAGATAGGGAAAACTCAAAACGTGTATGTCAGCAGTGTCCACTGGCAAAAATGGCCTTTAGGAGGTCAGAACAGAGAAGAGCAGTCATGAGTATGCTTTAAATTGGATCCCTCTGTGCATCTGAGGATTGAAGCAGCAGAAAGTGATAGAGAGTCCCTTGACCCAGAGTAATTCTGGGAGCCTTCAGCTCGATATTCTCAAGTGCTGAGACACCTCTTTTAATTATTATTTTTCACTAGACCTTTCCTCCCTGTTGCTTTCCAGGGTGTTATCACTAGTTTTGTTTATGGTTATTCTAATGGAAAAGCATGCGGAAAAAGGATAGTTTGTATTGTAAACAGATATTTTTATAAATTACAATTGCTACTTTGTTCTTTTAGCAAGGAAAAATATACCACTAGTGAAGCAAGAGAGATACATGTATCTATACTCTTTTTCCCCATTACTCTTCCAAATTTGTGCAGGAATGGAAATGAAGCAATAGCACCAAACATGGACATATATATAAGTTGTGATATTAAATAAGCGCCTTTATTTCCCAAACAAATACACACTCTGCTTGCTTGAACTGGGATTTTACATAAAGTAAAATTGCACTGTATGTTTAAAAACAAATAATTCTTTATTGTTCATCTCTCGTTTTAAGAGTGCTCTGACCTACTGCTTTTGTCTCTGTGTTACTTTTGCAGGAAAATGCACACTTATTTTCACAATATGAAAAGCTTCCCTATTAAGTGATTATGCTTTCTTTTTGTAAACTGTTGTGACTTCAAGTTGTATAGTATGGAAATGTTTTTTACAAAGAATATGAGACCAGTGGTCCTTATTCAAGATTAATCCTGAAAATTTAACTGAAGGTACAGATATTTAATTTAAAATAATTAAAAGATGTAGATATCTTCTTTCTTTTGTTTCAAAAGCATTTTTACAGATTTCCTTCTCATTTTGAAGGAATTTTAATGAAAGCAAAATAAAAGGAGAGAAAGTGCAAATTTGCTTTGTTTATACTTTCTATACCTTGTAAGCCAACAGCTCTCTCAGACTGGATATGGAACTCCAGTTTAGTGTTGCTGGGAGCCCGTACAACTGGGTAAATAAACCTGATTCTGAAATACTGTCAAAAACTAGCCAGGAAGCAATGGAAAATATGGGTGTGTTTTTGTATGCCATATTTTTAAAGTAAGTTTAAATGGAATTATTTTCTTTCTCCTTTCAGTCTACGCCATACTGGTTGGCTAGATGTTGGATGGATTAGACTTTTTTGCATAATTTATATCAATAACTGCATAGACAATCCAGGAGGCATTATGCTTTTCTTTTTAAAAAAATAATGAAATAAAGTTACAGAAATGCATCCTTTCTGCTCCTTCGCTTTGATTATTTCAGAAGCAAATAGTTCAGCATATTTGAGAAATACGTATGTTCTGAAGTGGCTATATATGATTTTTTTTACTGTATTTTTATAGTGTTCAAGAGGAACGTTGGAATACATATTTGGACGATGTGAACTGGCACTCCAGAATCTACAGACTGATTCTGATTCAAAGTCTTTATCTTTGAAATCGCTGGAAACTGCAGTTGTGAAGCAAGTAGAAGAAATACATAATGAGGTGAGATGATCTGCACTGAGTATAACTTCAGCCAGATTCTGAGAGGTGCAGTCTGCTCATGGCATTAATGGCAATTAAGAATGTTTGGCTGCTCACAAGGCATTGCTCTGTATAAGTTTGAAATGTGTGGTCTTTTTTACTTGGGTGCAGTAATTGGGATTAGCTTGGACTGATACTTTCATTCCAAGGAAGTTTTCATTTTTCCTTCTGAAGTCCCTCTGCTGGTAGAGTAAAAGAGTAGTTTCCATAAGATCATGCCAAATGTGATGGTGTGGTGGGCAAACCAGACTATAACGCTTCTCTAACAAAAAAGGCTCAAAAAAAATAGGGAAAAAGCAGGTAAAAAATTTTCTGTTGTTTGTTAGGTGTTGAACCAGATTTTTACAGATGCCAGGTGTGACACAATTGTGACTATGTGCTTAAAAGTAGATTCTGAAGAAAATACACTGGGAATAGCTGTGAGGAGCATATTTAAATAGGTTGTTCTGCGCTGCAAAATATGCAAGTGTAACAATGCACTTTCACAGAATGCCACTGGAACTGGCAGTGGTTTCTTGTATGAAACGCAGATCTGGAGTCTTAACAAACACATTGATTTGAAAAGTGAATTGAAAATATCAGACAGTATTTTGGGAAACTGTGGAAACAGGTACTATTTCCTGTGGAAATATACTATTTCCTGTAAAAGCTAGGCAGTGTCACAACAAATGTAATTTGGCTTATTCTCTATTAGTGGATAGAGTCAGTATTTTACCACTAAAGGTGGTAAATTTAAGACTACTCTTTTTCTAAGTAACATAAAATGTAGTCTATGTATTGGGAGTTTAAAATGCTAGAGTGTTTAGCTGCTCTGGAAAAGCTGTCGTTTTACCTGAAACCAGGCTTTTGCTGTTCCTAACTGTAAAGCACTGATTTCTCTTTAAAGGAGCATCTCTCTTTCAAAACGGCTGTAACAACGAGTTAATACAAGCTTCTGAACCCCTTTTTGCTTAAATGTCAGTGGGTTTTTTACAATACTCCTATATTCAGACATTTTGAAGGGGCTGTTCCGTGTTTCTACTAAGTATGATCACTATTAGGAGCCATGTAAGCACACATTTTTATCTGTATTGTGTATACGGTTATTAAAATTGAATGTAGCAATGGCAAAAAGATTTGCACCCTTGACTTTTAGCAAAACAGCTCCTAGAGCAATTTAAAGAAGTCTGATGCATGCAGGGTTTTACAAAACATTAATCAGGCTCAGTCCATAAAACTATACGCATATGTGGTTTGCACAGCCAGGGCCACAGGCACAGCTGGTGTGAATTTGCACGGGTCCTTTCACATCAAAGACATGTGCCGGTTACATCAGGTGAGAGACTAGCCCCTGGTGTTTGCAGTCACCTGAATAATTTTGCTCTGTGACATACAGGGATGTTTCCTGTTACGCATATGGGATATACTGTAACAGAAATCAGTGTTTAACTTGTACATATTGCACTTGGACTTAGCAGACACATTGGATCTATATTTCATTTGAAAAGAGAATACCCACTCACCTTTTCCTTTTTTTTTTTTAAATTCTTTTTCTCAAGGTCAACTTTTCACTTAAAGGATAAATTCTGTATATTAAAGTGCTATTTAAATTTCATTTATTTGCTGCACAAGTAGACAATATTACTAGTGGCTTATCACTGTGGTAAATGCACATTTCTTCTTTGAACATCACTGAAGTGAAACATATGCATCTGGGAGGCTAATGCAACTTTTTTGCATGTAAAAGCTTCCCACCTTCTTTTACTCACTGCATAATTATCTTCATATTTTCAGGCACTAATACAGGCTCTAGGTTCAAGAACAAGAATGTGTTTGGGTTTTTTAAAGAATCAAACCGTTTACTGATGAAAATGAGTCTTCCATTTGATGGGTGTAGTCAGGATTTGGTCACTGGTTTGTTTTTGTTGTCAGTTTTTTGGTGGTTTTTTTTTTTTTTTTTGAAAAAATTCAATCACAGAATTAATGAAGAACTGCTGACCAATTTTTCCTGTGTGTTTCTGTTCTGATACACAGCTTTCTGTGTTAGTTCTAAACCTCTTTGTGATTTTTTTTTTTTTTTTTTTTCCCCCTGTTCTTCTGGACCAGAGATCATGAGCTTGAAATTAGGTAGTATTCCCATCTGGAGAGGAGGTGGTATGGTTGTATTTTATTTTCAAATATTGCCATAACTGAAGCTCTTCACAGGGTTTAACTCAGATAATTAGATGCAGCCATTGTTCTAGATTCTTTATCTTCCTGAAATGTTGTGGGATTTTTACCCCTCTTGCTGGCATCTCTGAAGTCGTCATGAGAGGTCATTAAGTGGAACAGAACCATCCCAGTACCATCAGGCTCTGTGTGTCTAAGCCCAAATGCAGTAGTTAGCGCAGATTCACATTCTGTGCTGAAATGGACTGCACTGCCAAGTGAGATGGGGGTGAATTACCTGTGTCTGCTAGAGGGGGCAAAAGCCTAAGAGCAAGTCTGAAAGAATGAGGTATGATTCTGTGCCTTCTCTTCTGTATTCCCGGGCAGGAAAATTGACTTACTGTGCTGATAAAGTGGGTTTGAACTGAAGATCTGCAGCACAGGTGGAGACTTAGTTTTTTCCATTATTGTGGTGGGCAGAGAAACCTCTAAAAGAGGTATGGGTGAGTGACTGGGGGATGTCTTTACTGATGTTAGATTTGCCAATATTCATTTATCACGGTCCTGTCTTCGATCTCTTAACAGAGGTATTCCAGTTGAAAAGGTAAGATGCTAACCAGGGGAGATTTTTAGCATCTCTAGTGGGCAGCCAGATAGAAGTTTAATATTTCTTTAGCCTTGGCTTTGTTGTCATGGTCTCCCTCACTAAAACAGCCTTCAAAGGAATATCTGAGTAATTGCAAGGTATGTGCTGTTTGTTAGATGTGTGAGTCACTTCACTCCTAGAATGTACTTTGTAGTTGTAAGTAAAGATAACCTTAATTAAGGGTGTTCACGTGCTGCTTGTCTGAGTAGCTTATGGGCTTGAAGTCTGAACAGATACTTCAGTGGCAGGGTATCTGGTGAGCGGAGTGTAGCAGCGTGAACAGAAGCAATTACCTGGACAGCTGTGAAGTACAGGAGCCTAACAATGTACACTCAGGGGTAAGAGATTGAATGAAGTTGCCCCTTTAAGCAATCAGATTGCAGTTTGGCTGGTAATAGTTTATCCTGACATCTTGCAGAGTTCACTGAGTGGGAACCTCTTGCCTCTGCTGAATCACGCTCGGCTTTTCAAAATATGTACAGCTACTGGGTATGTCCCAAACAAAGCTTCAGGGCACCTGGAGAAAGCCATTGGCAAGCAAATGCTTTTGAAAGTAATAAAACGCTGCTGGGCAGATGATGTAAATGCCCATACGTATAAAAATAAATCTGTGGAAAAGATCATCACCAGCCCATTCTTCACGTTTCAAAGAAAATTTGTTTTCCTTGCGCTGAGTATTGCAATGTCTGATAATAGCTCATATTGCGCGAGATAGATAGTTTCAAGGCTTCTTTATTTGCCAGCACCAACCTAACAATTGGATGTTCTCTATGAAGTAAAACACTAGAGGAAGTTTTTGTAGCATCCGGGGATTGTGTTGAAAATGTAGCAGGTTTCAAAGTAAGTACTGAAGTTTGAAAAGGTAGGGTTTTGTCCTCAGCAGGGTTTTTGCTCAGCTGCGATTATCAAATCCTGATTACCATGATTAAAACTTGCAAATGAATTGGTTGCTCTGTTATTTGTGAGGTACAGTCACTTTTGCCTACAGCAGATCTATTTTTGTGGCAGGAGTAGATAAATGTAAGTGTGATGAATGCACAGGCGTGTAGGAAAACCTGGGCTAAGTTGAAGGCATCCGGTGTTAGAGACGAGGGCACTGCAGAGGAAGGGTAGCAGTGTACACAGCCAAAGGAAGGTTAATATGTTCTAGCACATCACAGTGAGCTGACAGCATCGTTGGTGGCCAGCTAGTACAGAAGAGAGAAGATATAGATCACCTGCACGTGTGGCATTTAATAACCAATACTTTTAAATAATTGACTGAGGAGCACTGCCTCACAAAATGTCAAATGCTACTGTTGGCCTTTTACTACCCGGTATTGACTATAACCTAAAACTGGCCTTTAATCATTGTTTAAATGACAACTTGAAAATATGTTGAGGTTAGAGATATGAGGCCTGATTCTGAGCTCACTTGCAGAGTTCTAAGTCATAAATGAAAATTAATTAGGAGATTAAATTATTCCCAAAACACTCAGAATATATATTCTTACATGATAATCTGTTTAAGCTCTGTCCTGTTCAGCCATGTAACATGCTTTCTAATGCTAACTGAAGTTACTTGTGATATATGGAAGTCTCCAAATTAAAATTCTTTGACAAAATCCTCAGCAAGAGCTGAGAACCTGAGAGCTTTGTCATGGAAGATGAACATTCTGTAACTTCAGTTCCACTAGGGCTAAAATTGAGCTTTTTTTGTGTTTCCAGTATTTTCTGTTGTGGCTTTTTTCCTTGTACAGTTCCTCCTGTTCGTGGAAGGAGGCAAGGCAGTCAGAGTGCCTTCCTGCTGCGGGAAAGGATATTACTGAATAGGGTTCGATGAAAGCAGGAGGACATACAGTTTTTAGTAGAAGCTGGAAAGCAGATAGCATATGTTCTTGTTAAAACAGGTACTTAGTAATGGATTTGGTGTGAAAAGTATTCATGTGTTAATTAAACATACCAAACAAACAGCATAACTGGAAGCTCTGGAGATTTTCAGTAAAGCTAAGTATTTATGCTTGCATATGTCTGAAACAAGGATGGAGTGATGGGCAAACCATTGCCTCATCATTACGTATGTTTCAGAATCAACAGTTACCTGTTCAGAGGTGACAGTTTGGTGCAGTCGCCCGTTAAGGTCAAGCAGCTTCATGGCTAATTTGCTGGTTGAAACATTGTTTTTCTCCCCAGCCCCCATTTTATTAACTGAGTTTAGAGCTACACCTGGCCCTTGTGAGTTGAATATGGACCGAGTTTAAGTGGCCTACTAAATGGTAGTCCTCATCTTTAAACAGCTACAAGTTCCAATTTGGTACACTGACCCCCGAGGACACCAGCTAATCCTGCAGAAAATTAACTAGCTGTTCCTAACCTTTCCCTCTTGCACCTAAAAAGGAGCTCTTCTGTATCAAGTTGTGTATTCTGTAGAGGATCAAGATACATTTAAAATTTGGTTAAGATGCCAGGCTTGAATTGGACTGAAATTACGTAGATTAATGTAACAAATCAATGTGACTAGTCAAAAACCAGATTGACTGAAATAGATTCTTGTCTTGATGACCCGTATCGTAACGTTTCTTTAATTTTAAAATTTTTTTTTTTCACTGATTAATGGTCTCATGTGATTCATTTCCTGAAAGATGTTTGCCAGACATCATGTGTTACAGCCCTTTCAGTGGCAGAGGCCAGAAAACCCAAAAAGAAGTGCTTCAAACTCTCCTTGTACTGCCAATATGCTCAGCCTTCCCAAAACTGTGTGTACTGATTTGTAACAAATTGTATCTTGATCCTTCATACCTCGTTAAAGCTGTAGAGGAAGCAAACTTGCCTTCAGCTTGTTTTTTAGGAAGGATGTCATCAAACTTCTGTGTTAAAAAGTCCCTAGGCTTGCAGGCAGTTTCTTTGAAAATATTTTAAGATCTGTGTCTGCCAATGAATCATGTTATTATGTTTTACCAACAAAGTTGTTTTAATATTCTTTTTATACACTTCAAATTTAAGCATCTTTTCTTGTAATCTTTAACATATACTGACCAAACATTTAGTTAATGTTAACTGGAGCACTTTCTGTAGCCATTCTGTTCACCCTTGCAGGAAAGAAAGCATTAGGTGACAGCTTTGGGCAGTTTGCTTTATTCTCTCAGGTTGGCAGGTTGTTGTTGTTTGCATCATCAGAGCAGAGCAGGGATAAACAAAAACTTCTTTGTGGTACAAATGATGATTAAAGCAGCTTTGAACTCGGTGTGAAACACAACTACCACAACAAAGATAAATACAGAATTCTACAGACCAGAACTATGGATTACTATTAAAGGAAAAAAGGCTCAGTGGAAGTTAGGATAAATGGAATTATTTTGCTTAAAAATATTTGATGAGTTATATATTTCTATTATGTTTTAGTGAGCTAATATTTCTCTTTCTTAAAATTGATGTGCCATCCATATATGATTTTTTTTTTTTAAACCCCAACTAGTAAAGTATTATATCATTTGTTGTGTTTCATATTCTAAATAAAAGTATTATCTTGCTCTTGATGGTAGTTTTATGGCTTCGGTGGGGGATTTGTTTGCTTTGTAAAACACAATTTCCACACAGGCTTTCTCCTAGAAAACTGTTACTTCAGATGCTCCGAGAAGCTTTTTGGCTCCTGGTAGGTGGGGGTTGTTGTGGGTTGGTGGGTTTTGGGGGTAATGGCAGATCCAGTGGAGGGAACGTGAGAGGCTTTGGAACCCCTCTCCCCAGCAGGTCTGCCCGAGCAGGGCTTTCGTGGCTCCTGTTGAGATCCAGTTACTCCTAAAGTTCTGGGTAGCCTATCTGGTCACCAGATTGTTTGGTAAAGTATGAGGCACTGTGATTCATTGTAATGCTGCGCTCTCCTTCCATAGCAGTTGACTCGGCTGCGTTCTAGCAATTTTATTACTGCAAGTTTTTTCAATCTTTTATATGACTGAAATATTTTGAAACGCACAATGTTAATCAAAATAAGCCAGAGCTGGTACATATTTGACTGAATTGTGAGTAAACCTGAACTTTTAATGTTCTTTGTACGTCTGCCACATGTAAAGGAGAGAGTTGGGGTTTGCACCCCTCTAGGTTAGAAGGGAGTAGCTCAGGTCACAAATTCACATGGAATAGAAACACAATAAACACCTGGGTGGGAGGCTGCATTTAGAAATGAATACTTTGGTAACCTTCTCCTTTTCTGTGGCATTGCTTGGGTATAGCTGGATTCATGTATTACCTCATTCCTGCCCCAAATAATGAAGGTAGATGTTTATGCTACCCTATGTTTTTATCTTGCAGGTTGAATTTGAGTGGCTTAGGCAGTTTTGGTTTCAAGGCAAGAGGTATTTGAAGTGCACTGATTGGTGGCTTAAGCCGATGGCTAAACTGGAAGAATTTTGGAGGAAAATGGAGATTATGGTAAGTACTAGTTTTATAGTCTAAAGCCTCTAGAGCTTAATTCTGAGAGCACTCACAATTGTGTTTTTAATTATACTGTAGTAATGGGTATTAAACTTTATTCAGAACATATGAAAAGTAGAATCAGTGTCAGCCCTCCACTGCTGCCTCCTGGTTTTCTCCCCAGTGCGAGCAAAATAAGATCAAAAAAAAAAAAATCAAGATTTTAGTTATTTCCTGACTTTGCTTGGTTTTCAAGTTTGGCAGCCTTGTAAGATGATAGTAATATATTAAATCATACAAATTGGTACATGGAACTGTGCATTGTCAGCTTTTTTGTACAACACCAAGATAGACAACTCTGCCAGTGACAACAATGGTGAATGCATCTGAGGAAAGCTGGGAATAAAATCTGATGGTCTGGAGGTACAAATGTCTGCCTGTAGTCCACCTGCACACTTACACCATAGCTAGAGCCAACAAGACAAGATTAGTTTCTTGAATAATTGTGGTGATATTGGCTCCTGTGTACTTGAAAGTACATCCCTGCTTTCCTTGAAAACAGACTCGGTGACAAACACCGTTACCCTGCTTGCTGGTGCTGGCCGACTAGAGCCTCCGTTGGGAGACTTTGCTAGTGAAAGTGCTTGATGCAATTCCCAGCATTCCTGCTTCTAGATTTGTACGCTGAAAGAACTATATTGGCAAACTTGACTTGCTCATATCCATGTGTCTGCATCAGAAGCTTCTTCTCGGTCATTTCTGCCGGTCAAAGCGTAACTCTCAATTTGCCCGTAGCTGCCTTGGAAAAGTTTGTGAGGTAGCTGAGGGTGCTGGATAGGATTTGTGGTAGAGGTGTGTTTTGAATCTCTGGAGGTGTGGTACAACAGGAATATGCTCTGGGGTTTTGAGGGAAATGCTGTGACTCACTAACCTGCTCTCACGTACTGGAAGCTTTTCCAGCAACAGCTGCTTTCAGGCTTGGAAAATACGTGTGGAAAAGTCCAACGTTAATTGGTGAAATCAGTTGCTGCAAGGAATCAGTGGACATTAAACTTCACTACCAAAGGAGGGAAATTATTTATAACTTGTTTGTGTGGGTTTTTTTCCTCATTTTTGTGTTCTTATGTGCTCACATTCTTGAATGACCTTTATAATTTAAAAAAAATCTTTTGGTTTGTTTTTCTTTCAAATGACAACTTACTCTCTTGTAACAGAGGCTTAGATGAGGTAGAGACAAGAATGTTTGATTGTTATTTTATATCCATTGTGTGCTGAGAACATGGAAAAACAGCAAACTCAGGAATTCTCAAGGGTTAGGTTTTCTGCAATTGGTGTGACATTACCATGTGTCTCTAATTAGAAACATGGTGGCGTCAGTGTATCTCCTTTCAACAGGCCTCAGGATGATATTTATCAGCAAACTGAAGGTTGGGCCAAGACAGAAGCTGCTTCTAATTTAAATTTTAAAAATTGCTTTAATGTTTTATGACTTATAACATATTAATCACAATTAATTTCAGCTATTGAAGGAGACAGAAGAGAATGTTAATTGAGAATGTCTGTTTTGTTGAGTCTCTAAGTAAATTTGATGCTTACTGTATTTGGGGCTTGGAGGTAGAGTGGGTTTTTTTGGATTTAACCTACATTTTGTCCTTTAGTATTTTACAAGATGACAGTAGGGGGCAATGTTGAGCCGCAGTTTTAATGCAACAACAGGCATTGACTTAATAAAAATACACAGAAACGTAGCATTAACATCAAGAATTATCCCTGTTGCTTCAAGTTAGCTGTAATCTCTAAGATTCCATAACACAGGAAATCAATTGTGGGTTAACAAATTCAACAGCAATTTAACATAAAAAGTGCAGTGTTTTGGTGCATGCTTAGCTTCCCCAGCATTAAGTTAAATCAAAAAGGTATTTCTGAAGGTACCCAGTAGTCTACAGTCAATGTTTTTTTCTCCAAATTTATAATTTTAGCTGGATGATTCTTTATAAAAAAAAAACATGTCAAAATGCGAAGAGTAAAAATGTCTTAGAATTGTTGATCTTGTCTTAAAATAATATTGTTGCTTAAAAGGGATTATTTCTTAGAAGAAAATACTAAAGCAATGTATTTTTCTTACTTTTGTGTGGGAGCTTGAACAGCTCTTGACTTTTTTTTTTTTACACTATGTATCCAGAGTGATACAAAAGTCAGTCTTGTGGTCCCTGCGTGCCATTTTTTTCCCCCTATCCTTTGTTTAGTAAAGCAGTTATAAAGAAGAAAAGAAAGTTTCCAAGCCAATATCTGATTCTGCTAATTGTAATTACTGCAGTGTCACAGCAGAGTATGATACTGCAGGAAGTTTAATGCAGTGTCTTCAAACCTTTGGGCTTTATTTAATATTTTTGTACGTTATGGCAAGCACACAATTTTATCATAATGTTTATTCCTGGCATTTCTTTCCCTGAGGATAGTTTTACTTAGAGCTCGCTCTTGTGATGTAAATGTTAAACCTTTCATTTGAATGACATTCTGATAAAACATCACATTTCCCACAATATTACCTCATGAATTTATGAACCATTAAATCCAAAGCAGTTTAACCAGTCGTCTTCTCTTTTTTTCCCCCCTCCCTTGAAAATACGAAGGCTATTCAAATGTTTGAGAGTGTGGGTTTTTCTTTTTTTTTAAAAGTCATCCAAGATTAACACGTTATCGTCTGCAGCATCGGGATAAATGCTTGCGGAATTCAAAGGGAGAGTTACCATTTGAAAAAAAGACTGTACAAGCTTTGCTTTCTGGGTAAAGAGAAGTCTGAAAAGCTGAAATCTCATGTGATGTGAGGAAGTCTTGCTGTAGCTGTTTTGAGATTCAGCGGAGAGACAATTTGTCTCTCAGGGTCTGATATCATGCAAACCTTGCAATCTGACATTTATTTTAGCTATGAAAATCTTTTAACACCATGCCGAATCAGTAAGAACTGCAGAAGTCCTACAGTCCTTTTTTTTTTTTTTTTTTGGTTTATTTTGTTTTAGGCTGATTTTACTGAATAAGTAAAATGTAAATCAATGAAATGGTTTTAGTTTGTGGAATGAAAAGTAGACATACATGATTATACTTAAATACCAAATCTTTAAAGACCTTTTTAAACACATCTAGCGTTTCTTTTAAAAAAATATAAAATAAATGAAGACCTTAGTAGTGCTATATGGTGTGAATTGTATTTCCTGCTTTGACAGTCCATTTAGCAATGCAGCAATGTATTTATATGGCAGTTGGCCTTAATAACCTTTATTGACTCTAGTGGGCAAGAGCCAAGACTGGGATTATTAAAATGTATCAGTTTCATTGCAGTATAAAATCACAACATATATAATTATGTTAGGTAGGCTAGGCTCCATTTAATCCTACCTATTTATGCAGGAATTTGGCAAGATGAAAAAAATCGTAGAACTAAAACTCAGAGCAAAGTATGACTGATTTGGAGTTATATTTAACAGTGTAAGCGTTTGCCTACAATAAAGGGCTACTTAAAAGGAATGAAACTTAGATCTTAAAGAACAGATTTTTTTAATGGTTTAACTGAAACACAAGTAATTGTTACACCATTTGTTTCATTTTTGGCATCCTAAAATGCAGGTAACGATAATGAAATGCAGCACACTTTTTAATGTATAAATGTAGCGTAAAAGGAGGAGTGAGCACACCCTGTGTAGTTACAACGGGCACAGCGGCATTTCGGGCAAACTGATACCTTTCTGAGCAACTTTCCCCTTGATTTGTAAAACTTTTTCTAAACCATATTTACTAGTCATGTTATGACTGTTATTCTCAATAGCATGCTTTTATCAGTTTCTACAACTAAATTGAAATCAGAGAGCAAGGCTATGTTCTTGTAAAAGTATTTTTCTTTCTTTTTTGAGGTCTATTTCATTATTTGCTGGTATTGCTCCATATGAAGTATGTCATACTTTCAGCTATAAGCCACTATTGTCAGGGGCTTAGAGCCTGACAGTTAGAATTGAGTCTAGGCTGAAACTTGAGCTACAAAATCTCAGCCCAGGGCCATAATATATTTCTTTTTCTTTCTTTTTTTTTTCCCAAATTAAAACAAGGGTTTAAATATGTATTTAAATCAGAGTACTTCAGTTCCAGAATAACCATGAAAAACTGTACGACAAAATATGCTTTTAAAAGGAATCCTCCTAGCTTTTGTAGACTTTGGCACTTTAAACAGCTAAGCAATTATATTTAAATATATATATAAGGGGATCACAAACAGGCTGGTTGTTTCTTTAGCTTTTTTCAGAAAACGCAGAGCAACTTAACTGACACTTCAATTGTTTTGACCTTGTCAGCCAAAATTCAAGAAATTCGGAGGTATTATTTTAATTTCTTTTTTAGCTTTCCCGTTGTGCTTCGATATTGCAGTGTCACACTCCTTTATGGGAGGGCCACGCGGTGATGGGTGATCGTATTTGCCTAATGAGCTGTGAAATGCAGGCACAACATGGCAGCTCAAAGACCCAAATTTTAGCCATATTTCTTGTCTTTTGGGGCTCTTCTTATCTGTTTAGGCCAGACCCTTTAAATAAATGTATTTTTGGCAGGTTATATTTTATGTAGGCTAGGAATCGGATGTTTCTGGAAATGTACCTTTTATCTTAAACAACAACATCAAAAACTGATCCTGAAGATTTTTTATTTTCTTTTTTTTGGCATGAATTTCCTTGACCCCATTATTTTTAGCTGTCAGAAATGGGAGAAAGGATTCAGCCTTGTGTGGAGTAGAATCACTACCAATCTTCTTTTTTTTTAAAAAAAAAAAAAAAAGAAAGAAAAAGAAAAAAGTAAAGTTGTATTGCACATCTTTCAGAAAAAAGTATTTACAATTCTGAAGGAATTCAGACTTAAGCTTCCAAAACAAAGTGTGTGCTGAAAGCACAAAGGACTGTGTTTATGATTCTCTTTGAAGTGTTTTTGCAACAGGATAAGGAAAATTTTAGAAACTGTCTGATAGTGTTCAGGGTAAATACTTAAACCCCTTTAGAGAATTTCACACACAGATACTGTGCAGCAGAAAAAAGGATACTTATGTTTCCTAAAGCTGCTACAGCCTACAGCTTTGTACTTAAAGACAGAGGTGTTGAATAGAATTCTACTGAGGATACATCCAGTGACAATATCTACAGGAACATCAGAGCAAACCAGTGGATAGCACTTTCTATTTTTAACCCTTGTGTGAGCAGGTGGAGATCTGAGCTGTGTCGATATGAACCACTGCAGCGTTTCTCTCAGAAAGTGGGATTGTTAAAAGGGCAGTCTTCCGACTCGCCCGGCGAACTGCGAGGGTTGTGCTGAAAACGTGAAGGTTATCATGGAAACTGGCACACGCCAGGAAAAGTTTAGGACAATTTATGTCCTACGGGAAAGCGAGATGCGTCTCTGACAGCCCAGAGGGGAGGCCCGTGGGTGGCTGGTGCAGCTGTGCCTCACCTCGTGCAGCTGGGAGCGTGTGTCGCACCAGATGGTGAGGAGGCGGTGGGGATGCTCTCCCACTGCTCCCTTCCCTGCCAGGGGCATGTGCACCTGAGCTGCACGCTTGATGGTTGTAGGTGTTTCCTTGTGTGCACAACTGTATCTTGGTGAGCTTCTTGTCATGTGCTTAACTCTTGCTGTAGTAGGGCTTCTTTCTGTTGTCTTCGCTATATTTTTCTACTATATGATTGTGTGTAGCATATACATGTACTTGCATAAAAAATGTGATGAGCTCTGTGTGAGTATTTAAAACATAAATACCTATTACACACCATCAGCAGAAATCAAAACTGTTTGTGTAGGTTATGCCCCAATCTTGTATGTGAATTGTGCAAAGGGATGTCTGTGTCTGAGCTGAGCACTGGGGCTTAAACTGGATTCTCCATCCTGTGTACAGGTTTTCTCATAGTGGACAGGCTGCCAGAGCTGGTCCCCAGTGGGACTTCACATGTATGTACGTGCTTCTACACACGAACACGTACAAAGGTATGATGGGCCTCTAAACTGGGGTGATCTTCAAATTAACTTCTGCATGTAACTTCTGAATGATATAAAGTTATATTTAGAGCAAAAGTGTTTAGAGGGAGTGAGCACTGGGGGCAACTGCTTGCAGCTCTCAGCAGCAGGAACAGCATAGGGGAAGAGTTTAGAGAGCCTTGGTAGGACTAGGGCTTGCCTTGGTAGGACTAGGGCTTGCCTTGGTAGGACTAGGGCTTACCTTGGTAGGACTAGGGGTCACCCAGCGTGTGGCAGAGGGGGAGAAGCTCAGATCATGGTTCCTGCTGCATCCCTGTGAATCCAGTGTCAGCTCTGGAAGGGGATAGCTTAGAACCTGGTGTTGCTCTTTTATTGATGATAGAAACTATGTGATTGATTTCAGTGGAAGTAAGATCAGTATGATGGGGCCACTGTACATGGTGTAAAATTGGGTTCTATTTCCACCATTTGTATCCCAGAACCTTGCATGGACATATACTGGAACAGCAAAAGATTTTTTTATCAACATTATGTTTATCAAAGCTTATTATTTGCCGTGGAAATAGTGAAGTAGTAGGATTGTGCTATGGTTTTACTAGTCCAGTTATTCTTTGCAAAGCCTTTTATGTTCTTTAGAAATCTATTTCCTAGTAGAAAAATAGAATAGAAGACCATATTTGGACACTAGAGTAGCATTTATTGAGAAGAAATTCTTCTGTATCTTTGAAATTGTGTATCTGTATGTTATATAAAACTTGATTAATTATTAACTATAGTTAAAGCGGTTTCTAGTTCTCACTTATGCAATCGTAGAAGTGATCACATACAGACCTTATGGATTTGCACATTTGTGTGTGTATGTTTATGGACATGCTACACAGATACCAAAAAAAGGTTTGGTTTGGTTTGGTGTTGAAGCTGTGAATTACAGTGGTTTGGCAGGAATGATTTTTACTGTGATTGCTATAAACTAGGGGAAGTTGTGATGTTGAATGAAAGTGAAATCAAATGGCTGTATGACTAAAATGTCACCATCTACATTGCTGTAATTCTTAATTTTTTTTCTAGAGTACAACTAATATTGCTAAACATGGTTTTTTTTTGCTGTAGTATTTTAGTGGCTATGTAACCACTATAAAATAGAATACAGCTGGTTTAATTTCCAAATGGCTTTTGTATGCGAAGGAGGTGATGTCTTCCCAAAAGCTGCCATTTCCTGCATTGATACTTTTTCTTTTCTATCTGGTCCTCAGTCCTTCTGATTCCTAACAAGATCATGAGCGAATAGTGTTTTTGCAATGTATTTTTTAACAGTTACTTCATCTTTGATCAAAATTACGACGTTCATTTTATATATAAAGAAAGAAAACTTGGCTTCAGTACTTGCCATGGAGAGCACTATGTTCTGATGGATTAGGTGCTAATTCTTTCACTGACCCTCTGTTTAATTTGTGCAAGTAACTTATGTGTAGTTTTCAAAATTAGTGTGGAGATCAAAATGTTGAGGTCTTACTTTGGTTTTAGGTTGCAAACTATTTCTGATCTTAAATTCCTCATCAATAAAAGGAGGCTATGGTTTGTACTGTAACTGAGAGTTCCTTATTGGCTATGTCATAGGGAGAGAACGTTCTGCAGCTGAAGGAACCCAACAAACTTCTGCCTCCCCCCTACCATGATTAGAAATTGTAGAATTTGGGCCACATCTAAGATTTATTTTATTTTATTTTTTAGATGGGCAAATTTTATCCATTTAAGTATGACAGAAGGAGCTTACTACACTTTGGCTGACCCTGGTTGTCTCCTGACAGTTCCCAGTTCTAGTTCTCAGGAGCTTTTCAGTGAATCTTTTTTGTACTTTTCATTTCTTACTCCACATGCTTCTGTAATAAACTGAAGTGATTATTTAATTTTTGTGTGTATGTACGCACTGCTAATAATTATGTTTTAACTTCATCTTCAAGATGTGTGCTGCATGCTGATGGATTAAAGCTTCACTAGCTAGCTCTAGAAGGTCAATTGTTTTGTTGGTGTTATGGTGGAACTCAGCTTGGATAAGTGAATTATTAAACTTTTCTTGTAATTGGGACACAGGGTAAGTTTATTCATTGTCATATTTCACTAATTGTTCTCATATTCTGTCCAATGCCATGCTTCTACATCATGAAAGAGGAGTTTCTGTGCTGAAATCATTTGCAGTAGTAGGACCATAGAATTCACTCCTATGCTTAGAATTAATGAATGATTATGTTGCTGATGGAAGAATGGGGTAGATACGATTTTAAGGTTAGTCTCTACCAACGAATTTGCTGATGCTGTGTAGTACCAAAGTGCACAAAGGTGGTACTTTCCAGAATTCCTTGAGGGAATAGAGTATCTGAAAATCTTTCAGCAGCGAAGCTTTATGTCTGTCTTCTCTTACGGGGAAGAGGAAAAAGCACCATGGTGTTACATGTACAAGAGTCATATGTCTATCCCCAAGGAGGCAGGGATGAAGTAACGTGAAATTAATTCTGTATTCCATTTATGTAGATGCTTAATGCAAAGGCCAATAAAAGTCCTGGCTGTGTCTTAGTCCGAAATGTTATGATGCTTTTAAAAGGGTTAAAATTATACATAATTAGGATTATTAATATTTTTCCCTTTTAAAGTCTTCTCCTGTAGGTGGTGTCTTCATTAATGCAATGTTATGGTGACTTAATTTGTCTCTCAGACGAGTGATGGTAGAGAGAGGTTACTGTGTAATTACAGTTTTACAGTCAAGACTTTTCAGACTATTATTCCATTACCGATCTTTTGTTGGCTTTCATGTAGGATGTGCTTGATATGGGTTTATAAAACATGTATGCATTCATGGGTCAATTCCACTGGTGGTCATTATGCTAAAGGAATTTTGAATTTACAGTATCAAAACTTAGGAATCTACTGGAGTGGGGAAAAGATGGGTAAGGCAACAGAGGAATAGGTCTTGAAATCTCATAAAATTTTCAAAAATACTGAACAAAACAAAAAAACTTCCACTGGTTTCTTTAAGAAGCCCTACTGTTAAAAACCAGGATTCTCAACTCTTTTCTTTGCTTTTCATCTTCTATGTTTTTCTTGTTAAATGTAAAATACTGTAATTGAATCACAGCATTAGTGGGCTTTTTCCAACAAAACAGCAGATTTAGGCTCTTTGCTGCTAGTTTCAAAAGTAATATATATAGAGAGAGAGCGCGAAGACAAAAATTGAGCACATAGATGTGTAATCCCAAAGGAATAAACTGACTTCTACTAGACAAGCTGAAAGCTGATTAAAATATTTCTCATCCTTTGGGTATGCAACAGCTTTGATGATGGAGGGTGTATTAATATTCAGCTTAGCTGCTTGTCGACACTTCAGACAGGTCCCAGGAAAGACTCTGATACTGACCAGGTTTTCTCACTCTGCCAGAAATCTTTACGAGACACAGAGCAGCACCCTTGTACCGGCAAAAGCCAAGATAAGAGTAATGCTATGGAGCTATGTCTTTATTTTAGAAATTGCTTTTAGACATTTTGAAAGCATTGAAAATTTTCAAGAATTCCTTTAATGATATAAACTCATTTAGATGCCACAAAGGAGAAAGGTTAATCTTAATTATTTTAAAATGAGGCTGCTGTGATCTATTCAATTTTAAATATGTTTGTCTGAGTTGTAAACATACAGAGATCCCAGGAATATAAGTGACCGAGATTTTTGGGAAGAGTGTTCCTACTGCAATTGTTTTATGCCAGTCGGATCTGAGGTGTTGGGGCAATGTTCTCTTAACTTCATCTATTCCCTTGTAATGTAATACCTACCTTCCAGACAAGAATGAGATGTAAACAGCTGCTTTATCAGCTGATACTTCTTGTGTTCTTTTGTTGGCACGCTGACATATGGGGTGTTTGCTTTTTCCCCTTCCGCAGTGACTAAATATATACAGTATCTCTGGAAAACATGTCATATGCTGTGTGAGGTGCCTTTAGGATGGCTCCAGGGCTAAATACTTCCTGTAATAGGTGAAAGAGCATGGCTTAATCAGCTTAGTTAACTTAATTAAGCTGTGCTTTTTCTCATGGTACAGCCCTAAAGTGTATTTCATTTAGAAACTGTATTTCATAGTTGTGGAATGAGGCAAGGTTGGAAAAATCCTGTGGGGTTTTCAAGTGGGCTTGAAAAAGGTGAAATTTGCTAGTTATTCTGCAATGTGAAGAAGTGAATTAAAGGAGTGTGTCTTCTTATTGAGGATTTAAAGGAGAAGTTCTAATGCAGTTTAGGTTGTAAAGGCTTCTCAAACTCAGAAAGTCTCAGTTCGCTCTCTCCAACTCCCTGAAAGGAGGGTGTAGCCAGGGGGGGTCAGTTTCTTCTCCCAAGTCACAGGCGATGGGACAAGAGGAATTGTCAAGTGTCAGGTTGCGCCAGGGAAGGTTTACGTTAGATATTAGGAAAAATTTTTACACTGAAAGGGTTATTAATCCTTGGAATGGGCTGCCCAGGGCAGTGGTTGAGGCAGCATCCCTGAGGTATTTAAAAGACGGGTTGTCATAGTGCTTAGTGACAGGGTTTAGTGATGGTTTTTATCAGAGTTAGGTTGATGGTGGGACTAGATGATCCTAAAGGTCCCTTCCAACCTAGACAATTCTGTGATTCTGTGATTCTTTTTTCTCCACATCTAATTTTAACCGTTTTATGCATAGGAAGAGCTATCCATGTTCATCCCAGCCTCACCTTGCCTGCTTGCCAATGTGCCACCAGATCCTGTGACACTACCTTCTCCTATCATTCTTTGGAAGAAGGTAAAAAGCTGTGGTGGGATTGTGAGGATGTGGATCTTTTCTCCCCTGGTCTTTGTGTCTCAGCAGAAAACATGATTACCAATTATTTTGAACTGAGTTGTTCTTCCTTGAGACGGGTTGCTCTTTACGCTCTCCGCGAGGTACTCCACCTTAAAGAAAAGGTCTGATTTTCCTCTTGGGGAAACATTGGGATCCCAGTCCTATTAATAGAATTTGAAGAGCTATAGTGGTTGGAAAACTTGAAACTGGATGTGTGGGTGAAAGGGACCTTTGGGTGCAGTGGGAATAACAAACAAGCTTGGCAGGAAAAGCTGTGGAGATTGAGAAAGAGTAGGAAGGATGGCAGAGGCGTGAAGGACTGATGTTGTTTGAGCTTTGCAATGGGGGAGGTGGTTATGGAGAGGATGGGAGAAGGCTCTGTGTGTCCTTCAGAGCAGAATAGTGTGGGTAACGATTTCTTTGATTACTTTTTTCATCCCTTTCAAAAAAGTTTGTGTTTCGATAGAAATTTCTTCATTGGTGCTTTCATGCAGTAGTAGTACTACTACATTTAATATGCTACTAGGTTATACTACAGAACCAAATAAGGGAGAAATAGTCCTTGTTTAAGCAGAAAATAATTACATTAAATGCAGAAAGTTACTTAAAGTATGTTTAAAAATATTAATTTTAATGCAACATACATAAAATTGCCCGGAAAAAACATCAGGGATATCATATACACATAGATTTTTAACAATTTTAAAAATGCATATAATGTTTAAAAAGTGTGAATTATTTGGTTGTGTGTTTATGTAAGTAAACACGTGAGCGCACACACATATTTACACATAGAGGGGAAGAAGTTGAAGTACTGAGCTGTTCTCCATAATGCTTGAAGTTGCAGTATCTCACTGAACTGATACAATATGTTAGTTTCTCATCTTAGTACCTCCCGCTGCTTGGGCATAATTCTGTGGTAGACTTCAGTGTTTCTTGATTATATGGGGTGTTATAATTTCCTGATGACTGGTTATGTTATTTATAATGCAGAGGGTGTTAATCCTTTGGTGATTAACACTCTATTTGAATTACCAGAGGTCAAAGGTACATTCTTTTATTTGGGTTTTTTTGCAGTGTTTCTTTCTTTGATTTTTTTTTTTTTTTTAAGTAAAGGTTTTGTGTTCTCTGTTTTATCTGAAAATTACTTTGAGGTAATTTAGGGTGGGGGGAGGAGAGGAGCATCCTTCTTCCTTAGGAGCCCGAGCCCATTGAAGCTGTAGTCATTAGAACATAAATTCTCTTTGCAATTAAATCCTCCATTTAAAAATAGTGAAAAACCAAAAGAAGCCTAGTCAAAAGCATGTGGAAGAAGGCGTTCCCTACTTAGCCTCTAAAAGAGTAAATACCAACCTGTGTCTCATTCTAAGCCAAATCTGAGACATTTATTAAAGGTTGTATATGTGTGTGTGTATATGTATATAAAATTGTGTGTATGCATACATATATACACACACTTTCCAATGTATAAATATGTATGGCTGTCATTTCAGGTAACTTGGAGATCCTGTAGAGATTTTTGTCCAGCTGTCAGCTGTCTCCCAATTACTGTGCTTTCAGAATTGAGGAGTTATTTTGAAAGACTTCAATTTTTGCAAGGGTTGTGACTGTGCAGGAGTTACCCTGACCCTAATATTTCCAACTTTTCTCTAAATAGCATGGTCTTTTTTTGTGTTTTGCTGAGCTGTGTTCCCCATAGGGCTGGAGCTGGTGAGAGGAAAGCAGAAAGGCTTTTTGCTGTTTCATTTTTCATACAGCCCTAGGATTGTGTAACCATCCATATGTCTCCAAGAGAACTCAGTTGGCTTTCCAGCCTTTCTGAGTTGCTGTGTCCAAGTGTGAACGCTCTACAGCATTTGTCAGGGTTTGCTGAAGTGTGCTGTGACACTGGCTTTGCTCCCTGCTATAAAGATGACCATAACGCATTCCTTGACTGCAAATGCTGAAGTAGATGTTCCACCTGGAGGTTTCTTCGTGCAGTGGGCGTTCCCCAGACTTCAAACTTGGAAGCGTATGGGGATGGAGGAAGGTCTGCAAGGGTTCCCTCACTGGCATTTTTCCACTCTAAAACCTCTCTGGTAGTACCTGAAACCGCTAGAAGCCAGTTACAGGAGAATTGTGTTGGTATGTGTATAGGATTTGCATATTGTATATAAACAAAGGTAGTCAAAGAGCAAGGCAGGAAACATTAATGTTAGGAAGCCAAAAATGAAAGGAGAGCAGCTCATCCGGTGGAGTCAGTATTTCAAGCTTCAGATGGTAGTATGTTCTCAGCTCAAATGGTGCTAGTCTTGGAAACTACGGAGGGATGTGATAGCCTGCCCTCTGCATTTTTCAGTAGAGGCATAACTGATCTTGACTTGGTGTTTTAAGAAAACTGAGCATCAGACGAGGCCGATTAAGCATTAACAACGTATATATTGCAGAGCTGGAAGGTGAGTTTGCTGGTGTATAAAAGCTCTGTTTTAACTCACTTCCCAGCTATGGGCTGTAATGCCGGAACTGCTGGATGAAGTTGTTCAATCTGTCAGAAGACTGAAACACATTATAATCATCTATGGTTAATCTGCGTCCCAAATCTGTGGGTGTTTTCGTGTCGCTGTACAGCAGGTAGGATGGCTGTTAAGGAAGGGGAAGCACAGAGGCAGGATGCTCCCGTCCAGCTACTCATTTGATGATTTTGTTTTACTGTCTGTTGTGTGCTGCCTTTCTCGCTGCCTTTCTCTCTGGTGTTTTGCTCAGAGCTCTGTGAGGTGCTAAGATTTAGTGCTGCTTTGCTTTTGTCATAATCTTTCATGTTGGCTGTGACAGATAGGTGAAAAAGTAGTATTTGTTCTGCTCCAGCATGCAAGGAATCCAGCTCAGGCACTGAGGACAATTAGTCCTATGTTGTGGGATAAAAAGCAGACATGCTAAAATTTTAGGGGGACTTTTTTCCTGTACATGCTCCGGGGGGAACTCTGCATATAGCACCGTGGCTTCCTACGCCACTTTTCTGTTTCAGGTTGTTTAACTGCTGTCTGCCATTCAGTGCCTGGCCTGTGGTTAGCTTTATTTCTCTTGTACAAACACTAAGCACTTCACTGGCTTCGTTCCTTTTTTTTTTTTTTTTGTTCCTTTAGTGTTTCACTTATAATTTAATAGTTTCATTTAGCTTAGAAATGTTTTTTCTACATCTGCAGAGAGGCTGCGAGTAGTCTGGCACCACAAAATGGATGGTGAGCATAAGAACTTGAAGGAACGTTCATAGGAGGCAGAATTAAAGGCCAAGGAGCTTTTGTGAGCGGAGCAGAGAGAAATTGGGAGAAAATAAGTTGCAGGAAAGAGGGGAGGAACAGTAAAGGGGAAACAATTGTAAGAAGGAAGAGTGTATACAAAGTGAGAAAGGGTTAACAAATAGTGAGAAATGGGAATATAAATAATGGAAGTATAAAAAATCTTGGAAGTACAAGAGGTAGTGTAACAGGAAAGAGAATAGTAATAAATTAGAAAGTGTCTGTACTTTTAAAGCTTTATTTGTAATCAGCATAATCAAGTTAATGTGAAAGTTGATGACTCATCTTTCAAAATTATTTTTCCTTTCCTTCCTGTTTCTGCTTGAAGTTGGAAAAGCCACAGTAAGTGATAGAATAGGGAAGAGAAACTGGGCAGATACTTGTTTCCATGGATCAAAAGAACTGCAAGGTATTAATGTAAAGATCTGAATTTCCTTCTAATAAACTTGACCTTGCTTCTGCAGCATTTAACAGGGACTTGCTTTCAGAAGATTAAATGTGTAAACTACTAATAACAAATGATGCAACTAGTTAAAAATGTAACTTTTGTGTGAATGTATCGTTTCACTTCATATATCAAAAATAGGGTTTTTTTCTGCTGACGTATTTCTGAATCAACTTTCTTGAAGGAGTTGTATTATGGCCTTACTGGAGCAGAACATTCAGCCCGAAAGTCTGTAGATCGAACATTTGCAATAGTGTGTATGTGTGAAATTTTAAGTGATGAGCTGCCTGATTGAAACCAGAATATATAGTTTTAGTAAAACTTGTTGTGGTTTTCTGTAAATCCATTTTTACTACTACAGAGTGAGGGGGGGGAAAAAAAAAAAGCAGGGAGGGAAAGGAATTAGGGGGAAGCCAGAAAAGACTGAAAGAACATATAACTGAAGGTGTAACTTAAACTTATATAAATATCAACACGTTAAATGTGAATAATAAGATCCAGCTTGGTAACTAAGATTTGCTTCAGGAAAGATGGAGGAAGTTGGTTTTTTATTTGGCTGGTGTAACTAGAACAATGTACTTTGCAGGTTTTATAATCAAGATTATGTTGTGTACAAATATGTATTATATTACAATTTTGCTATTCTGCTGAAAAGTATGCTGAAATCTGCTTGAATCCTTTTTACATCTGTCACAAACAAGTACTTATTTTCTTGAGTTGAACCATAAATATTTGCAGAAGTGCTGTAATCTATTTTTCAAAACAACCATTTGAAAAGTTTGCGTAAGAGACTTAAGTAAATAACAGTGACTGTCTCACAATGAATCTATTACTTGTAATGCTCTTTTTTGGTAACTTTCCATAGGTGGAATTTATGTAATTAAATTTGTTGCTAGACATTCAAACTATGCTACTTGAAATTAAGCTTAGAGATGTACATCAGAAATGCTAAATATTTGTATCCTGGTTTCATTTTACTGTCGTATCTCCTTTTGTCTTACATTTGTCAATAAGCATTTATGAACCATGTCAGCTTTTGCTGCTTCAAGAACTAATTGCGTTTTTCAAGTATATTTTAATCAAAAAAACCATTTTACTGCTTATTTGCACAGTACAGCTTCTGAATCTAAGACACCACTGGGGTCAGAAGATAGTAGGTAGCCTACATGGTGTTTGAGCTGGTACTCCAGTTCCTGGTTTCCTGAGGATAAATGTGATTGCTCCAATATAAATGTTTTAGATCACAGTGACAGCTGTGGAAATTAAACATAGCCAGCAAAATCTATTTTCTGTCTAGCTAAGTAAAGGAGAGGACAGATGAAAAAATTCCCTAGGCGAATGAATTCTTATGAACAGTGATGAATCTTTACCTTTTGCTATATTAATTTTATTGTATTCTAAAAAAAAGGGGAAAAAAAATTCCAACTTGGGTTTCTTTATATGTTCTTCATATGCAAGTTTATCATTTAAAGGTGAAAAATTTAAAATATCATTCCTAGGCCATGTTGTAGAACACATTGCAAACAGTTCTCTAAAAGTAGGGAAAAATTACCCTTATGGATAGTTTCCAGAGAGCTGCAGTGGTCTGTGAATGGAATAGGCTTTAAAATTCAATGAAAATCTGGGGTTTGGGGAGAGGAGCAGCATTTCCCAGGAATTTTGTTTCTCCTAATTTATTGTAAGCAGCGTTCTGATTTCAGATGCTTCAGCAATATTAAGCATTACCTTACCCTGCTTTAAAATATCTTAAAATGTTGAGTCTTCTACAGAGAATTCCCTTTTTTTTTCAAGTGTAAGTTTTGATACCTACCTACTTCAGTGGCTATTTTAATGCAGAAAAATGCCGAATTTTCTCATGTAGACAGTTTTGCACTGAGAAAGAATAAGCAGAGAGGGACTACCCTGCCAAAAGGTAAATCTTTGAGTCATGTTCATAACAATTTTTTTTTTTCTCCTGAGGTACGTTCTTGGCTTCTGTAGTTCTGGAGGGTTCATTTTCCCTTCTAGTATCTCCTTGGGCTCTACCGACATATTCACCAAGTCTGCTCAGTCTTGACAATTGGTTTGAGAGCACTATTTGCACTGGTCAGAGGAGACTTAAGAACTCTTCCAGTTGAGGCTTGGAGTGCTTGAGCATGCTGTTGTTAATATGCTTAAGCCACTCCTCTCTGGGCCAATTCTTTCTTGTTTCCATGGCAACTTCTTAAGTGACTCCATCTAGCAAAGTATGCTTTGTAGCAATTCGTTATTAGAAGTAATTTGATAGTCTTTCGTGGACTACACCAGTCACTGGCTATTTCTCTTTGGGCTGATGCCTCAAAATGAGCTATGGAGTGCTCAGTTGTTGCATCTATTGTGATTTACTGCTTTTTTTCTGAGGCGGGGGAATCAATGTAGATTACGAGGCTATGGGATATTATTTGTATATTTTAAAAAATGAGTATATTGTGGTCCTTAAGATTATATAGACCTTTTTTGTGGGGAAAAAAACCCAACTCCTCTCTTAAAGTTTATAGCAAAGTAAATGGTTAAAACGGAGCTGCAGTTACTTGAAAGAGACAAATATACATTCATTATTTCCTGAGTATGTTGTTTTTATGGGAAAGCAAAGGAAGCAATGGCTGGGTGTCATTAAGGAGTAGCTAGTGGAAAGCGGTGAAATGAGCAATGAGACTTGTAAAGTGTCATGAAAACTGAAACACCAGGGTACAAAGTACCGCTTATCCTCCCAGATATGGATACCATATGGCAACATGAAGGGAAGTGGAGAGTAGGAGACAAGAATCCTATTATTCCTCACACTTTCATTTGCCTGCTATTTGCTTTGGGCAAATGACTTAAGAAGTTGTGCGTGAACCTTCTTCTGGCGCAGTATTTATTGACAAGACACCTGTCTTCCCCGTTAGGCTCATTGAAGTTTCTTTGGTGTCATTCCAGCTTTGGCGCTTCTGATTATGATTTTATTGATGTTTTTCTAATAGTTCTAATAATAGCCTTTTCTTGACTGTTCTTAGGTTGAAATGTATGTTCATTTTCTGGTACCTATAACCCTTTCATCTCTTTCGCTTATTTTCCTTAAGAAAGGCAATCTGCTATGACGGTGTTATTGCTGTTTGAAATCTCTGCTTTCTCTTTTTTCCTCTGCAAGTTACCAACTCTGGACAACTTTATGCATCTCTCTTTTATATATCTTTGGAATTGAATGGACTGATTGAAAGCACTTTAGTACCAGATGTTGAAAGGATTTGGCTTCTGGAAAGGTGGCTACGCGGTCCCTGTGCCTTTGACATGATACATAGGAGGAGAGCCTTGATCAGCTCCATAGGGCCTGCTAAGGCTGTGAAAAGATTTTTGTCACCTCCTCAGCTGCTTCCTCCTTCCCACCTCCTAAACTGCACACCTATCTGCCAGTGGCCATGGTTTTCTTAACTTTTAACTGTTTTGTATGAGTTTCATATTTCTCAGAAATTAGCAGATCTTCCTTAAGAATTGTTAAACTAAGTCTACCAATATTCAATACATTTATCTTCGCTGTAACAGTTGTTTAACATGTCAATTCTAGCATCTTTCACCTTTGCTCTTCTGATTTCGGTGTTTGTGAAGTGATACTTGAAAATTACCTCTTCTGATGGTTGTTAAGACCAAAGCAAGAGTGTTGGAGAACATGCAAAACCCAAGCGAGCTCCCTTTCATTGTGACTTACATGGGAATTTCTAGCTATTTTGCGTCACGCCATTTCATTTGCTTTTGCCCTCACCAAAGGCTGTGGAAATGAGCAGCTATTTGACTGTGTTACAGCAGAATAATGTGATTTTAAGTGCAGGTCCTTTTGTCATAGCAATGGATGTTGTATCAAGAGAGAACAAGAAAAGTTGCAGAGAGAGGTTGGATGGGAGGGCAAGAAAACCGTGCAGAATTTGACAGGAGATATTATAAAGGGAGCTCCTGATGCATAAGTTTTTGTGCTTTGTGTGTTGTAATTCTGCAAATTAATGCTTCATGTGTTATATCAGGCTGTTGTGGGCATGTAGTGGCGAAATTACAGATAATAAATTACTACTTTTCCTACTGAAGCTATATAACCTTCTCCTAATTTTAGCACCACAGAGAAAAGCAATTCAGTGGTTCTCTGTGCTATGGAGTTTAGTGCAAATATTTGAACTTTCCTGTGGTCTAGGAAAACTAGCATTTTAAGAAGTATTTCATAGTTACAAAGGTTGCCATTGCACCACTGTAATGATTTTGCAGTGCTTTGCTCAGTGGAACACTAGCCGATTTGTGGGGGGAAAAAATGGCCAAAGGACATCCTAACTTCTGGTCTCTCCAGAAGTGCTCAATGTGACACAGCATTAAGGGATAGAATCAACCCAATATATTCTCCATTTCAGGAACAGGGCAATAGCTGAAATACAAAGCTATTCCCACTAGAAATGTTGTAAATCTTACAAAATATATAAGCTTTCCTCTTCGACATACATCAAAGGCATAAAACTTGGGAGATTAAAATATGTTTTTAATCTTGGTTTGATGAGCAAAACTTTCACTGTAATATTTATTATGAGAGGCTCTACTTGTGTTGCCTCTTCCCTTTGTTCTGTTTATATATGACTTCCTTTCTTCCAAAAAAGTAGGAAGTATCGCTTTCACAAAGCCGAAGGATATTGCAATGGTTTGTTCATTTAAGCTGAATCGTAGGCCCACGTGGCACACACAAACTTTTCTTTTATTGTCCTGGGTCCCAGAGGAAGAGCAATGCTTTCTGATGGCTTCCCATGAATGCCTTTCATTTGTGGAGGAGTTTCAGTGGCTTATGCTGACTGTACAAAGATCAAACAGGCAGGAAAATTGTGGTTTTGAGAAACTTAGCCAAGATCTTTGTTATTTTCTCAGAAGTTTTTCTTCTGTAACCCTATTTTTTAAGGACAATATTAGGACAATTAGTTGTAGCGGCTGATGGAAAAAAGCTTGTTCTGTCATTTTCTCTTTAAAACGTAAGTATTTTCTTGGCTATTAGAAAATTTGTAGGCATGTATAAAGAAAATACTAACCATAATTGCAGCCTGTCTTTATTGCATTTGGAATCAATGGTAGCCAAAATTAAGCTTAAAAAAATGTTGTGGCTGCTTGGTCCTGCAATTTGATCTATATTGGGACACTGCGCCTGCAGAGCTTTGCTGAACTCACCCAGGCTCTTTGCCTGGGCACAAAGGGTCTGTCAAGCAGATTCGATTATGGGATTTGACCTGTTGAAATGTTTTTGTTTATATTCACCCCCCCAAGAGCAGTTTTCTTTCTAAACAGGTTTTCTTAGCGTTCTTCATAAAAATTTCCTTTTTGCTTAGCTGTGAGTGAACTTAAGCATTGGAAAGAGATGCACAGACCACAGCATCTTTTCACTGCCGCGGTGGCGTGTTTTGCCAGCGATACACAATTCTCATTGTGTTACTCATATCAAACCTCCTGTTTGCCATACAAATTCAGGTTTTGTTGAAGGATTATTTTAATAAAACCAAAATGGCTTAAGTTTCTGAGGTAAAGCGCGTAGCAGCATCTTGAGAGGTCAGATGTAGCTGGAACTCGAACAGCTGTACAACATGCATCCTAGATTGTTTTTAATTGTCTTCCCTTTCTCTAACAGCAGTAATTCTTGTTTATATTGTCAAGAACCTTTCCACCGAGCACAAGCGCACCATACTTTAAGGTCACATGCTTAACCCCACTGCACGGTTACAATATAAATGGGCCCCCTTTGTTTTCATTAATGTGTGAGGGGTGGGTGCGAGGCAAGGCTGCTCACAAGGCTTAAATAACTTATTGTAAAAGTGTCTTAAAGAAAGCATATTTTGTCTCCATACCACAGTTGTTTAGCCTTACTCTTGTGCATCCAACCGACAGCCGGTTTGGCAATGGATTTGTGTGTGTCATTTTGTTCTTTTGACCTGTGATACTTTTTTCTTTCTTTTTTTTTTTAACTGAGCTAATTGATTCACCTCAAATAATACAAAAGAGGAAACTTTTCCTCTTTCCTTTCCTGATAGTAAAGTAGTAAACAAAGCTGGAACTGCTCTTTTCCACCTAAACCCCTTTACATGACAATTTACCACTTGCTGTTTGTGTGTTGATGTGGAGATTTAAAATTAAGGCTTTCTAAAAATTTCAAATTAATATGCTCAGTGCTTTTAATCAGTTTAAAAATGAATCAAGTATCACCTTTTAAAATGGTTTCATGAGTCTGAAGTAAGCCTTGCGCTTTTCTACCTGTAGTCATTGATGCATGGAGGAAAAATCCTGTTGAAGGCTTAAGAGTTATTTTGGTTTTGATTATCAAGAGTTGGTCCCGAGTCCAAAGATTTTCAGTGATTCCAAACCCAATGCTGATTGTAATCTGTGGCTGGCATCTTTAATTGTTTTAATAGGCCAAAAAAGTTGAAGTCATGCTATTAGGTAAGTGCTGCACTGTGCCAAAAATCAAGCCCTTTGGGGGGGGGGATATTTCCCTTCCAGGTTGTTTGTTTTTTTCAATATTTGGTTATAATTTTGGTCCACGAATACAACTTGATTCATGCCTGGCTTGGAGACACGCAGATTTATACCAGCACATGGAAAGAGGATATCCACGTGGCTGGGATCCATCCAGCGGGAAGCGTTTGATCCAGGAGGGCTGGAGGCAGCCGTTGCCGTGCGTGTTCTGAGCGCAGAACAAGGCAAGGGGTAACTGTTCTTTCCAGAAGACGAAGCAATAATACAGGCTTATGAAAGCAGAACACTGTTTCTGAATATGGCAAGTTGTAGCTTAGTAGTAGTAGCACTTTGTTGGTTTTCAAACTGTGTTAATCAAGGTAGAAAATTGGGTTTTGTTTGCCAACGTGCAGTTGAGATAAAAATAGGGACTTTGCTGAGGTGGAGACTCTTCAGTGTGAACTTAAGTTCATAGTACTTGGTTGCTGTACTGTAAAACCGAATTGTTGTAACAACGTATTTTCACAAATGATTATAAAAATACTACTTTTCATAATAACTGCTGTGGTCTTAGGCTTAGGACAGAGAAATTTTGTCTTGGGTTTTAATTTTCTTACAATTCATCTATATTTTCCACATTCTTTTTTACAGGTGTTATATACAGAGCAGCTCACTGTATCTAGTGACTTCTCCAGTATGAGAATAACTGATTTGGCTAGTCATAGAAGCTTAAATAGGATGATATCTGCCAACCTGGCAACAAGATTATTTAACACTCGACAACATAATGATAGTTTGATATTAGAGTAGAATTTAAGAAATGTTTTTGTGAAACGAAAAATAGTAGCATTTAAGACTGTAAATAAATAGTACAAAAATGTAAGTCTTCCAACAGGGAGTCATCCTGACAACAGAGTTGTTGCTGAATGTGATAAAACAATCAAATACTGTTAAAAGGCAGGCCATATCCTGATGATATGATGTTTTTTATCCTCTTTTTCTTCCTCTTTAGGAAGAGAAATATTTATATATACCACATAAATATTTTGAACGATTGTTTGCGTAGACTGTCTCTCTTATGTGTGGACTCTGAATGCTGTGAAGTGTGATTTGCCCTATAGTGTTGGGTTAAAGCAGAACATGAAGTAGATAGTAACATTAACTGAAGATTTAGAGCTCTAGTATAGCTCATCATGATGTATCTTTAAGGGTAGAAGTTTTTGTATGAGACAACACAGGTCAAACCCTCCTCCACAAAGTACTATTTTTCATTTCTGCAGCAACCCAGAAGATGCAAAAGCTTTTTTAGGTTAGAGGAGAACATCTCCATTGTGGCAGACACTCACTATGTGTTAAGGACACTCGGCCGGTTTATGTTAATACATCCTTGACATTGCTTTAACTTTTACTCGTGGATTAACTGCTCCTTCTGGAAGAGTGCAGAGGTGATTAGTGGGACACCTTTGACCTCTCTCCTGAGCTGGACTCTGCAGCTGAACTTGAGAGCCCGTATCTTATTTCAGGCGCCTACAGAAGGAAACGGTGGATGGTGAGGCAGGAGCTGTGAATGCCGGGGTGCGGTGTAACAGGGTGTGTTGGTGCAGGGTGTCACAGAGTAACACTGTTTCCTGGTTTCCAAATTGTATTGTCATAGTTTGCGAGAGCATCATGCCAATGCCATATTTGTGGAATTGCCAGAATCTTCAGCACGTGGCTATTGTTTCAGAGAGTAACCGCCATGCCTAGATTCACAGTCATCTGTTGATGTGCTGTTTGTTTCCTTTGTTACCTGCATGAATAATATGGTGAAAGTTTATTTTCCCTGATTGAATGCTGTGGCATTAATGAAAATTGTCTATATAATGATTTTTTTATAGAATGAAATTTTCAAATAGTTGGCCATTCAAGCTTTAAATTCGTTTCTCAAGTTTTCATCTCTAAATGCTCGGAAGTTATGGAAAATGAATATGACAAATTGACAATGGTTAGAACTTGATTAGACCCCTAAAGAACTTCTGAAAATATTTTTATTTAATGTAGTAGTAGGTGACAGGAAGAAAATTTTAACATTTTCTTAACCGATTTATTTTGCCCCAGGCTACTTCCTGGATCTTTCCTTTTGTGTACTTTTAATTGTTGGGTTAATTAGTTGCTAATCTTCCTTTTAAGGATGAAAAATGAATCTTTTCTTTCTCCTGAAGAGATAAACTAATTACTGAGTGCTTTACTGCTGCCTTCCTAGGACTGTGAAACAGAGCAAAAATCCTTCCCCAAAATCAAAATAAAGTGAAAACAAACCCATATGGGATATCAGAGAATATTAATGGAAGAAAAGTGGTACTTTGATAGCCTGGACTATTAACATGTTGGTATTTGTCATATCCATGTAGCCATAACATTAGATCTCTCTGATGAAAGGAACACATAGGCAGAATCCAGACCTAACGTCCAGGAAGCGCAGTGAATAGCATGGTCTTTTACTGGAACACAACTCTTTTAAAATAGAACAATCAATAACTGGCTTTAGTTTGCATTACCAGGTTTATAAAGGGTGGGTTTTACAGAAATATTGTATTCAGAAGAGCGATAAATAGCAAGAAATGTTACTGAGTTCCTGGTATGATGAAGGTAGGCAGCTGAGTGTCTCAAGACGATGAAGCGTATTTGAACATACACGTATAGGATGGAGTTTAATTTGGTTTTAATTTTCTTTAATTTAGGAGGAGGGTTTGTTTTTTTTTATTCTGGAAAAAAAGTGTAGGCTTCTTTTGAGCCCATGGGTTGGTGAGTTTGATCCGACATTAATTATAATGAAGCATTGCCTTATTTAGCATTGTAGGTGTACCTCGACTACTGAATTCATTTTGCAATTATTTTTTTTTCCTTGTAAGATTTGTGTTGCCTCTATATGCTAGTAAGATATATTCCCCTTTATCACTCTTAATGGGAAATTACTGTCCATATATAGGTGGCACATATATGTATTACAGGATTATGTAGCTTTCTACTCTAAGTCAGGATGGCGTGCTTCCTAACCGTGCTCTGAATGCAAGGGAATGAAAAGTAAGTAGTTGTCTGCCTTTGCAAGGTCCCTTCCAGCCTAGACAATTCTATGATTCTACTGCATCTGAAATAGTGACTGTACATGTTTTGGGCAACTGATGAGAGTTAAATTGGTAAACTTCTCTGTGTCTCCTCCTCTATCAGTCTCCCATTTTTTTCATTTGCTAGTATATTGCATTTGTACACTTTACTCTGCACACCCTCAATGGCAAGTCATCATCGATTGCTTGGCCTATATATGAAATGCCTAGCACGTGTGTTTATGTAAAAATATAGTTGTTTATGTAACAAAACAGGAGGACAAGGCACTGATATCTGCTTGCCTAGTTCTCAGTTATGAAGAACAAGGATCATAGCTTGCAAAGAAGTATATTTCCAAATGTCATTGTCATGATCCACATCTAGGGTGGTGGTGTCCTTCTTGCTGCTTGACAACGTCACATTCCCCATGCATTACATACACACAGTATATCAGGTCTTGGTTTGGTTTTATTTCCTGGGCTCTAAATTCTTTTCCTGTCCCTTTTGCCGTGACAGCTAGTATTACTACTGCACTTACATGGTTATGAATTTTAAATCTTCATAATGGTGTGCCATGGTGTCACTGGGGGTAATGAAGCTGTTACTTGAGCCAAATGGGACAAAACTTCATTTCTGAAACAACATGGTGAGAGTCCCATTCTCACAGGGATCTCCACAGACCCGGTGCATGTAGTGCTGTGAGGATGATAAAGGCATTGAAACCCTTATGTCACTCGAAGATACGATTCAGCTGTATGTGGTTATCTTGCATATGTACTAAATTGCTATTCTGCTATGGCATGTGTCTTAGACAAAGCATGCCCGCAGGCACTTCTGGACATGTGGCTTGCTCTTTCATTTGATTGTGGCTTGCAGCTTCTTTGTTCTGCAGCGTTTAACCCATTCCCTAACTTGGATTTCTGTGTTTGAAATTATTTCAGTGAAACTAATGACATTTGGGAACACACCCAAATTTTTACGCAACTGTTTTTTCACTAGAAACTGTTGTGGCCAAGACAGTAAGTGGCTTCATGGCAACAGGTAGTGGCGCCAGTGAGGGGAGGAAAATGTTGGTGTTTTAGGCCTTTCCATACTAAGTAGACGCTAAGATGTGCTCTTCAAGGAAATCAGTTAATATGACATGTAATTAAATACTAAAAGATCACAGAATCACAAGGGACCTCTGGAGATCATCTAGTGCAACCCTCTGCCAAAGCAGGTCCACCTAGAGCAGGTCGCACAGGAACATATCCAAGAGGGTTTGGAATGTCTCCAGAGAAGAAGACTCCAAGATAGTCACAAATAAAAAAGCGATAATGAATTCAGAATCTGGCACTCATTTTTTTTCTGTCTGTTTTTTTCATTGTTTGGGGATGTTTAAAAATAATTTTTCATGTGACCAATAATATTAAGTTCAGTGATTCCAGTTTGTATTTTGAGTACTACAGGGACCGAATGTTTAGTTTGGAGATTTTGGTACAAGTTTGCATCAGTAAATATCCTAAGGGAAGCTTGTACGTAGCCAAGTATATTAGGGCTTCAGTATAAATTTGATGAGTCAAAACAAAGCCTTGCTTACATGTTGAATTATTTCATTAGAATCAGTAAAATTATGTGAGTATTTAAGTGAAACTATAGTTCATTTCATGTTTATGAGATGATATTGCCTGCTTCTGCTGATAAGGCCCATAATTTTTTTCCTTTCCTCCCTTTCCCCCTAAATTTTTGATAATAACTGATGTTGTTAATTTTGATAGGCCAAGAAAATTATAGGTTACTCTTTTGAACGCATAATATGATTTGTTGTATGATTCTTTAGTGCTTATTAGAATTGCATGTATTTGTTGCTGCTGAAAATTCTGCCTGCTGGCAACGGGAACGTGTGCAGGTTGTTCTCGGCGTGAGTCAGTATTGCGGAATGTAAGCCATCCAGAGTGCACGTTGGTGAAGTGAGTCTTGTATCGCATCTTAGCTCAACTGATTTCAGCAATAGTAAATAATCACTGAAGCATACACTGCTGTGCAGTCCTTCAGAACTTAAGTGTTGAGCGTAACTACTGTTTGCATGTGACCAAAATGGGAAAAGGGAGGTGTATACAAAGGAGTGAATTATAACAAAGAACACTTTCTGCTTCAGTTCTTGTTCAGAAAACATATGTTCAGCCATGCAGGCAACAGTTGGGGTAAAGACACTGTAGGTTTGGAAACAAAAGGCATGTTCTTTTCTTGCATTCACAATGTTTTCAAACATATTCACTTGTTAGGGACTAGCCTGTCAGCTGGATCTTCTTGCAAGCGTGATTTCTTTTTCCTGACTTCTTTCAAAAGCTTTTTCCCCCACAATGTTTTACACTTCATATAATCCACTATGCATGGTAGGCCTGCTTCAGTCTTTGTGCTATTGATGGTTTAGAGGTGGAGGGGCCATGCTCTGGGAGAATGTGGCTAAGGGGTAACCTTTCACTCACCCATACATCTGAAGATGCTAAGCGACTCTTATTCCAAATAACTTGAGTGATTCGGTTGCTCTTTCGTGATGGGACGGGTTATACTTCGCCTTTAGAACATTGCCAAACCGATTAGTACAGCAAAAATATTTTGAAACTCTTGATCATTTTTTTTCCCTTTGTAACTAAGTATTGAAAAATCTTTCAGAGACCTATCATAACTGCATTGAATCATCCAGTAAAAGATTTTTTTTCTCCACTGGAAATTCATTCAGTTTTGGCATGCCAGAGTAACCAAAAATTACTCGGTCATTACTTCTGTTTGGATTCCTTTTTCCTAAATATATGGTTCAAGACCCTAATATAAATACGCTTATATGGGCATAAAGGTAATGGTTATTTCCAAATAAACTCTGCTTGGTTTAATTTATGACCTTTAAACTCATATAGCTAGAAAATGTACTGCTTTAGCTCCACAGGTATAGTTAAATGGTATGACTTTCTAGTGTAGACAAGACCTAAAGTTTCTTTGGAAATGTCTAAGTGATCTACTCTCTGTAGGTTTTTCTAGGTCGAACTACTCATCTATCAAGTCAGGTATTCATCCTTTGTTGTCAGCAGTGAATACCTCAGAGACAGGGCTCCCTACATTTTAATGAATGTAGACTTGTATATAGAGCTTAAGCATATGTCTAACTTTAAGCATTCTGCTCTCTAATTGGGTTACGGATGTGTGTAGTTCAGATGTGCACCATTGAATATAATGGTAGGGGAGAATATATAATCTTTGTGGCAATGGCTTCACACCAGCAACTTGAGCCTCCATTCCTTTTACCCTACAAAAATAGAAAAATTACGTGTCTTTCATAAAATACTCTATTCCTTTGTATTTTATTTAAATACAGACATAACGTTTGACTCAAAGACAGACCGTTTTAATGTAGGAAGTGCTCTATCAGTAACCAGAATGGTTATGGAGTTTTATGTTGGTTTATGGGTTATTCACGTATTCTGTTGGAGTATAAATAGTATTAGCTGAATTCAGTAGCCTGGGAAATCACCACTGATGAGTGTCCAGTGATTAGGATTTCCCACCTAAGGCCCTGCAGATCATGGGGATCATTTAGACAAGTAGAAAATCCACAGACAAGAAAACTCCATGTAAATATTTTCTAATGGAAGGTGCCAGCAAATACATCCTTGCCAACATATGTCAAAGCTGCCAGAAGATCTGTGAGGATGGGGATTAACTTTTTAGCACTGTCATCTTAAGAGCCTTGACAGGGAAACATTATTTAAACATTTTTCTTTGACTGCATATGACTGAAAAGATGTTAACGGTAGATAAAACTAATATAAAGGAGTTAATGATACTGACATATATTCCAAGTCTGCACCTTTTTCTTTTCATTGAGCTCCGTGTCAGGCATCCTTGAGAATACTACAGCTTTGAAATAAATTGTCCTTCCTTCTCAAATGAAATTCGATGATTTGTCTCCAGTCTGATAAAAGATAGCACACGCTAGTATATTGCTTCTTTTCAGGAATTTTTTGTTTTGTTTTATAGGCTCTTTAAAAGTAAATTATGTTTTAGATGTTGCAGTGTCTCCTCTGACTCTCAGGAAGAAAACAGTTAATAATAATTTCTTTCCTTTCAGCTCCCATGAGCCTGCCTTCATTGCACAGTTTGCATATAACAGCTAGTAAGAGTAGAACGTACTGAACCTTAAACAAATCTATTAGGATCACCATGGCAAGAAACTGGGAAAATGGCAGGAAAAACGAACAATGATTTTGTAAACCCTCCAAAGGTCAGAAAAAGGCTTTCAGTAAGTATGCAGAGGCTAGAAATCAAATCCCATTTCCTATCATAAGAAACCAGTTGTTTTAGCAGCAGTGGTTAATGTACTGTATGTGAAAGATTTAAGACTAGTTGGAAAGCTTTGCTTCTGTTTTATTAGGCTGCTATTGAAAAGCCAACAGCATAACTTCAACTAGGTGCTTTGAGATTTCTTAATGGGCTGTCAAGGGCAAGACACCAGGTCTGTGCTATACTAGCTCTTTCCTGTACATTAAAACAACAGGGGCCAAATGATCATATACAGAAGTATGAATTACTTGATGCTTTCTCTGTTCCATATGGTCAGCCATGTCTTTGGCAATTAATCATGTACAGAATCAGTTGAGTGCTCTCTGAAGCATTGAAGTCAACATTTAGTTGTACCTGTGCCAGTGGGGGCAGTGGGGGTTGCGAGCGTAAAATAGCAGGATGAAGAGCTGCTGGCGCCGAAGCCAGAGCAGCTGGCTTCTATAAACAACACTTTTTTCCTCTTTACCTTTTTTTTTCTTTCTTTTTTTTTTTTTCTACTTTCTTTGACGAACGCGAGCCATTTTTCAATATCATCCAAAACATGAGGGTTGCTGAGTGAAACTGTGATATCTGGCATAGTGGATTAATAAACAAAAGGCAGAGAATTGGGTTTAATGTGCCCAAATTACTGGGTGATAACTTAAACCATACTGGCTGCTTCCATCGTATCAATGAAAATGGGTGCATTTGCTCATATTTTAAGTAAAAAATTTTAAAAGTAAAAAAGAAATGAGCAGTGGTTTGTAAGCAATTACTAGCTTTTTTTATCACGTGGAAGTTATGACATGTTAAATTAACATGGCTTAATCAGTTTCAGGTTCTTTTTTTTGTTGTTTTCCCCCCTCTAAAAGGCATGGTGTTCTAGTTTTACAGACTTTGATCAGGATACTTTTTGCACTACAAGCAAAATAAAGTCACAAAAATAACAAGATACAAGACGTCATTTAAAATTTTAGCCCTGCTTACAGATTTTACACTTTATGTTTTCCCTTTCTGTATTAGTTATTGATTATTGAGAGATGACTGCTATATTAAAGTAGAAGTGGTTAGTAAAGGTTCAGAAGCTTATCCTACTTAAACTCGTGGTAAGTAAATTAAATCTTAACTCAGAGTGAAAAATCTGATTTGTTGACCCAATAAAGTGGGACCAAGAGACAAACTGTCCCAAGTGCCACTTTAATTCAGACGGAAGGCTAATTTGTTTGACAGAGTACCAGGCTTCATGTCTCCAGCTATCCAGTGTTTCTAACCTTCAGTCTGGCTCCTCGAGAGGTCTGTATTGAAGGAAGGAAAATGCAACTTTAAAAGACTAACGATGTACTAGTGTGGGTTTGGAAGTGTTTACAGTGTGATCTTTGTTGGGTTTGGGGTGGGTTTTTTTGCTTCTTTGTAAGCGTGTTGTGATATTGACCCAGGACACATACAGGTAAGCAGGATGGTGGCCTATTTGTGTCGAAACGTAGTTTCTTCTGCTGTTTATCTAAGCAAGTAGAATATTGTTGGAATGCTGTTACGATACCTAGGTTAGCTCTGTTAAGCCTAATAAAAGGTATCTAACTTTGAGCATGTATCCTGTGCGAATAGTAAGGCTTGATTATAGCAGTTTCTATTCAGTCCTGTGTCACTTATATATTTTGTCAGGGGATATGAGAGGAATATGATATTGGTCTCTTAAAATCTTATCTTAGTACCTTGCTTCCTTACATGACACCAGAAGATGCTCTGATGCTGTTGCCTGCTATGCCTGCTAAATACTATCTTTAACACAGAAGGCTGGGTTGGCAACCGCTATATGGATATAGATGTGAGTAGGTAGCTTTTTGAGAGGTGGGTTGTGTGTTTGCTTTAAAGATCACGCCACTTGGGATTTGAAAGGAGATGCCCTAAATACATTAATAGACTGGTAAGGAGAATTGGGGAAGATTTGCTGAAAATATTAATAGTACCACTTACTAAGGAGACGTGCTGGCCAATGAGACAAGAAGTTGCTTCCCTCGAGTGATAAGCGATTTGCGTAATCTCGTTTCTTAGGTTGTACAGGATATGTTTTTGCCAGCTCAGGAAGCAGAAGAAAGAAAGTTTCAACAATTTGTAAACATTACCACCCTCAAGAATCTCTGTGAACACAAGGATGAGATAAGACAGGCTGTAGGGCTGGTACCGTTGTTTATTTATTCTACTGTCCTGCGGTCCCGAGTGTGCTGAAAAACAGTGTTGAGCCCAGTTCAGAAATGTGAAGGCTTCACTCAGCGTTGGGCAAAGGGGGCCTCTGCAGACAATTATCTGTCATTAAAGAACATTAAAAGAATTGAGGCACAAGGTCAGATTTTCTTTGATGGGATGTGCAACTACAGTGATGTTCAAAAGAATGTCATTCCTGCCCTTTAGAGCAGGGGTGGTATCGGCTGGGTTTCTGATGGATTTTTATCAGTGTTGATGTGAGGAAATGGCTTTCCCAGCTGATAACATCTTTGACCGAGTTTCTTGAACCCTTGACCTTTATCAGTCAAGGTATATATTGAATCCCCTTGTTAAAAATAAATACCAAAACAAGTTACATGGAAAAGAAAACTTCCAAAAGAGCGTGTTTTATAATATTATTTTACCCAGAATGCTGCTTTATTTGTTACAATTTGGGACTTTCATTGAGATGATAAGAATAGCAAGTTATTAAGAAATGTCTCCTAAAAGCTACATATTACCCTGTGTAAGGTTACCCTACACGCACACTTTGGGTAACCTTACTGCCTCCAGCACTCTTAGAAATCAAGTAAATCAGTTAAATGGCTACATATTGTTGTTGTATGTTGCTAAATAGTACTATTTCACCCTCCAGGTAGCTGCAACCATAGTCGCAGGGCTCAGGAAAGAAACGTTTATGATGTTGGTGTGTACATCCCCACAGAAATGAGAGGTGTTAACATAAGGCTGGACAATATAATTGTTCTCTCACTGAAAATTAAATTACGTTCCGTTTCCCGAATTATGACGTTCCTGTAGATGGAGGGGACTTTAGGTAGTGGAACTCGGTACCAAAGTTGCAATTTGGCCAGGCCATCAGAATTCATACAAAAGCATTATGTCATTGTGAATACTTTGAGAAGTGGTCACCCATTTTCCCTGAGTGATAATACTCTAATCATGTCATTTTTCAGATTTTAACTGATAATTCTTTAGGAACTATTAGTTCTCCATGCTCTGGATTTTGGGAATCACTTATTTGTGGCATCTTGATGTTTTTTTTCCTGAAAATAGCTCTACTTTTAGCTTTGTGAGGTGTAGCATCATTAAACTTGGGGCTTTTCTGCAGTCTTGGAGAGAAGTAGAATCCTGCACTGTCACCAGTGGATTTCCCTAATCCCATTGTGATTAATAAGGCCATCCAAAGACTCTAAAAGGGAAATTGTGGTGTACTGTGACGTAGCTGTGTGGCTACAGTCTGATCTCCCTGTGATACAGAGATACGCTTTAGTTACAGTGTTGTGTCAAGTCTTGAGCATGGCAAATATAAAAGTTAAAGTCTTAAGAGGTATATTTATTCTGTATGACAAGGAGTGTTAATTTACAGCAATTAAAGAATCTTCGTCTCGTGTGTATGTTGTCCCATGCTTAAGCCCTCTGTCAAACCCTGCTGCGAGCTGTGCAGCTGCCGGCGGCGGGGCTGGAAGAGCAGGATTGTTGTGGTTGGCGGAAACTAGAGCTTGTGGAAAAGATGCTGTAGGTCAGTGCAAGGGAAGCCCATGTCAGGGAATCCTTATCTGAAAATGCTCTCTGGCTTTTTGTTTGCTTTGTAATGTCAAAGCAGGGTCAAGAATGTGATCTGTATAGACAGAGTTTTGAACGTTTTGGCTTTTTACAAGAAAATGTTCTTTTTGATGTCTAAGTCCCATATGACAGGGTAATGCCTTTTGGTAGGCCAGCTGAGAGATGGGGAGGAAGAAGCTTTTTGCTCCTTGTCATCTGATGTTGGTGCAATAAAATTAATTTCTGTCTCTATGAACCCTGACATGCTTGTCTCTTGCAACCACCATGGTGACAGCAATGTTACCGCTCCTTTACATAGCTTAAGAAGTGTATAATCTGCATATTATTCTCTCTTGTAGAAAAAAAAACCCTGTTAGACCAAGGGTATATCTTCCTGTTTTCACAAACTGAAGATAATAATTACCATTTATCTCACAGAAATCCCCAGAGGAATCTTAGTGGGTGTACATTTGGGCAGGGCGGAATGTAACATGTATGTGATGATGAGGAGGAGGCAACATGCCATGTCTTTGTCATGCTGTTCCTGTAAGACAGGCCATCCTGGGAGCAGCAATTGCAGCTCTTGGTGGTATTTTAATTGTGTTTTCAAGCTCAATTCCATAACTGCTCAGGTTAGAAACATATTTTTTGCCTTCTTTTCTGTGAAAAAACTAGGTTTATGCAAGCAATCGGTCTGTTCAGTCTTCTTCCCAAAAGCCCTTAGACACTTTGGTAGGTTTGCAGAACATGTGACTGAAGGTTAGAATAGCAAAAATAATTAAGTGAATATTGGTGGCTGGTTTAGGTGAGAAAGGCAAATATAATATCTTTACTGAAGGAAAAAGCGGCAGCATTGACTTTAGATCTCTGTTGTGGTTGCACACCAAGCACACGTGCTCTGGTGGACATACATGTTACTAGCGTGAGCATCAGCATGTGCTGTTTCTTTCCCAAGTTGACAGACGTGGGGAAGTGTAGGGGGAAAAAGAGGAGAAAATTAGTAGTTGAAGGCGAAGATGTAGTGAGGGAGCTAGAGATAGCTTGCTGGGTGGATGAAGGACAACAAGAAGATCTACAGTTCAGTTACATCAACATCATTAACTGTCAACACATAATTTGGGAAAGCCAGTAGCTTTTGGTCTGCAGGGACGGAGTGTGATCCTACTCCATAATGACTTAAATCCATTTTGTGGGGGGGGGTATGTGTATATATATTATAGCAATTTTTAATTTATTCCATAAATTCCATAATTTACTGCTTGTTTACTTGAAATATTTCATGATAAAGCAAACATGGGGACATCATCACATATTCCTGTTGGAACATAAAATACAAACAGGTATTTTCTAGTTTAGCTTCACCAAGGATCAAAGGGGAGGAGGAAATCCCCCAAACATGCTGTGTTGAGGGAAACATTTCTGATACAATTTGATACAAGAAAATATTTAGAAAAGAAAAGAGTTATGTCTCAAGAAAATGAGAGCTAGAATGCACAATGTCTTGTTGTGTTACTTAAAACAATGAGATTTTAAGGTTTACCTTATGTGCCATATACATTGATTAAATACCAAATATATGGTGGCCATTTCTAACCATCATTTACTGTATTGATTTGTCAGCAGTGGAACTGTAATAAAAAAAGCTATTGATTTACTGTCCTTATTTGCTTATGGGCTTTTTATTAATTTTACACATTGTTTCCTATTTCAAGATTCTAATTTTTATGTGGTTTTTCCCTTTCAGACAAGACTGGTACTTTCTGAAGTTGGAAAAAAGGAACAAATTGAGGAACAAAGGAACGAAACCATCAACTGCTTCTTGCTAGTTCTTACTGAGCGACAAAGGCTGCGTAAAGAATGGACAGCAAGGTGAGAAATTTGAGAAAAATAGTAAGATAATAAAATTGGAAACAAGTATATAAAATATACTCCTATAAATCCACTTGGATGGGGGGGCAAGTTGACATTAAAAAAAAAGTAATCAATATTTTTACTCTTCAAATAGTATTTTTCCTGGAATGGACTAGCCGATGTTTCTGCTTCTGATTTCAGAGTTCCTTTGAGGGGTAGAATGTTCCCTTATTGTGCTTATATAGGGCTATCTAGTGATAGTAGCTTGGTCGGCAGCATGTGTGCTGGAGGATTGGTATCAGCTGAAGTGCCCTAACATTTTCCTTCCATTGCCCACAGCCTGAGCAATACTCCTTGCTGGGGTGCCATGCTCACAGATACCCTGCTTGTCTGCTTTCTTGATGATCCTCGCATTTTCTCGTGGTGTCCTACTGGGGTTACTTGGGTTGTGTTGGGTGAGATTGGCGTAAATGTATATATTGCTAGACTTCATATCATGTGCTTGTTTTATTATACTTGAATTCATGTCACCTTTTTCCACATCTATTTCTAAAAGCTATAGATTTATATTGATTTAATAATCTCTTGGTTTTTTTCTTTATGATACTTACATAAAATATCTAACAGTCTGAAATTTTTCTACCAAATTTACCTTTAAAACCAGGAGATGTCCCGTGCTTATAATTACATGCAGATTTTAGTCAAAAGTATTTTTTCAATGAGATTTTGTTAATCAAAATTAGCACTTAATTGTCATGATTTTTTTTTTTTTACCTGCATTAAATGTTCCAGTTAAGGGAGTTCTCCTGTGCTTGTTGGTGTATAATTTTGGAAAGTTCCTGAAAATTCTGTGAGATAGACTCAAAAATTTAATTGTAGACACTTGAGTGGGTTTGCTGTTCACAATAATTACACTGAGTGGACTTGAAACATTTTAGAAGCTTTAGGTAAACATTAAGAAACAAATTAGAGGATGTGTTTTATAGTTTTGCAACCTTATAAGTATGGAATGTTTATTTGTATACTGATCAGTTAAGATAGAGTGGAAGAGAGTTTTGTAAGGTGGGTTTACAATATTGTTTGTACTACCACACGTTTTTTTGTTTCTTCCTTTTTGAGGAACTTAAGGGACTTGGGGGGTTGGTTTGCTGTTTTTTTCCTTCCTTCCATCACCATGCTTACTAAATAATGCTTTCACTACACTGGAAACAGAGGAATCACTTAAGGCTTTTCCGTGGGGTACGTGCGTCTCTGTTGTGAAGCGGAATGGAAGGCTGCCCAGGGAATAGGAAAAGGCTAAACAGTTCTAATGAGTGGCATATCTTTTTAGTGTTTGTTTAGTTCAACAATGATTTCCTAAGATAGAAAGTCACCAGGCATCATGGCAATCGGGACTTATTTAAAAATAATGTGGTTACAGCTTTACTGGTTCCTGCCTACCCTGTAATGGGAGGCTGGAGCCGGCGTTGCCGTTGTAGCCGTAGTCTGGTCTCTGAGACAGAAACTCTGACGTTCCAGGGCTGGGGGGGAGAGGCACAGGCAGACAAAGTGCAGGCCTCCTTAAAACTAAACACCTGAAAGAAAATTTCAAGAGCATTGTGCCTTGAAAGTTCTGAAAGAAAGTGTCCTTTGAGTATTAAATATCCATAATCCTTTTTCTTTCCATTTGATGTTTCCCATCCCAGTGACCTATCTGAGAGTCTCATCCATATGATCTGCATAAACAGGCTGTTACCATACACCTCACTTTGCTTCATCAAAGCTTCAGCTAGATGTCTGGAATGAAGCACTGACTGTGGTAGCCATCAAGCATACGGTGGTGAAAGTTATAAAACGTCCGCCGCGGTACTAGCAGGGCTGCCCATGTTTTAGAGATCAGTCTATTGTGTACTTTGGAATTACATGAGAAAAATGTGCTTGGACAGGAAATAATTAGCACTTGTCAAAGGGCAGGCAATAGGTTACAGTATTTTACTTTCAGCAGGCTATCAGGGGATCAGCTAGATTAGATAATAGAATTTTTTTTCCTCTGGAAGTTAAATACAGATGACTCTAATTACCTTACATTGTGCATTAGAGAGCACATTATGAACAGTACAACTTCAAGAAATTTAGGTCAATGAAGGGAGGGCAGCTGGCAAAAACTTTACTCTGCACTTGGACTTTGTAGAGTTTTGTAGGCGTTCTGTTCTTTCATGTATTTTTATTTGTGTCGTTGTCACCTCAAAAAAAAAACCACAAACCTTCCTGGGAACTTAATATAAACTGATTCGATTTTTAGAAATGTAGCCTTTCTCAGGGAAAGGAAGATGAACTGTATCTACCTGGTTAAAGCATGTCCTTGCATTTTTTGCTTTAAGTTGAACTCTTGTTTCTGCATAATTACTCTTTAAGTTTTTATTTTAGGTCCGTAGTCCAAAACATGTGGTACTGCGCTTCGTGTTCATCTGGCTCACCATTTCATATACTTTGGACTCAAAGATGTCATTGGTATCTTAAGTATCTGAGCAGGTCTTCTAGGGATTCACGTTGTTCTCTGTTGAGTGGTAGTGATCCAAAATACTTCAGGTAGGACTCAGTGAATGTCCTCTAAGTGTTAACAGAAATGGTCCAGAGTTTCTAAAGCCCCAGATTTGTTTATTCTGTGTGATAGTGCCTGATGGACAGGTTGTTATAGCTGTTAAAGAGCTGCTCTAGCCCTTTGAACTGACCCCTTCTTGACCTCTGCTTATAGAAGGTCACTCTTCAGCTTATAAAGCGGGGGGAACCCTGAGATTCTACTGTAACAAATAGAGGGTAAAGGGAACAGCTGTGAATTTTGGACTAACCATGCAAACCTGTATAGACTTTTTAGGGTCACTGTATGATAATGAAAATTGTTACCAAATTATATGGAAATTTAACAGCAATAGTGGGAAAGAGAGGGTGGAGTCTGATGCATTGGGTTTGATAAATGAAGTGTGAAGTTACCCATCTGGCTCTAGACAGCCCTCTTTTTCTCTACGAAAGGGAAACATTTAAAAATAACCATGGTACATCTAGAATCAATGACCCATACAGAGAGCTGGAATAGATCAAGATTTAATGGTGGCTGTGGAAGAAATTATCATTTGAAAAGTGAGACAAAGGATGAAAAAGTACAGTTCAATATCTGCACCTGATTCATTTTCAAAAAAGGCCTTAATATTTTTACCCCATTGATGATGCTATTGACATTTTTTATTTTACTTTTTGACTGGAACCAGAAAAGTTGTTGTATCATGAAGAAGCAGTTTTGCCAAAAAAAAAAAACAAACTTGAATTTCAAGAGAGAATGTTGCACGTTACCTGATCAGTAAATGCCCAAGAGAACGGGACTCTAGTTCAATAAAAATGCTATCTCTTATTTCTTCCAATAGAACTTGTAGCATGTTATAGTAGTATTGTATTTAATGCTTCCATGATGCACTGCACTTAATTGCTAGTAGTTTCTTGCTATATTTTTATTATAGATGCATTTAGTACCAAACTAATTTGTCATCAATACATCAACAATAGATTAGGATAATGTTCAACTGCATTGAAATTGTTAACTCCTAGGAAAAAACATGGTCAGTTAAACCATTACTAAAATATGTTTTTTTCATGCAAGAAGTTCATTAGTCCAAAATGGTTTTATTATGAGACAGACTCTGATGTCCGTTTTGCTATTTCCCTGAGTGAAATTAGAGGGAATTCAGCCAGGTAATGGAAAATGTGAAGTTTTGGAGAGAGACATAATGAAGTGGAAAGTTTGAGAGGAAAAATTGAATTTTTTATGACGGTTATATTTTCATAATTGTGCAACTTAACCAAATTTGGAAGTCTTAATTTCTCTCTAAGTCATCATGTAATGACAAATAGACATAGTGAAAACAGAGTAAACAGTCAATAAATAATTCAGACCAAAGTAAACACAAAATACTTCTGGTTTGTGAGATAAACAGCAGCGAAGCGTTGATTGGTTGTATCGTGTAAGAATCAATAGCTTAAAACCTGGGCTTATTGAAATAACACAATGAAAAAAATCTATTTTATGAGGTCATTCTAAAACCCATAGCGTTTTATAGATCAGATCGCTGTGTGTTTTTAGAATTGTTATATTCCTCCATCTTTCCACAACACTTCCAGAAAGAACCTTTTACTTGTGGCAAATGGTATAAGTTTCAGGGTTCAAGTCAAACCATAGTGTGTTTTGCCTTTGTCGAACTCTTAGATCTTACAGGTTTGACATAACAATGTGAAGGCATTGGGTTTTTTCCTAGCTATAGCGAATGCTTATCATACTGCTGAGAGAGTCTTACCTCTCTGCAGTGAAATGTGGATTATTAGGTGGGTATTTATAGAGGAATTTAAATTATAAGTACCTAATGTGACAATTGAGTCCTAATCTGTGATAACGCTGTTCGGTTCTATAATAAGAACAATGAAGGTTATGAGAGTGGAATCCAAATATAGCATGTGTGTTAAATGAGGTACAAACAGGAACATTTTTAGATATTTTATTTTCTGTTTTGGAAAAAAAGTTAATTTTTTTCTTATGCCTTATCTCTTTATAGCTTGGAGTTTTACATCATATATAAGAAGGTAATTGAGGGAGATTTTACCCTTTTTAGCTCCAGTAGAAGAAGCTGGTGTTGACGTAAAGAATGGTAACGGGAAGGTCCATGGGTTAAGAAGTTAGCATGGGCTATGGCAAAATTGGAGCAGGTTTTTTCCTTCTGTCACAGACTCTGTGTATTTTCCAGAAGCTCACTGAATGCTAGTTTTTTTTAATGAAATGTGGTAATACCAGTTGAAAGACTGGTTGACAAAGACTGAAATTTTTTACACTCACAGGGCTGCCAAGATGATAAATATATGAAATATTGTGAAGTCTTTAGAAACTACTGCAAATGGCACCTACATAAGTTCCAGAAATTTAACAGACAAATTGCAGAGGTATCAGTCTGACAGAGAGTGGGTGCGGGATACGTGGGTTGTTTCAAACTTTTGTGGTTGTTTAGTGTAACCTTAGAATGAGAGAGGTATTTTTTTTTTTGTGTTGAGGAATCCAGTGTCCATGTTTCTGAACTGAGTAGGGATCTCAGCACACACAGCTGCACGGTCCCTGGTGGGGTTCTGCTAACACTTGTCCTCTCTGGACAGTACGTGTGTCCGCCGGAACAGGTACTCAGTAAGTTAGCAACAAGCATAGGCAAAAATTTTGATTCATCATTTTGGAAATCACAGGGGAGGAAAAGAAGATTATATTTGTGTTCTTTGCTATGAATGTTTTGTATGTGTGAGTGTGTATGCTCTTTAAAAGACAAGGAAACTGTTCAGCACCCAGTATGTAACCTAAACCAGTTGTTCCGAAAGTAAACGTGCATTGTGAGTTTGATGGTAATGCTGAATGCTGTCTGCTAATCAGGAAGATGCTCTGGGGCAGACTGAAAACCAACTTTGCAGCTTTCAGATGAATGGAGGAAACCCTGCGACTTCAATGAAGTTGTCAGGTCTCCTGCTGTAGTTGTGCTTAGACATCAGCTGCCTGGACTGACCTTTGACTTCTCTCCAGTTGCTTATTACCAGACTTCTTTTGCTTCTCCTGACCCTTCCTGTTTTCCGCCTCCCTCTTTCACCTGTGTTTCTTGTATTGAGGAGTCTTTGAAGCAGCCAAGCTCGGGATCAATAGGTACAAGTACTCTACGGAACAATGGAAATACGGCTTGATTAAATGCTGCTGTTTAACCACCACTATTATTTCCTTTGAAACTCTCTTGACCCCTTTACCCTTGCAAAGGCTTTCTGTTTACAAGCTGTGGCTGCTTACAAAAAATGCCGCTTCTTACCTCATGCTGTCACTACATACACAGCAAATATGGTGCAAAAAATGTTATTTGGTGCAGGGACTTAAAACAATTGGTATTATAGGGCAGCCTAGTAAAAGTCGCAGAACTTCAGCTCCATGTGTGGCTTCTATGTGTCAGGCTTTTTCATTAAGGCACTTTGTAGGGATTGTTTACTCTGAGGGTTTACCTTCTTAATTGAGTTTAGTTTTAATGCTTCACTTCTGAAAACTGTAAAGAGATGCATCAGCCCGTACCTGAGTAACTGCAGAATCAAAATTCTTTGACACTTCCCTTTTCTTGATTTCATGCTTTTCTTCTTGTTACATTAGATGGGTTTTTCAAAAAATGATAGTGACACTTCCAAAACTGACAAATGACAGAAATTTAGTCCTCATTTATAGTGCAATTAAAGTTTCTAAAACAAAAAATTATAAAGAATTCTTGCACTCTGACTGCAGTTGATGATTTTATTTATTTTACTTTATTTCACGTTGCCAGGCTTTTAAAGTCAGCATGGGTGACATTTCCTTATTTATATGAGCTTTCATGATTGTAGTACGAGAAAGATAGTTAGTGTTTTTCCAGCGATTTGACAATGATTTGCTCACTACCACTGGGAGATCTGAATGCTGGAAATGGAGCTTATTGCAGTTACAGGCTGCGGGATACTGGAGATGGAATAGATCACAGAGGTGACAAATTTATAATCTGTGGAGACAAAGTGTTAGCCACATCATCAGACAGTTGAACCACAAAGTAGCATTAGCATCAGCTGTCATCATTCCTGTAAGAGAGGATGGTGTCTGCCAGAGGCAGGGGAAAAGGAGAAAAGCCGGGAGAATTCGGTGTTGTACAGTGCTCTGTAGCTGCCCACGTTAGCTAAAGAGCTGGTGTTATAAACTAGGGATAAAGTGGGACTGGTCCAGAGAATGAAAAATTATCATAGATTTATTTCGCTTTGTCCGCTGAGGTTTCTTTCTTCTGCAATATCAATGCATGCTTTCCTTTGCCTTCAGCAAAATGTGCTAATGTCATGGTACGCAACATGTCTATAAAACTACTCGCAAACTTAGTATCAACTAAAACTTTGCCTAAACCTAGAAATTTAAAATCAAACTAATCTAAAGGTAGAATTCTCTCTTCTGTAAAATAATAAAAGCCTTATCCAACCAGGACTGTATTGTTAATGTTGTTAGTACCATTATTGTCACAGCTTTATCTGACATAAAACTGAATTAAATAAATGTAATTTGGAGGATCTGTGTTGAATAGTCTGTATACGATACCAATACGGAAAAACCAGAGGGTTCCATGAAGGGTTTACCCAGCCAAATTATCACCTAGCGTGAGGTATGAGTGAGCAGATGCTTACCTAAGTTCATGACTTAAATCTTAAATGCTGTCAGCCTTACGCTATTAAAGTTATTCCACATATATAGAACTTGATGGCTCCAGGGATTGGTAATGAAATACAAAGCCTTTTTCTTTTTCAGGTCAGCGGTTCAAATATGGTTCAGGTAGCTAGTGCCAAAGATTATTCCCATTGGGTATCCGTGCGTGATGGCCTATGTAAAATGCATTGGTTCTCCAACCCTAGTAGGCAGGTGTGTATATCACATAAAGCAACTGTTACAGCTGACACTAATTGGTACCCTCGCTGGCATTTTCAGAGCAGCCAAAAATTAAATGGATGTAGAACCCGAGCGAGATGCTGTCAATGCTCTAAGCAGTCTTAGGCCATGGTAGTGAGGTAGCAATAACCCGACGAATATTGTGACCGACTGCGGGCAAAAAGAGGATGTCAGTCTGTTGCATTGCTCTACAGTTTGCTTGCACTAAAAGTTATGGTGACTTACACATCTATTGGGATGCTGGTGAGAGCACCACGGGGAATTGCTAGACAATGTCAACAGCATTGGACGAGAGGGAAATGCAGTACATTGGGAGGTCAAAGAATGGCTGGAGATCTATCAACTCATCAGGGAAACTAAGATGAACTGGAGAACAGAATAAGATTTACTTGCTTATTTTTACTACTAATGAGATCTTTTGGGCATTTTAACATTTTAATTCAGCTATATTATTTGTTCTTATTTATTTTGTCTGCATTTTCAATTCTTAATGTGTCATTGCTGTGGAATTATTAAATTATAAACTACAATGATGTTTAGCTAAAAAAGGAAGTTGGCATTTCTCATGCTTAAGATGTTCTGTATAAACAGAGAACTTGTAGCATGCGTTGTTTTCATATTCTTTGTCTTGTTTTGGTTAATAACAGCAGGCCCAAATGGAACCAGTGCTTAAAGCATATGTAGTGGTAGCAGAGGAAAATTGTACTATAGCTTACTTGGGTAGCTTAGCCAACTGAGAAGGGTTGCCTTCTGGAGGTTGGCAACACCCCAGCTCACTGGTAATTCACAGTACTCATATTTCCATTTTGTTCCATATTGCTGTATTCTAGAGATTAGTAACATCAGTGATATAATTCAAAATTGAGAGAAATAATTGAAACAAAAAGGTGTCTTGAGATGTATCAAAAAGATTAACTGAGAAACAGTGAACAGCTCTCAAAATGCAGGGTGTGTGGGAGAAGCTAAGAAAAGGTGATGGAGTATTAAAGTAAAAACAGTAATATTAGCAGAAAAGAGTATTCTGTTGGAAAAGGAGAGTTCTGAGAATTTTAAGACCTACTAATAAGAGGGTGTTCCGCCCCTTCTACAAGGGTAAGCTGAGTGGATCCATCAGTTCTGCCTGTGGATGTGCTGGAGTTAGATTTAGCTCTAAATTACGTCGGAGGGCATTTTTTGTAGAAGTTTAGACAACAGTCTTAACATTTTGGCAGTTGCTTTTAAGGAGGTCGACATTTTCTCATTTTTATTTTCTCGTATTTAATAATGTCGACATTGGGTCTTTCTGAGTTCTGAAAAATATTCTTATCAAAATTATTTTTGACCACCTAGTGAAGGTGGATTTGAACAAGTGCTCAGGAGATGTAGAGTAATCAATGTATCTGCTCCAGCATAGATGACTGCTAGCTGTACAGCATGTTTATTTTAAGGCATAGTTTATTATATATGAGATCTAAGTATTTTATATTGGCCATCCTGAAAGAATTTTAGGTATTTTCCCTTCTTTTTATGTTTGGGGATATGGGTAATCCCAAAATCCAGATAGGTTTGTTAGGGACTGAGGGGGAGGTTGGAGGAGGGGAGTAAAGGGATTTGAGAGGTAAGAAGGTGCAATGTTAGAGAAGGTTTTTAACTGTTTTGCTTGCCTGTAGGTGACACTGTTGCATCATTTATCTGTACATTTTCGCATATCTTGTCCAGGGACAAAAAAAAAAGTTTGATTAAAATGAGCGAGATTCAAATAAATGCATTACTGTAACGATTCCTTAAGCCTTGGCTAGAGAGTAGAGTCTTAGATACAGGTAGATGAATTGCATGTTCTCCTTCCCAAAGATGTCAGCAGTTTATAATATTATTCCTGATTAACTAGCTCACTAGCATTGCATCTTCAGTTTGGTATTCCCTTGACAGGCAAGATGCTAAAAGGATTGCTCTGCATGTTTCTAAAGACTAATGTAATAAACCAAGATGATAATACGCTGATGAAAGAAAAAAAATCTTAATTTGCTGCTAAGTTATGGCAATATAAAGTTAAAATGTTTTTCTTGCTCAAGTCATTTAAATTAATAATGTGCGCCATTAAGTGAAATCTCACAGAGGATTTTTTTCTTCTTTGCCATTAAGTGCACTGGCTACAGAGAAAATGAAATATTCTGTGGGGCTCGAGCGTTCATCTGTCTCTGAGCTGCAGTGTGCCTGCTGCCAGATGTTCAGGTGCTGGTGCTGCTGCTTTGACATGTATATCTCTTCCAGGCAAAAAAAACCCCAATATATACATCAGTCCAGGTGCAAGGTGGCCTTGCCAGCAAACCTGCCTCCTCCTAGCTGTGACACTCCTCCACTCCCCGTCAGAATGTGTACGTTAGGAGGGGATTGTCATTAACCCCTGGAAAGCATAGGTTTCACTAAAGTGATGTGCGCGGTAATGATATTGTTAGCTTCCTTAATTTCCAGTTTCACCATCAATTATGCCATGTGTTTCATCCAGTTGGTGCTACCCTCCCAGTGTTAATTATAACCTACAAGACTGTTACAGTTAATTTTATGGCAAGCATATTGTCTCTTCAAGGCTCCACAGCAGCTCATAAATTATCTTGAAGGTAAAATGTAACTTGGGGAACTAGTTATGAAAATTCCATCCATCTCGCTTAGGAGGTGCAGCTGCTACTGTCAGCTGCCTCGCTGCTGCATTGTGAAGGAATGATGGTGGGTCAGGTTTAGGAGGCTGGGCCCAGGCTGTCACCGAGGAGAAAGGCTGTCCTGGCCCTGTCAGACAAGTCCCTGCCGCCGCTCCCTTGTGGCTTCACTTTGCCGGCAGTAAAAGGCAGGCAGCGCAGGTGGATGGTCCCCGAGCTGTCTCTATTCATTACTTTACAGAAACTTGTTTTAGGTAGGCAGGTACGGAGACCTTTTCACTGTTGTCATAATGTTAGGCATCATCTGCAAAGTGCAAGATAGATAACTCTATAAATAACTCGCTGTTCTGCTGGGCTGGGGTAGGGGAGAAAAGATGATTAGCGCCGCAGACGCACATGAAATAGCTCGCTGGTTTGTAAAATGACTGTTGGTTTAATTGTAGCAATAGCGTGGTTTGGAAGAGCACATCTGTTCGCTTTTATTTTGCATACACAATACGAGGAGGTGCAATTTCACTGCTAAGTAATTTGTGTTGGAGTTTCACATTAAATAAATTAGCATGGGTTTATATTAGAATTATTTATGACATCTGTGAGTGCGTGTCCCGTTGGGTTTTTTTTTTGCTGAAGGAATTGCAAACATTTGTTTTCTTTAAAAAAAGAGAGGGGGGGAGGAAGGAAAAGAAAAAACAACCCACTATTCAGAACAATGAGCTTGGCATTCAGTGCTATTTGTATTTTTGGAGTACGCTTGCATTATTACTGTAATGCCTTATTCTGCTCTTTAAATACAAGACTACTGTAAAAATATGCCTTCCTTTAATATTTTGTATTTCGATAGTTTTGAATGCTGTCAAGTTTTGGCTGTTCCTTTAAGAATGAAACCTAAATGCAAATCAAATGTCCAGAGAGACTTTTTTTTCTTCCACTATTTTACCTTTTGAAAGGACTTGTGTGTTTACAGTGTTGTTTCTTAACCTCATTTACAGCTGGGAGGGCATCGGAGAGGGAACACTGAAAGCTGATACTAAACGCTTTTCCATCGGCAACCGCTGTGCAGATGTGAGGGTACAGAGCCATTGCGAATGGGGAGATGTTGTGAATTCAGTTGAGGAGAAAAATGAACAAACACAATAATGAAAACCAGTGAGGATAGTGCTTCTAAATATATATTGTTCATTTGTTTTCCCAGTCTTCACTCAGTTTCAATTTTTTTTTTTGATCATTCATTATACAGGGAAGACAAATTTTTCAAAATAATGCCAGCTTTGTAAATTGGACCTTCTATATGTTTGCAAAGTGGAGGGAAAAAGACTGATTAGAGAGTGCAAATTAGTACCCTTCTAATGTGTGTTCATTATTGCTTTTCCCTTGCAATTTACAGAAAATGTGCCTTGTGATATCTTTTAGAGGTCCATTCTTTTCCCAGAGTCTATAATACACATTTGAGCGTATTCATAGAAGAAACTCCTAAGTTTCAACTGCCCAGAATCCTGTGTTCGTTTAGTTTATTGGGAGGAAAGCTGCACATTGGGCACAGCCTTGGGCAAAGTGAGGTGTAGAAACGGGATCGCCTCAAGAGTTAGATCCAGAGGCGTCGCTTCTCAGAAGCAGAGTTCCTTCTTGGCTTCATCCTCTCCTTGCCTCTGATGAGAGAGAGGAAAAATGGTAGCTGTTGCTAGCACATACCATTGAAAGGGGGTTGCTTCACCTGGTCATCTACACCATTATCTCTTACTACTATATTACTATACAAAGATTATCTGTCGGCATTGCCAAAGCACTGCCTCCATTGTGGGGTTCTTCCCAGCTATGATTCTGCATCGTAACTGGGAGATATCTGCAGCTGCTGTAGTGTAATTGTCACTTAGTTTTTGTTTAGTTTGTGTAGTTAGAGAAGGTTGGAGATAGGGAAAAAGAAATCTGCGAATTTTAATGTCCTATGCTGGTTTCTAAAGGGATGACTGCTGAGTATCCAAAAATGTAACATTTGTTTTGCTTAAAATCATGTGAAAGTATCTGGATTATCATTGTCTTCATCAACTCTTCTCAGATTGATTTTACACCCTTGCAATATCGCTGAGAGTTTCTCTTGATTCGAGTTAGTGTAACCAAGAAGAGAATCTGGGTACAGGTCCTGGTAAATAATCCTTCACGTTTTCTTATGATGGAATCTCAGATTTTTATTGTGACGTTGCTGCAGAAAGACACATCCAATCGGAAAAGTCTTTATGGTTTGTAATTTGGCACGTGAAATGGTCATTACCAAAGCAATTCTCTTTTAAATAGAAGAAATCTTTTTTGTGCAATTGAATAAGAAAGGCTTTTTCAGAATAAAGTGCCTTTGTTGCTTGGCTCTTGGCCAACTTCAGTAGGAAAAACTGCATTTGGAAAGTGATTGAACTATGTAGCATTGCGAACTTGTTTTTTAGGAAGATGGATTAAAGTAGCTGGAAAATAACGGGAGAGAGGACAACCAAAGAGTTGAATCCAGACCACTCAGTTGTCACAGGCAGATGCATTAAAAAAAAGTTGCCGTTTCTTGCTTAACACGACTCAGTATGTTCTTTTATATCCTCAACCCAAGAAGAAAATGAATTTTCAAAATAGCCTCAGTGTTATAGTCATTAGATTCAAAAAGCATTTGGAAAATAAGGGGGGGTTTATGGCTGTAGAGTCTTATTCATGGCACACAGAAGTTAGACTGTTTAGTTGTAGTAGAAGTAATTCAAAAGAACACAAACTCAAATGAAATATGTTTGCCAATTAAGTGCACTGTTAGCCGGATGAATTTCTAAGAATCAAAATAATTTTGTAGCTCAAATATAAGTAAATATCAAAGGGATTTAAATCAGTGGTAGTTTGTGTAGATCAATATTGAAGCTTGGTGCTTCAAAATGTATAAAGAAATAATAATTTTTAATGATTTTTTTTTTTTAGTTTTCTGCTTGTTAACAATTAATTATAAGTTCCAGTAACATGGGAAGCCCTCTGTGCATGTTGAGTCTTGTGAAATCAATGGAGCACTGCGTGCGACTGAGTATTTGCTCATTCAGTTCACCCGTGGAAGCAAGTTATCAATACAGCTTAGCTCTCACTGTACTCTAATATAGTACATCTTGATGTGAAATAATTTCTTTTCTTTCACAATATTCCCATACCTTACTCTTTTGTTACTCTGAGATGGCAAATCACTGTTCTTCACTGCTCTTTTAGGGACATGTGATCTATTTGCTCTCAATGTGTAAAATAGACATTTTATAATTTGCTTTGGGTGAGAAGTTTAAAACTTTCTGAGTAGCATTGCTAGGCTACAAAAATACTATGCAAATTTAATTGTGTAATTAAAATTACATGATTAAAAAGCAAAACCTTGATATGTATTTGGTTCCTGGCTCACAGAAGCATTTAACAAGATAATGTCAAGAATTTATATCGGTTCTTTGAAGGAACATAGCTTGCAACAAAGTAAATAGAATCACTTACGTGTTTAAATTTTCACGTGTTTGAAGCAAGCTGTTTTAAGTGTAGGTCTGACTTCTAGCATGAATTTAGATCCTCTTGTTGTTAGTCATTCAGTTTGACTATGACTTGTACAGAAGTACTTGGTTGAAAAGACATCTGCTTGGTTTCATAGATTTGGACTATATTTAGGGATTTCTCTCTCCACTATGTCCTTTTGTAAAAGGAGATCCTCTTGGTCTCTCTTCAGAGTGTTTTAAAACAAACAAACATACAAACCGAACAAAAAATCCCCCAAAACAAACAAAAAACAAACCTTGAAATTATAAAGTATCTACATTCATGAAATACGTAACTCTTCTTTTTTGCAGTAGAATCTGTAAGTGCACGCATTAGCATGCTAACAGAGCTGCTCGTCTTGAAAAGTGCTGACTGACCCCTTCTGCACACTCTTAATTGCTAACTGATATGGAAAATCCTTCAGTTTTTACTAATTTTTTATATTTATCCTACAAAAGAAACTGTAAGAAATCATAGTGTCAAATATTAAAACAAAAAAGGTATCATTTTTATGTTTAAATGTACAACTTTTTAAAATGTATCCATTATTATGAGGTGCAGTTGGTGATGAATACAGAAAAATAATTTTGTTTGCCTGCTCATTTTTTTGCTCAAAGCCAGACCTTTATTTAAGCATATTATTTTTCTGTGTCACACACACACAAAAAACCCTACAAGATTTATTGGCATTCGTATGGAAAAAATGAAAGGATTTTCATGTTTTGTAAGAAACTTAATACACTCTCACAGATGGCCCAGCTCAGGTGTGATTTTAATTATGAGATAAAACAAAGCCCAACACAGTAGGAAGTAGTCTTAATAAACGGCCTGAAGCTTTTGTCTTCGTGTGTCAAAAAGCCTTTTTATTGCGTGATGAATTTTTTTTTTTTACTAGCTGTTTCTAAAAATGCTTGAAAAAAAATACAAGGGCTTCCAAAGTTCAGGTGAATTATTTTGGTCAAGTTAAAAAATAAGATTTTTTTTCCAATTCTTTTTTCTTCCCGATAAGTTTAGATTTCTGCTGGCAGATGGTAGAAAAAGTGCATTAATAATAATTAAACCTGCAAGGACACAAGTGCTTTATTTATAAATAAAACCTTTTTCTAATTTGATGTTTTCCTTGTTGGTGTTTCACGTTTAGTAGTAACGCAGCCTGAGAATTTGTTAAGCCTGGCTTAAACCTCACCATCAGAAACTAGTAATAATGTAAACCCTGCTACGGTATTCAGCCTTCATTATTAAAACACAAATAGTAGGATCCTGTTATTAAATATTACTAATATATTATAATAATGTTGTACTATCTTTCCCTTAGTGGGGAATTATGAGGACCTCATGTTAGGACCTCAGTGTCCTGACATAGTTAATTATCCATAGATAATGGTTTTCGGCAGTAGCTGTTCTGAACATTACAACCTCACTGTTAAGGGCTTAATAAATATTTGCAGACTCAGGTGCAGAGCACCTATGGACTTCTCTGCAGAAGCAAACAGCTGTGGTTTCTTTGCTGTGCTATACATCACACACAAGGTCTCATTTATTGTGGCAAACCTAATGGTGCAAATGGCAAGCTTTATGTCCTGTGTTCTTCTGTGGTAATATGTTTGTTGCAGATACGCTAACTCATCTTTCCTGAGTCATCTGTCTTTTCTAGTGCAAAATATCTGATACTGCTGGGCTTCATTACTTGAATGCTGTGTATATTGATGAAATTATTGAAACCCTCTTTTTAGAGTGTATACCTACTGTCACCACCGATGCTGGGAGGTGGAAACCTAAAACCGGATGGTTGACAATTGAGTTCTGCATCAATGAGCTTTTTTTAGGGGACAATTATTTGTAATAATTATTTCAATTATAGGACAGTAAAGAGCATGAACATAATGAGCTTTTACAAGTAATATAGGTATATAGGTTAGGGAATTTTTCTTTCTATGTGGTTTCAATACTTCTCATGGAATGAAGTACCTATAAACTTCAGGTAGCTGTGCATCACATTAAATTGAGGCTTGGAACATCGTTTATTACAGAGCTGCTAAGAAAGGTTTGATAGCCTTCCTTATAAAAAGGTATAAATATATCTGTGTTTTCTGTATGTATTTATAAACACGCATATATGCTCATGGCTTCTGGAACCTGACAGCTTTTCTAATAATAATTTTTTATTTTTATTAATAAGTTGGCGAACTAGGCAGATTGTGTGTTACAGTACTGTGTTTTCAGTATAGAAACCTCTTATTTTTTTTCCTCATGGACAAACTATGTATGCTAATGGTATTTAAAAATGTCAGGAGATGTGGCCTCTGCACTGGCTCTTGTAATCTTGTTCAGACTTTTGAATGCATTTAGTTTTAGATATGGAGCTGCATTGTACACTGCAGTTGCTTATATTTCTTTATTTTCAATGTCAATGTGTCACTAAATATTGAGGGAGAGGGAAATGCCATCTTAATTGGAAAATAAAATTAATGTCGCATCATTATTACATCAGGGCATCTAATAATACATAAATAGTATAAATTAGCTTAGAAAATAGCCTGTATCTCCTTATCTATTTGTATTATATTTTAGAAAAAAAAAAATAATTTCTAACTACTCTGTTGTATGAAACAGCTATAGAAAGTATTTTGAATTGCTGACATCTCGCACTAGTAGTAATATTTGAAGTGTTATTCAACAAATTGTTTAATTTTCAGTTAAAAGAAGAAGTAACTTCGTATTTTTCCCATAGATTTCAATGCTTTCAACAGAGGCCTCAGGGGGAAGTTGGTTTGGTTGTTTTTTTCAGAAATTATCCATTCTCTGCTTCCCCCCGACCCTGCCATCCATGCATCCTTGGTACGAATCCTTTTCCATTTTGGTATTTTAAGGATGTATGCATTAATGTATATCCCTTGTAGTCATATTAATCATGTATTATTAGAAGGTATAATAGAAATAGTAAACTATAATAAATTAATAATGATGTATTTTAAGCTCTTGGTCATATGCCAGCTGTGGGAGCATTTGGAAGAATAGTGCGTGGTCCATATTCTATGGAATTTATAGTCCGGCTTAGGCAGGAAAATGATCCTTGTCTGTCTTGTCCTGTGTGCATCATCAGCTTGTGCAATGCCAAATGCTCCATCCATAGTTATCTTTTCTATAAGCTCTAGGAAGTCAGTTGTTGATGAGTAAGGCCAACCAGCATAGTTGCCTCTTGATGGGTGGGTACCTTGACTTTATGGACCTCTGTGAAGCCAGCATCCTCAAACACACCTTGAGGAAGGACTTCTCATTCTGTTGTGAATCCTGTGTGCAATAGATGATGTCTTTCTACTTGTTTATCTGATTCTACTGATGGACTCAAAGTGAACAAAACCTGGCAGTAGTGGTCTGTTTTACTCCCACAGACGCTGTATTCTCTTTCCGCGCTGGGTGTGCGTAGTGCTGATGGCTAACGTGTCACTAACATGGCCTGGCTCTCTGGTCAAGGAGTCATTTATGTCAGATAAAAAACCAGAGTAAACAAAGGGTGCTTGTTTTAAGTGGTGATAGATGGTCAGTTCTAAGCATTGTGTCTCCCCGTTTCCCCATCAGACAGAAGACAGAGCTTGTTGCCCTTAATTTTTAATGGTACAAACCTAAATGTTACTTGAAAAACACACACATGACTGGAAGTACAATTTGGTGTGAGATAAATTTAATTGCAGTTGTATACCTTTTTAATTGAGGGCACTTTAAAATTTTGCTGGTAACCATTCTATTGGTAACCTATGCCCCTTTGAGTCATTAACAAAATGTAACTGATCCTGATCTGGGGTTTTTTTTTGGGGGGTGTGGGGTGGTGTTAATCTTCAATATAATCAAGGCAAGAAGCTTTTGGCTCATGAAAGTAAATGTTTTCGATCCTTTGTTGTCAGATCCCACAATTTTCTCTACAGCAGACATAGATGAAACAGAAAACTGATATTCTGAGCCACTGGAATTGCAGTCTTGTAATTTAGAAATATCCATTTTATCCCTTATAATTTCTTCACTAAGATTCTTCAGTCTGAATCTGATATAGGTAGGAGCCAAGACAAACAGTAACCATTTATAGTCGTTCAGACCAGTTTGGATTTCACTAGAATGTAAAGCCAAAGAGTTCTTGGCTTTGTTTCATGTGTCTTACAAGGATAGAAAATGCATTTAAATTGTAGTAGTCGGCATAGCTGCATGTTTCTGTAACATCTGCAAGCTTTTATTTTCAACATTATAAAGATGTGAAAATACTTGTGCAGTAAACTCTCTTAATTCACCAGCTGAAGAGCTTGATGGAAGGTCCTCTAACTTTCTAAAAACAGAGTAGACAAGAAGGTCTCTCCAGTCCTTCAAGCAGGAGCTCGCATGCAGTGACACCAGCGATGCCGTGCATGTCCTCATATCAAGGCAAGGGCAGGTGTGGGTGTGTTTGTGTGGGGCATGGCCCTTACAGTCCTGGTGTCTACTAAGAGTATTGATCCTTCAAAACGCTTCCGAATGGACAACTAATTTGCTGTGGTTTTAAAGAGTAAGGGCTGCAGCAGATAGCATTTGCAGGACCCAGGGCTACAAAGATGATGAGGGGTCTAGAACATCTCTCTTATGAGGAGAGGCTGTGAGGGTCTTGGGTCTCTTTAGTCTGGAGAAGAGAAGACTGAGGGGGTATCTGATCAACACCTATAAATACTTAGAGTGGGTGTCAAAAGCACGGGACCAGTCTTTTTTCAGTGGTGCCCAGTGACAGGACAAGAGGAAATGGGCATAAACTTGAACATAAGAAGATCCATCTAAACATGAGGAGGGACTTCTTTCCTGTGAGGGTGGCAGAGCCCTGGAAGAGGCTGCCCAGAGAGGTGGTGGAGTCTCCTTCTCTGGAGACATTCAAACCCACCTGGACACGTTCCTGTGGGACCTGCTCTGGGTGGACCTGCTTTGGCAGGGGGTTGGACTAGATGATCTCCAGAGGTCCCTTCCAACCCCATGTGATTCTGTGATTCTGTGACCCAGCCATAAAATTGCTTTTGTAATTTACTTGGGTACTTTTTCTAGAGATATTTGCCAAATAACTAGAATGGCTTACAGTGACTGTTCCAGTTGTGTAGCACAAAACCACAGAAGGTATATTTATTTTCTTCTAGGTTTCTTACTCATAGAGGCTCTTCCCTCCACTTTAGTATGATTATTTCCCACTCAATGTGTGTGCATGCATGCCTGATTTCCTGGTGTGTATACTGAATTGATACGTAGTGAGTCCCTGTAGTAAGCAGAGTTTGCCAGAATATAATTCAGAATTTCTCTTGTCCTGCCCCAGCCTCCTGCGTTATAAATAATGGTTTCATTGCTCTGTACCTCCAGAAAGGTCTCTTTAGTATAGCTTAGACTATTTATTCTACCTTACGTAACGCTTCGAAATTCCTGGATGAAATTGCTATGTAATATATAAATAACAATGAAAAAGAGAGAAGCCTCATAGTTGCAAAATCCATGTGGAGAAGGCAGTATGGCAAAGACATTGTAGTACCAAGATCTTCATGGTTTAAAGTTTGAAATGTTGTTGTTTTCTCTCTGTCAAAGACAGTAGTACCTATTTCTTTGTGCAGTAGGTCATTATCTAGTTTTCTCTCTCCTGCTTCTCATACAGAAAATATTTGCTATGAATTTCAACTCCCAATCGCTGAATGGAGTTCAAAGACCAAAATACTACTGAACTTTCAGGAGGTTAAAAATCCACAGCAGTCCTTTATCCATATGAATGACATAAGGGATGGAAGTATTTGCCTCAGTAGAAAGATACCTTGTGTGGAGAAACTTGTATACCAGATAACCCATGAAATAGCTGAAAACCACATATTTTTTGAGAAGGCCATTAATACCAGTTATTAAAGCAGCCGACCTGAAATGCACATGTCTAGAGTCAGGAAGATGACATTTTTAGTCCATCAAAACCTGAAGTTTTCACAATGTCACTGCCTAATGACTCTTTAACTTTTTGAAATATTCATTGGCGTGCTTGCTTCACTCCCATATTTAAAGGTAATATTGCCTATAAAATTATATTTTGAGTTAGAACGTATTTCTTTGTCCTCTGTTTAAGATTACCTCTGAGGAAAACATCTAATCAATAAATAAACTGTTTAATGGACTCGAGCAAAGACTGCATTCTGGATAACTAGATTTGGAAATGATTTCACAAAAATCTCTCCAAATGCAGAAAAAAAACCTAATCAAAGAGTTTTGAAAGAATATAGATATTGTCTCGTGTTGTCTTGTTAGGTTGGAGCACTCTAATTCTATATAGAAATAACCAAATGGATTATAAACTAAAGAATTAATGAAGAACTTTTTAGTTCTTACTGCATAAGTTTTGCTCTGGGGACGGATAACCTTAAGATGACCTTTCCACATCTGGGGTCAAGTGCTAGCAAAAGTTGTCTTATTCTTAGACTTCATCTGGGCTGGCATTTCTGACAGACGTGGAAACAGATGCAAGCGTTGTTGCTAATGACAGGTGATTATAAGTGGCATGGGTGCCAAGGTAATTAAACCATGCCTTGACAGGAACATTTGGTGAAATGGTATTTCAGCATTAGAAAAATTGTTGCGACACATTTTTCCCTGCTAGGCTATAGACCCCAATATCAGTCATTTTGATTCTTTGGCCACAGTGCTCCAAAATCTGCTCACTGCTTTGAGTGTAAGTATTCAGTATAGAGCAAGGGGCAAAAAGAGCTAGTTCAATAGAACAGGCACATATGAGTAGGGTTTTGGAGCTTTGATTTGAAGCATCTGCTTCTAAGAAGGCTTTTAGCAGATAAATACAGTATAAAAATCCAGCACGGAGGGACTGGAGATGTAGTATCTTCCTTTATGACAAGATAATGGTTATTGTGCCAGATTTATTTATGACTGAATTATTGTGCTGCTATTTTGTCATATATTTCTTATTGGACATCTTAACTGCTTTTACTGCTGCAAATTGTAGTTTCTAAATCTATTTAAGATTTTTGTGTGTGTGTGTGAATGTCCTTTACAATGAAATACGGATTATTCTCAAAGCAAAAATAATGGTTGCTTCAGAAATAATGTACTTAATATTAGATCTTTTATGAACTTCAGGCAATATATTCTCAGATCTTCGTGGAGTAATTTCATACTTTATGACGACTTTGCCATTCAGATTCTTCTTGCTGATAGTGAATAGTGCTAGAGTTCCTTATTGCTCTTGGAATTCCTAGCAACTCCTTATTTAAAATTAATTACTCGCAAGTTGCATGGGAACTGTGGAAAAATTTGGTTTAATCCTATAAATTAATCAAAATTAATTTCATAAAAAGTGAGCTATCTATCTTTCTTTATTTTCTATCTATCTTTAAGGATATTTTTCCATTTTCCTGTGTGAAATTCATTATGATCCTAGGATGGAAGCTGTTCACACTATGAAGTTCCTTTGGTATTTGCCTCAGCCTTGAAGCTTGAGTGTTTAATATAATGATCTCAGCTAAAATTCTGGACTTCCACCAAATTTGGGAGAACAACTTAATCCTGTTTATTTTTCATTCGGGATGGAAAAAAATTCTTTCTCTCTGCTGGTTGGTCAGGATATCACTAAAGGAGTACAAGAAACTGCTACAAATAGTAGATTGTAACGAATACAATCGTAGTATTTGGACTGGGTACCTAGCCAAGGCTCTTGGGAACCCAGTAACTCTTGTAGTTTAAAGCTGGTCCTTAGAAATGAAGTTTTAAATACGGTGAGATCAATTTTCAGTTACTTGAAGAGGTTCAGTTAAATGACTTGTTAGATACCTTGCTTCCACATTCTTATGAAAAGAAGGTACAATTGAGTTAAAGCCATTAAGATCACAGTGAAATTTTCAATGTCTTTTGTTGCTTCCCCCTCCCGCCCCCATCTCCCAGTCCAGTCTCTCCGCTTTCCATCCACTGTTTCTTCTAATGAATGTGCTAATAGGATGTTAATGTGCAGTTGATACATTCGTAGAATTTTAAGTCCCTGGACTGAGACAGGTTCTGGCAGAAATTGGTATGGTCCAGGGGAGCTGGCTTGACTGTATCTGATGAAGTTACGTGTGGTGGTGGTAAGTGGTGTCTCTTAAACACAGCAGAGGTGCCTACCGAAGTGTAGTCATGCCTCTGTTAAAAATAAAATAGGGGGTCACTTGTAAGGATTATAAAGCTGAAAAGTGGAGGATAACTTTGGTGGTTTTGTATTTAGAATTTCTACATACAGGAGTGTTTCAGAGGTATTAAAAAGCTATTTTCCCTTGTCTTCAGCCTATCAGAGGGTATGCCAATTATGCTGTTACTGTTTGCAGCTTATAAGTAAAGAAACTGTAGAAGACAGAAAAGGATTTGGGTGCCCTGTAATTAAGAGAGAGTCATATTTGTAAATCCTATCAGAAATAAAATTGGTATCATATTTAGGTCCAGTATTAAGTGTGTGTCTGTTCATACTATAACTTTTTCTAAGGATTTTAATGTTGTGTGCAAGTAACCTTGGAGCTGCCAGCTCGTTTTATTTCTGATGTTGCCTGCTAGTCCCTGAAGCAGATAAACTATGGATTTTTATTTTTTTTTTGATCTTCCATTTGCTAGACTTTCGTTATATTGTGGTTACAGTCACAATGTCAGCACATAAAATGTTAAACATCAGTGGTCTGAAAGAAGCTTCCATTGTCTTCTACTTCTGGTGCCTGGGGATTCTTTCTAGTCTTGCAGTGGTGGTTCTGTCAGTGTAATATGTCATGAAGCATTTCTCAGTAATGACAGACATTGAATATGAGTGACAGGAACTCTGACCGAGTGAAATGGGTTCAATTACCAGAGATGTAGGGTTACCTGAGATAAAACCAAATGGTCCAATTGTGCTCGTTCTTGACCCTTTGACTCCCAACTACCCAGCAGCAAAGACAAATGGCTGATTAGCCATCCCCTAACCCTCCTTTTCTGTGATAAACTTGTTTGGATTTCCTTGTCTGAATAAAAATCTAAGTGTGCCATGTTTCTAAAAGGAAATATGATAGGAAAACAATGGGTCCTGGTGCTAGTCATTTTCTTCTCTTACTGACACAAAACAGAAAGCTGTCATTCTATCTTGGAATGTATCTAGGACATAGCGTCCAGAAATCAATACAAGATAAATGATTGCTCTCTTAACCTCACCTTTCTTCTGCTGCAGCGCTTATGTTGCTCCTGTTCACCTGTAGCCAACCTGACGCCAGAATAAATGAGAGAACCTGCCATGAAAAGTATCTTCTTGGGGTTTTTTGTGTGTGTTGGAGGGTTTTTTTTTGGGGGGGCAGGGGTCGCTAGTCAGTATTGAGTGCCGTTTTACACTTGTTCTAGTCCAGTGCCTACAGCTCCCAGATAGAGTTATAGCAAGCTCCCTAATTAAACTGTCGCTGTCTGCCCTCACTTGACTGCCTTTACAAAGTCATTTAACTAACAGACATTCCTGACTATTAAAGCTAGGAGCAGCATGTCTCCAGTACTGCAGATAAAATGAATGAAATTTGTTAATCTCCACTGACACTTGATCCTAGATGTTGAACTAATGCTGTTGCACCTGAACTTTTTCTTTATTGTAATTACTTCTCATGTTATTATTTCATATAATAAATTGGAGGGAAATTTCAACAGGTATTAAATTATTCAGGTTGATTTATGGATGCTGAGTGAATATGACATTCATCTTGTGCATTCTTCAAAAGCACATTTCAGTGGATTTTCAGAGCTGGAGTCAAGGATTGCGCTAATAGAATACTATAGGAAGAGGATGTATTTCCTTCATCTGAAAGGAATGCTATTTTTAAGTCTATACCCTTTAGAAATTAAGATTAATTTTGCCTTTGTGCATTTATACACTGTGAATTTAAACAAATACTTTGAATGAAAATTTAATAGATTTTGAAGTAGCACATCAAAAGAACTGCATGCCACTGGTAAAATTAAGAGGACTCAAATTACAGAATAGAGTTCAGTTCTGTTTGAAGGAAAAAACATTTAAAAAGAAGATTTGTATTTTATTTTCTGTCTCCTATATTTATTCTGTGAGGTTTTTTTTAAATTCATAGATTCATAGAGTTTAAGGCCAGAAGGGATCAGTTTGATCAGCTAGTTTGACCTCCTGTATATCATAAGGCATTACATTTCACTTGGCTGTCCCTGTATTGAGTCCAATGATTTGTCTTTGGGTTTAAATGCCACTTTCAGAATGGTGTCCATTGGTCTGAGGACAGTGGGAAATGAAGATCTACCACTTCTCTGGAATTTAATCTAATTGTTAATCAGCCTCACAATTTAAAAGTTCTATTTTCTATTTGAATGCTTGGCTTCAGCAATCTTTTGGTGCTAAGTCCTTACTATAATTTTCTCTGCTAAACAAGAAAAAACCCATTATTGTCCAGTACTTTCTGTCTAGAGAAGTACGTAGAACCAGCGGTCATTTCACTTCTCCCTCTTGTTTCTGAACAGCTTGGCAGATGGAGATCCATAAGGGTATTTGCCTCACCTAGTCAGGTTCCAGGCAGAGCTGCTCTCTTGGGGTGAAGAAGCTCTGTTCACTAAACGTGATGGTAGCTCAAGGCTCTGCACCACCTTCTGTTGTGTATTTTAGGCGGTACTTCCAGTATTGTGAAGTTTCTGTGGGATGTTAGTGTTTATCATCTAAAAGTGAACAGCAAGCAAAAAAAAAAGCCAAAAAAAAAAGTATTTCCTGCTTTTTAGGTGATGATTTATAATGCTTTTGATTCCTAGTGAACTTTGACAAGTTCATCACCATTTTCATCACTACGTTGTGATCCTTATTTCCAGGTCTGAAAGAGGTGCGTTTTGAACATTTTTAACTTTTCTGTAGGGTGTACTGGTAAGGGTGTTAATCTAATAAGGGTGTTAATGCTAGGAGGCCAAATTGACCCTAGGAGCTAGATTTCAGCGTAATTTTTCTTGCAGGGTTGAAAGAAGATGTTTTCTTAAAGCACCTAAATGCACTCTCTTCCACCTTTAGAGATACTTTCTTTAACAACTTCTGCTAAAAGCCAATGATAATGCCACTAGAGGCTGACACTGCAACTTGTTGAGCTAAATCAATGCATGCGATTTCCAAACTTGGGACATTTAAGTGAGGATACAACTAGTTAATAATACCTGGTTAAACACCGTTTATTTTCTGTGAAAGGGGTTTTTTAAAAACAGGTTCAAGCCGGCTTCCTTTCCAGATAGATCGGTAGTAGAAGTGTTATTAAGTTGTTTCTAAGTGATACCTGAAAGCTGTAGTATAAATGTCCTCATGTAGAAGAATATTTTTAAGGTTGCTTGTAGTGGCTTCTTGCATCTGCTGGCTGAAACAGAATTGCGATTCATTTTTAATCCTGGGGGTAGTGGGTGACCATGAACTACCTATTCACGTCTTTTCTGTATGACTGGTAGTGTATCTGATGCAGTTTATTTTGTTTTAAAAATTGTTCGTTGTTTTTTCCGTTCACAAATACTATTCCTACCACATATAAATAGAGTTCTAGAGAACTTCTGCTGATTGTGAGGTGTTATCTGCCCTCTGTTTTAAGGTTTGTCCTTTACTGCTAACAGCAGCCAACAAAAATACTGTCTGGTTCTTTTTGAAATAGGATTTTGGTCGTATAGGATTGCATTTCTTGAAATAGATGGGTCACGACCAATTTTAATTCTGTGCCAGAAAAAGCTTGGACATGGCTTTTTTTTTCTGTTATATTTTTGCAAGAGAGATTAGTACTGAACTTCAGAGTGACTCAGCAAGAAGCTGTGTGCCTCCTACTCAATATGCAGCAGGAGAGAGCTGCATCTCCAGGAAGGGCTCCAAGTCTTTCACCCTGTCTTAATAGTTTCTTAATTTCCCACATCTTTTAATGTCCGTGAATTTGCATCCCCAGTGCAGCTTCTCTGTCCTCGCCGTGCCCACCGAAGCAGTGGTCTTCCAGTTCAGGGATGTGGGCTGCAAAAGTACAGTGCGATAAGGAATGGAGTGAATTCAGGAATTTCTACTGTTTATTATTCAAAGAAATAAAGTATCAGTTTCTTTTGTCTAGTTGCTGCAAAATCTGTCTTAAGTTGTGTAGAATTTATTGTTTTAAGCAGACACTGTAGCCAGAATTTTAGGGCTATCCACAGAGATAGAATATTCTACAAAGTAGTGTTTGCAGCACCAGGGTGTTGGACACCAGCAGCAACAGCCAGAGACAGAAGAAGAAAGGTACATGCATCTCTATTTATAAATTTAAAGAAACTATGTATCTGCATAACTAATAATCCAAACTTCTATACGGTAAGCAGTCTTTTCTAAAAACAAGAAATACTTGACTAGCGTTTGAGTATGAAAGACAGTATCAGTTATCTGCCAGCCATAAATTTACATTTATTTCCTTTATGTTCCTGCTATGTTGTGATAATATTCCTGCCACATCCTTCATCTGCCTCCCCTTTGCTATTTTGACCTTCTACTCATATCATTATAACCTACAAGAATAAATTATCTGAAAACTAGTTCTTTGGTTGCTATACACGCATTTTTACCCTCAAATTCCACAGCAGCCCACGTTAGACAAAATCGGTATGGATGTACGGTGGACTCCAGCCCCATGCTGTTCTTCCCAGTGCAGCTCTCCAATAAAAATGCCTTCTACAGCTGCCAGGATGAAAGTCTGTAGTCAACCAGCCATCGCATCCCGCTTGGAGCACTGGTTCCACGCTGACCCCCCTCAGCCTGGCAGGCCAAAGTTACCAGTGGGAGTGGCTGATGGATGGAGAAGACACAGTTCCGTGCTTGGGTAGCACCTTATTCTAAGGCAAACTTTTTCACCAGCTCAGGTCACGAGTCCTGTGCTATGCCATGGGAAGGTTGGAAAATAAATCATGGTATTTCGGTATTCAGAAGATTTAAGAAGATGTTGTGGGTTGATTTTTTTTTTTTTTTTTTTTTTCCTGTTGTGTAAAGTGTGGTTGGTGTGGATATAAAAGTATGTAGCATGTAGTATGTTTGGGGGAAAAAAGTGGATATTTCCAATGGTATATTCTCAAGACATGAATGTGGGCCAGCAAAATCCTCCTTCACTTGCTTTACTTGTTAATTATACTTTTGGAAGGGTAGTTTGCATATTGCTGTGCCGTCACTATTTTGGGTTTTGGTCTTTTTTACCTGCTGGTCTTCACTTTAATATTTGCAACAACTCTTGTATTAAGTTCAGTGTTGTAAGGTAGTTGGAGTCTATTTCACGAATACAAAAATCTGCATGGGGCAGGTTTTTCTCTCAGCTTTTAGAGGTCTGTATTTAAAATCAAACCAGCCAACCAAAACAAGTGAAAAAAACCCACCTGCTGTTATTTCTCAAACTACATTTAAAAAAGAATAATGTCACAAGATCTGCAAATAAAAGCATCACTTAATGCACGTGTCAGGAGCACAGGGGATTTACTGCATTACTGTAAAAGGCAGAGTCTGTAATCCCTGGTGTGGCTGCCCCAGTCTACGAGTCTTTGTGTGTGTCTCAGGAGAGAGGGATGGAACTGTAGACTGAAAATTTTTTGTAGGTATTTATTTACCTGCAAAGTTAGATGACCTCTTGGGTTTCTTTCGTTCCATCTTCCTGCCACAGGCATGAATCACTTCTACCTCACTGTGGCTGCCACAGGCAGGTCCATAGGTTTAAAAACACAGTTCACAAAAATACCAGAAAAAGACTTTTGTTCATATATTTTCTGGTTCAAATAATAAAATGAAATCAAAAATCCCAGACATTTGTGATGAGGAGAAGCAAACTTAAGTAAAAGATGACAGGGCAGTGAAAAAGGTCATGAAGGAAGAATGTTTCCATGTTTTGTGAGAGGTAGAGCAAATCAGAAAACTCCTGAAGTAAAGCAAAAGTGCAGGTAACTGCTATAGGCAGGACTTGGGGAGGAATACAGATGGGAGTTCTTTCACCTGGGAATTCATACCAAAAGTGACATTTCAGAATAAAGTCCGAAACTAACTTCATAGATTTCCTTAATGTACTCATACATTAATACCCAAGAAACCTTGAACCCAGAATAACCTTAGAATACAATAAATGAATCTATCTGAATTTAAATATCTCATAAAGTAAATTTCTGATGAGTTGTATTGGCATTCAATCTTTCAGGGCCATCTTCAGGACACTGATTCTATACTGTGGTTGCTGATATAGTGAGGGGGTCTTTTGATGCTTTTATTAGGGCCTAAAAAGCCTTAATCAGCAGATCCCAGAGGAGGATTGCATGCACGTATATCTCTCTAAAGATTAGTCTTGTATAGTCCTTTTTTTTGCATAACAGAAGCCCTAAAGTAAAAATAACATTATTTCTTCCCAGACCACGTTAGTAGCTTGATCTCATGTGAATCACAGAGTAACCCTTCTGCCAGTTTTGGCTTGGGTCATGTTGCTGCCATAGTTTTTGCACGTGGAAAAGGGAATGTGAATGCTTAGCAAATATGTATATGCAAGAATTAGTAAATGCTTGTAGTATTTACATGTAAACTTTAATCATTCTATGATTTTATGGTTCTACAAAGCATCAGATGCTAACTTAGTAGCCAAGTTGCATCCTATTTAATAGATTTCATGGCTGAATATTAAAATGTAAGAATAATGTGCTAAATCAGGATTGTTACCTTCTGTCTAGTGCAGTCTTCTGACTTCAGCTAAATTTTTCTGCCTTTAAGATATCAATGAAAATTGTCCTGTATTTTAAAGAATTTTCCTTAATAGGCTTATATTAAAAGGTAGTAACTATACTCCCTGCTCTAAATGTAACATACTCTGATTACAGCAGTTGATTTTTATAATTCTTCTTTTATATAAAGTGCTGGAAAGGGGAAAGAAAAAAAAATATCTCTTAAGTTCTGTGCAAGTTGTTATATTTGGGCTCAATCCTGTGAGTTATATCCATAAGGTTGAGTGGTCTGGAACTATTTTCAAGAGATGCCCGTGCCCACAGTCACAGAACATTAAGATTTCTTGTTTGGGGCATATCCTTCTTGTTTTCCCCAGCTGGGTTTTGCAGGGTTAGTTTTGTTCCCAGTGAAGTCAGCGGCAAAAATTCTTTGACTCCTGTGGAAGTAGATGCTCCATCGTGTACAAATTTAAACAGGGAGGTAAGATTGGAGGAGTATTAAACTGCTGGGGTAGATACCTTTTTTATGTATATTGTGTTATCCTACTTCATCAGTGTGCATTTGAGAAGGATGCAAATTTAAAAGCAAAGTGTAGCTATTAGGTAGAACTACCCAGCTTTGGCAATGGAATAGATACTGTGATATTTGGAATAGCCCAAAATAATTTTGAACTATTGTAATCTTTTCTGGAAATGTGTTAATTAAAATTTACTGAATGTCAGTTTATATTTCAGATTTCTAGAATGTAGTGATATATTTGCAAATAGTAAACTTTTGTGAAAAATAATATTTTGGAAGCTAATTCATAAAATGTTGATATTAATATTCCTTGAATTAGCAGAAGATAATATCTACATTTCCTTAGCACATTTAGTAAGAGTGAAGTTTCATTTCACATATTTTAATGAAGTCGTGTGGCTTTAGTAGAAATATGTGTGTTATTAACTCTTCTGTAAATGGAATTCATCTCATTAAGAGACTAGAACTTTTTCGATGTCATAGATGTTTTCTGTGTGTCCCATCGGGCGGGGATAGGACAGGTGAATAATTTCCCTCGCGGAGACTTTGATGTTCGTAGGTCTGCAAGCTGAGTCAGAGCTCAGCGTAACTTCCTTCTGTGGGCGTCCGTAAGCGCACGTTAATTCTGTTAATTTTAAAATTCTGCGGCTTTAAATCCGCAGCTCTCGGGTTTCATCTGTGTAAATAAAGCTCCTCCTGCAAGCCAGCCAGGGAAACATATGATACCATTTGCGATTGCAGAATGCGGCGTGCTGTTCTTCTGTAATTATAATGGCCTGAGCAGCGAGGGGTTGGGGAGCCTTCCTTAACAATCATTAATCTGCCCGCTCTCGGTTACAGTGGCCCATCTTGCAGAACAGCAGTCCTTGGCGTGAGGCACCTTGGGCGGCGGGTTTGTTTGGAGCCAGGGATGGCCTTGTTTGTTCCGTGCTGCTGCTCCCGGGGCCCTCTGAGGTGGTTTTTTTCCCTCGCCTTGATTGCCGCTTGCCCTCTCCCTCGCTCTCGAGCTTGTCCCTTTATTTCTCCTTGTTGTGGAAGTTTCTTTCCGTGTGACCGGGAGTCTGTTTAGCAGACCATATTGCAAGTGAAGGTGCATCGTTTGTTGCCTGATTTTGGCAACGCCGGGCAGTCAGCTGGGATGTAATTAAGACTCTGAGAACAGGCTGTCTTCTCCACAGGAAGGGCATGTTAGATGTTGCTGGGATTTGGGGCTGTCAGTTTGGCCAAGGCTGGAAACTGAGAGCTAGGGACAGTGATCTTTTCTTTCATTTATAATCCCTTTATGTACAGTGTATGCACTTGGCAAAGTTTACATATAACCTAGTGGCTGGAGCTTACAAGCCAGTGCGGCTGAATTAGCATATGTTACATGTATATTTTAGTAATATTTTAAAGCAAGTGCAAATTTCCAAAGTGAATTATGCATGTATGACAGAAATAGGGTTGTGTTGCAATGGGTGTCAAATCCCACAACTTTTTGTCAAGACCGTGGATTTTACATTAAAAAGGCAGAGAGACTAAACGAGGTAAAACAGTTTTAATTTTTAACAGTTTGGTCCGGCCCAAGGAACTGCTCTCTGACAGTTATAACTGACATTTGAATAATTGGATTAATTCAGAGAGGGGCAAATCCTGCATTGATGGCTGTGCTTGTTCTATATATTTTTTTAACTTAGGCATGGAGCTGAATGGTTTAATTATTTAAAGAGCACTTCGTGCAACATAAAATACTGCTGTTTTGACACTTTGGTCTAAATTGAAAGAGGAAAAATATTTGCATTATTTTATTCTTTACATTTAAAGGCTTAAGGAAATAATATGAAACTTACTGTTTCATGCTTTTTAAGACAATGTAAAGAAAACCGGGAGGGGTAGAAATTACCTTTTGTGGCCCAAAGCACCAGCAATGGAGATGTTCATGGTTTAGTGGACTAGATCCCAATCTTTTTTATGAAAGTGTAAACCCTCAATAATCATCATGTTACTCTGCAATTCAGAATATTCAATTAATGCTATTGCACGAAGTATCTCTTCAGGTTTTCTTAAACCAACATTAGTCTTATTCAGCCTTTTTTTTTTTTTTTTCCCCATGAGAAATTTAATATTTACAAAAGTAACTGGTTTTACTGTACTGAAAACCAAAGGCAGGAAGGCTAACTATTGTCAGAGGCAGTTTAGACCAGGGGTTTGGTTCTGGCTGTTTACCCAGCAGGACATTAATAGCATTAACACTCAAGGAGAAAGTGTTGGTTCACAGCTTACGATATTAACACCCTGGAAGGGAAGTAGGAAACATGCCTCTGAAATGCCACATGCATCTGTGGATGCTTGTATGATTTTAGACAAGAAGTGCTTTTTTTAAAGGATTATGAAGTCTGCTTTGGGTTTAGTGGTTTATTGAGATGTTTTTACGTTGCAAACCGAGCAAATAACATTTCCTAAACATTCCTACCTGCCATACTGCATTTACATATTACATCATCATCAATTCTGCTAACATAGTTTTATTTCCAAAAATGTTTGTTTCAACAGATTTATATATAAAGAACCAAGTGAAATTTTATAGCGTGTGAATCAATTCTAAATTTGTATGATTAGATGACAAAGAAACATACTCTTTAAGTTAATTCTGTACATTGTCATCCTAAGGAGTTTCTGTACATTCCTGAAATGTTTTATCATTTGCTTTGCAAACAAGGCAGTTCAGCTTTCCTCTGTCCAGACTAGGATTCCTTTGGGAATTCTCAAAGCCTTTTAAAATTAGGGGGGGTTAGGTCTTGGTTTTGTTTTGTTTTGGGTTGATGGTGTTTTTTTTCTGGGGCAGTCTAAGGAAGTCCCAGGAGTGAAGTTGCCATCTGTCCTCTATATTAAAAGAATCTTCTATATTATATACCTGATGTTCTTGTCCCAGAGATAAATGTTGATAATTAAAAGGACAGCATTTGTCCTTTATTCTGAATGAAAATTCTTTCTTATAAACAGTTACAAAACTTAGGAACAATTATTAGGTTGTTTAAGCTCTGATTTTATCATCTGTATCCCCCCCTTTTTTTTTGGTTCATTGCAGAGTTTTGCTAAGTATTGGCAAGTAAATCAGATGGTTTATTAATCTAAGCATGTGTGTGTATGATTTAAGGAAGGCTTCAGCAAGGCTGAATGCAGTAGATAAATTACTGTTATAGATAAGTCTGTCTTGTGGTAGAGAGGGGGGAAGCCAATTGGTTGAGAATGAGAGATTTACTTGAGCCAAACACCTATTTTGGGGTTGTTTCCTCCATAAAAATTGCGAGTTGGAGACTCCACCTTCCCCCTTCAGGAAAGCAACCTGCTTCATTGTATGAACTTCCTTCCCCAACACGCGTTTGCCCAGGAACAATTCTGCATCTGTGCACTTCCGCTGGAGCTCATTAGTGTCCAGAGTTGCTCCCAGCGGTCCCCCTGTGCAGTGGGTAGCACAGCACATGCATGGGCTGAATACCAAGTACCTATATTCTGAATATCATCTTTATGCAAGTCAAGATTAACAATTTGCAAGTAGCGTCACTGTTTGTTGTTTTAATACTATTTCCACTTGTGGTTGTAATACAATAAGGTAGGGAAAAAATTGCCTATCGATAAGAAGAGTGGAAAAAAGTGTGCTGAGCTGTTGCTATAATAATCTGGTTTGCTGCTCTCCTTCCTCCACGGTCAGCAGCACCATGCCAGGTCAGACCAAAGGGCTTTCTAGCTCAGTGCCATACGATGCTGGACAACAGCAGGTAGCAAAAGGGAAAAATGAGATTAAGGGGAGTACGTAGTGATTCTCTCAGAATATTGATCCAGCCTCAATAATTTACAGCTAACAGAATCTCTGATGTGAAGGTGATATCTTTGCTTTTAATGATCTTGCACATATACTTTTTTTCAGTGAATTTATACAATCATTTTTTAATTATGTAGACTTTTAATAGCCTCAGTAGCCTGTTCTGAGCAGTTGCACTATGTACGAAAGATTATGACCACACCCCCAAAAAAACCCCAAACTGAACACCTAAACTAAAAATCCCACCAAACCAAAAATCCTATCTGCTTTCGCTCAGTTGTTTCTTGTATTAGCAAATAGTGAAAAGTAATTCTCTGGGTAAGTTTGGGTGGGTTTTTTTGTTCATGCATGATTTTATCCAGTTCCATTGCATCTCCCTTTTGTGATCATTTTTCTAGGCTGAACAGTCTTTCTCTATTTAATCATTCTTCATACAGAGTCCTTTCCATATCTCTCTTCTTTAGGTCTTGCTTAATTGTGGTGTATCTGCTTTGAAGAGGAGAACCAAAACTATTTAGTTCTTCGTGCTTTGGCATCTACTCATATACAGGTGTCACCATAATCATATAGATGAGTTCATTTTTCCTTCCTAGTTTGAATGGTTTTTTTCTAATTTTTCTAAAAGAGCCTGTGTATTTTTTCTGAAGTGTAATGTAGGAATTGACATACACATGGTTAATAATCCTGGTGTTGAGATATCAGGGTACATGTAAAGGATCATCACAAGTATCCGTTCTGGACTGAGGTTGTATTCTGCCTGGAATACCTTGGATATAGAAGACTTAAGCAGAAGTTAAATTCAGGAGCTGTGCTAGCAAGAGTCCTCCTTATAAATAGGCCACTGAAGAAGTATATAGATTTTTATATTAAAATGTAGTTTGCATACAGCGACTATAATTTCATTTTAATGCCAGACTGTAAGTAATCAGAAGTTTCATAGTGACTCTCAAAAACTTATCTCCTATGCAGCAGTTCTGTGTATTTCTGTCAGAAGCCAGCCTTCTGTTAAGATAGCAACTATTGTTAAGTTTTAGCCACTAAAAATCTCCTTTCAGTAAATGTCATTCCTTTTTTTTTTTTAAATTATATACTAAAAGCATTAGTGATTGTAAGGCATGGAAATGTATTAACATTCATTGTTGCTTTCTTACTTGCTCTGATGGCCATATGTAGGCAGTTACTAAATTTTCAGTTAATCGCTTTGTTTTATGTGAAGGTAAAATATTTTGCGTGGTCCTTAACGGCATAATAAATCAAATATATGCTGCATATAGATCCAGCTTTCAAAAGGTAAGTGACTGACAGAGAGTGTGTTTAAAATCCTGTAGCCCTGTGCCACCGGACAAAGAGTGCAGCGTATCCCACGTGCCAGCCTGCACCTTCTGCGTACAGGTAGGGCAAGAAATAAGAAAACTAACTCACTCAAGTTACAGGGGAAGCTGCATATGCTGTGCAGCATAATTTAAGCTGGATGTTGGGCAGGACATGGGGTTTGTAAAAAGTTCCGTGGGATTTTGGGAGATCTTGGAACGTGATACTTTTTTTCAGGCCAAATCTTGGGTCATTTGGGGAACCACAAGTGAAGGCTAGTCTGGAGTGCACCGTTGAGTAGAAATGCCTTAAAATGACTCTGCATGATTGCTATGGTTTTTAAACATGAAAACTCTCTCAGAAATTTTGAATTTCAAAGTTGATTGTTTGCGTTATTCCTTAACTGGGTTAAGGAGAGACAAAGAACCTAACTTCCTAGTTCTAGGAATGGGGATACATTTCATTCCAGTTAGGTATCTTCGCTGATATGTGTGTGTGCCCTCTGGTGGTACAGCACAGCTAGAAGTGCAGGGAGATGGATGGCTCAGTGGTGGGTATCCTGTCACTACCCAGGTCATGTTTAAGCCTTCATAAAAGCTTGATGGAACGCTATAGGAGAAAAGATAAGCATCTGTGGGCTGAGTCACTTTCAGGTTATTTGTAGGTCCGTCTCTACCACCTGTCCTTCAAGTCAATAACATCTAAATTAATCTCAGAAACTCCTTTAGACACACAGGTTGAGATTGATTTTTGAATACCCTACAATGGTTTTGCAGTTTACATCCTGGCTCCCAGGATGCAAAATTTATCAATATAGTAATAGTCTTCCATTTTTCTTTGCCTGGATTTGGTGTCTTCTGTACCCATCTTCTCCCCCTCTACTGCTAGGGAGAGGAACCAAGTCTTGAAAGAGGAACTAGTAACACACGAACTGATTCTTAGAAGGTCTTGGGTTGAAGAGAACTTCACGATCAAGTCTTAATATGTGTTTGTGGTTTTAACTGCAACTAAAAATTTTGAGGCTACTTCCCTGCTGAGATATGAAAGTTGTAGGAGGGAAATAAGACAGTTGTAAAATTTAAAAGCCACTGAAAAAAAATAAATTGGCATTTCTATGAAAAAAAGACGTGTCAGTTTGTGGATGAAGACAAGTAACAAACGAAAACTATCTTTTAATAGAAGGATGTGTCTGACAGGTAGGATGCATGTTTTAGAAGGTATTGCTAACAATTATATGAAGCCATGATGAATTCAAAGATGGATCACAACTGTAGGATACACCATAACACACCTGGTAATTACCTCATTTCCATAGATGATTGCTGCCTAGCAATTTAGAGTACAGTGAGTTTGCTGCTGCCATTATGTGTAGAAGAAGCATGTATTAGCTACTGAGCAGTGGATTATTTCAAATGTCATTCTTCAGCTTCTTAAGAGTTGCTTGTTCTGTTTCTGATACCAGGCTGTTGGTTAGTGTATGTAAGGTGACAATCCCTAATGATGAATGACCTTCCGGAGTGTACAGAATTGTTAGCCTCTTTATTCTTAAAATGCCCCTTTACAGACTTTTTTTTTAATATACAATATGCATCTATCTCATGCTATAGTCTGTGTGATTATACAAAACTTAAGAAAAAAAAAAAAAATCCTGTTCCCCAATAGCTACTAATGCATTAGGTTTTGTTACCTTAACATTTTTCTTTCATTAATATTGATTAAACTGTAGAGGGTTTCATTGCTGTTAATAGGGGGCACATTTTAAATTTTAGATCATTAACATTTAAATAGATTTTAATTGTTAAATGTAACAAATTTATGCAGGTAAAGATTCAACTTCTTCAATTAATTTACATTTACACGTCAGAGATCTTTCGCTAAGGCTATTCTCATAAAACTTTAAGGGTCCCAGAAGGATCTCTCTAGACTTTTATTCTTTTCATTTTATCCCTTCTACTCTCTCAATATTATGTCTTTGAAATTGCTAGGCTTTTTTCTGTGTGCTATTTAATAAAATAACATTTCTTTTAGCCTTTTAGGCAGAGGTTTGTTTCAACTGATTTATATATAAAGAACCAGTGAAATTAAGCATGTGACTGAATTCTAAATTTGTTCTACAAGTTTGAGAATTGATCATCTTCTCCATTATGCACACATGGGAAAAATAAGTATCTGCTTGTTTGATGTAACAGGCAAATCAGTCAAAGACACAATTCCTGGGAGTACTTTTGCATCCCTGCATGTTTCAGAATCCCAAACTTAAAAAGGTAAAGTTAGTTTGATATTTTTATCTCATCCTCCAGGGAAAATTCAGAAAGATTGTATTCTTATGTGTTCCTTGATCTGGGTCTGGCATTTCTCTGGAAGTGTATTATCTTGGATGTAGACACTTTATATTTACATGGCACCTGAATTTATAGGATGAGTTTCTAACAGCTCAGTAAAAAAGTTACATGTTTTACTTTATCAAACTAGTAAGTTAAGTTTGACTTGTATGATGTCAAGATAAAACACAGGATAGAGCAAGGACAAGAAAGACGGGGGTGAGGAACATCTCTGACTCCTATAAACAAGTGGAAGAATATGTCCTGCAATATTAAATTTCACAAAGAAAGGAGACAAATTTCCTCATTTCCTTTGAAACAGCCTGATCAGGTCATAATTCCATATGTACGTTCCCAAATAAATAAGTGCAGATTAAATGTAACACGTTTTATGATACTATAAGTTCATTGTGTGCCATGAGTAATTTCCTGAATTCTTTAACCCAACATGCAAAAGCAAGGGCTCAAGGGATTGTAGAAGATGGATCCGTTATTTAAAGTTTTTAAGTTGATAAGAAATTCACAAAGAGATGTCAGGGACATGATGCGAGTTTGACAGTGGGGTCAAATCAATAGACAGCAAAGGGTTTAATATGTTGGAAAGGAAAAGTTAATAAACTCCCTATAAGGAACTGGTCATTTGAAGAGATGAGTGGACCAAGAATGGCTCATGGGAGGAGAAGGGACCTGCTAGAAGACACATGGAAGGGAATATCAAATTAATCTTTAATGCTCAGACACAAGCAGATTTCCAAGACTGTGAGCCAGCAAGATTAAGAGCAATAAAGATGTAAAGGAGAATAGAAAAGGGAAAGGCTCTAAAAATATTCAAGGAAAGTATTAGAATGTTTAGTGGAAGCAATTTCTGTGGACTAAAGGTGGTCCAAGCGGAGGTGATCAGAAAGGAAGTTGACCCAATGGCAGTAAAGTGACATTCAATGCATATAGGAAAGAGAAAAATTGAAGTAAAGATTGAAGAAGAAGTGGAGATCTAAAAAACGGTTTTCTTCTTTTCTCGTGATAATAAACATCCGTTTTTTGGGAGGGCTTTGCCAGTAAGGAGTGAAAAGGTGAGTGAGAGAAAAGAGAAAGAAATATGCAGGGGGAAAAGGGCTTGAACATGAAGGGGGAAGTTAGTATTAGTTGACATTGATACAATCCAAAGGACACGCTACTGGAGTATACTGACCATTAAAGAACAAAAATGTATACATATCTTGAGGGTAACTTGACTTGTTCTGGTGTTATGAAAGGCAACTTGTGCCAGGAGGTGGAGTGTTTTTCTTGGTAGTGATTTATTCAGTCAGACAGTATTGGTTTTAATTGTGTAGAAAGTTATTACAGGAAAAACGGCAGCTCCGCTCTGCTGGCACTTACCCATTCGTGGTTAACTCCAGCTCTGGCAGCGTTCAGTAGTGGACTTACTGTTGGTGAGAGAGAGAAACTCACTTCAAAGTGTGATGAGTTGGTAACTGGAGGAAAAAAATAGTTCTTCACTGGGTCCGTTTCTTGACTTTCTGACAATCATGGTCTTCTAGAATCCCCCCCTAGAAAAAAAAGTCACAGAGCTATATAGAGTAAATAGAGCTAAATTGGAAAGTCACGTAAATTATCTCAAAGCATTAAAACAACAATTCAAAACAGAGACAAGAATATAAAAAGTTTTCCTTCAGCATTTCAGTGAAGAATTTTCATTTCCATGTTTGTGATTCTAAATCCATCCATCACCAAACGCGCACCTGATTTTATGCCTTTGATTCCAAGTTTAAGACGGGAGAAGACAGTCTGGTTTCCAAGAAGGAAAGTCTTGCGTGTTAGAGAACTGTGTTAGTCTTAGGCTTCTGCTAATATGGAAATAAGAATATTTACTGCTGAGGGACTGAGATCTACACATAAAATATCTATGAAGGAAATAATTATTTTTAAATGGAAGCACTAAAGTTGTGTTTGCACTTCAAAATAGGGTCAGAGGCTGGTTCCTCCTTTAGAAGTGTCAGTGTTCTAGTGTGTATTACACACACTGAACCTTTCGTGATAAAGTAACTACTGTTGCTTTTTTCAATGGAAAAAACACACAATTCATTTTTATTTCAAAAGATCAAAAGATTTCTATAAATAGGAATTATAGGGCTTTAGTATTATGTGAAAATGGAAGTTTTCAAAAAGATGATTTATTCTATCCAGACCGCCCAGAAGAAACCACCAGAATAACATCTGCCTGGCAAGTTAATTCATGTTTCTTTTAGTGAAGATAATTTCTTTAAAAGAAGCAGAGAAAAAGCTGCGCTTCTGCAAGATAAATGTATCTTTTTTTTCTAGTTCATCCATGTCTAATACTAAGTCATGTAAAAACGTACTTCAGCCAGTACACCCTTGGCCGCAGCGCTCAGAGGAGAGGTGTGCGGCACGAGGTGTTTGGAAACCAGGAGTTCCTGCACTCTCAGCACCCCGCTGTCCTCAGCTGAGACTCCTCTTGGGTCTAGGTAGCACAAAGGATGCAGAAGGACACCAAACCTTTGCTTCAAAGCCTTCTTGTACCTGATGGTTTGATCTATCTTTTTAATAGGACTTGCCAGCAGTCCTGTTTCCTCCTGCTGTACAGTGCCAGCAGGGAGTACTCTGGTCAGCTTCTTGACTTTGCATATTCCCCCAAATTGGTTTGTGCTGTAACAGTAGAATAAGTTTTGGTTTCAAGGTCAGATTTTTGCACGGAATCAAAGTGTATATTATGTGTTAAGTTATTGTCTGTAAATACGAAACCTCTGGTAGTGAAGTCCAGATAGATAAAAGCAAGAGAAGAGTAGATGATTAATAAAATAGAAATGAAGAAATATAGATTTTGAGGACCCCAAATGGGAATTCCATTTGGGTCCTGAGCTCAGCACGTACTGAGTACCTGTAATTACACACTGAGCAATCTGAACTTCTGTTGACCTGGCTGGGAACTGAAGTTGTTTCAAATGTGTCTCCTATCACTTTAACAACCCTCAAGTTTCTGTTGCAAATTCCATATGGTTTTGTGTAAGTGGGAAGGTTAAAGAGCTTGTGCTCTTTACTTAACTTGTTCTCCTGCCTTCAAACTGCTGGTAGATGAAACACATGTTCAGCTGTGCTATTCCTTAGAATTTGCTATAATTCAAGATTAAAATTCCAGGACAAATAATGAGAGGACAAGAGCTGTGGTTTATCAGGGAGTGGCCACCACAAGTCAAACTGGAATCTGGTTAGACTGCTGCTGCTTGCCGTGGCAACAAAACAGTCTCACAGAAAAAAGCAATTCCTAGGTGGAATTTGGGTGTTTGTAGATTTTCTTTTTAAACAAATAGTAACTTTGGAGAACATAAGTGTATGCATATGCAAAACACACTGAGTTGCGAAAACTGGTGCTTGAATTTCCTACTGAAATGTTTTAAGGGGATTTGTTAGGGTCTGCCTGATTAGGGGAAAACAGAATTGTAAAGTCAGGTGGTTTAGAACTAATTATCTTGGAGGCAACTAAATAAAATTAATATCTCAGGAAAAGTGAAAATAACAGGAATTTGAACATTTCAGTAAGTTCCTTGGTGCTGAAGAGCTGCTACCTCTATTGCTGTGTTGTGTGGAAGAGTCCTGTATGTGTCATTGTCGTTTAGATGTGGTGTTGGTGGATATGGTGTAGGGGAGAACTTTGTAGAGTAGAGTACGTGGTTGGACTCGATGATCCCAAGGGTCTCTTCCAACCTAGACGATTCTATGATTGTCCTGTCTCTTTTTAACAAAGCAGCAAGTGCACATCGTTCTTGTCCCACTGTGTTTCTAAAGAGGACAAAGTTGAATTCAAGTCAACCAGTAATAAGTTGATACTGAAAGACCAGGTGCTGGAGGCATCAGTTTAACCTCAATGTTTACATTGGCATTATTCTGAAAAAAATATTCAATAATATCCTTAACTGTTTATTTAATATAAAAAATAGTTCATTAGAAAAAGTTGACAGACTTTTGCATGTTCCTACAAAGCTCTGCTTATCAGCTTGTTGAACCTTCATCAGTCATACGCAACCGAACAAGTAAACAGAAATGTAATAGGATACAAAGAACAGTCTCTAGCAGAGTGTAGATGTACACACAAAGCCTACGTAATAGCTGCTTCATGACAGTAGATATAAATTTCACTGTCTTGTATCCACCTACAGAAGTCTGTACAATTGGCTCGGAAAGACAAGCATGCAGAAAGCAAACTCTGTAAAACACAAAGTGGGAACAAATAACGTAATTAAAAGATAGGATTTATTGCAGATAAAAGTGTACGACTGCTTTTTCCCTAAAGTGGTACTCTAATAGAAGTCACAGCTATTTGCATGTCCTGGAAATAGATCAATACAAAATGTTACCAGTGTCTTACGTTCCTGAGAGTGACAGTAGGAACACGGAATCTTGTATTTGTGCTTCCTTTTCCTGACTATCTCACCTGTGCTTAAATAGGCCTTACCAATGCAAGTCATCCTTTTGTATTTGTGTCCAGTCTTTGAAATTTTAGCCCTTTCTAGCAAATATGTTTGAATGAAAATGAGATCTATTTTCCCTTCTTTAACAGCCCAGGAGAGTTGATTCTAGTCTTTCCACTGTACTTACTGTATTTTGATTGGCCCCCCAAATTTAGCTCTAGTGAACATATGTTTGCACAGAGAAAAATAGAAATAAATGTGGTATCTCTTCTGAAGTCTAGAGTTCTCTGCTAAAAATCAAAAAAGCACACTCTGATTGCGCTGTTAGGACATGATTTCTGAGTCCAGCTAGTTCAGACAGGTCGGCCTAAAACTATAATCAAGTTGATTGTATTGCATTGGTATTCTAATTTCCAATTTGGGATTTTGCTACATAATCTCCAGTAGAGTATGTCTAATCTTTATGAGACCCAAAGTCTTTGTATAAACTCTCTGAATTTTCCTCCATGTGTCTCTGCTAAACTGAGATGTGTCTTCTGGCTGAGTTGTAGAGACATTAAATTACTGAGTAAATCAATACAGCGCTGTTATGTCACTGTATCTTTTTCAAAGACCAGCTCAAATTTTGTATGCTGTAGCTTTGATCCCTTTCATTTAATTCTAAGTACACTTGTTATTATAGTAACTGTTGTTTGTATGTTATTTTAGCTTTTTACTTAAGTAGCTATTTAGCAATTTAAATGAAAATGTAATTAGGTTACATCTGTTTTACATGCATGTAATACCACGCAGATGTAAACGTATATTAAAGCCATATTTTCTTTTTGGCAAAAAGACATAAGAATGAAATTGTAGCAATCATGCAATACATCTTTTCTTTTTTTTTTTTTTTTTTTTTTAATAGCATCCACAAGATGTATTCCAGTGTTTATGTTGTGATGGTAACAACCCTTTCTATTTTTATGAGAGACAGCACGGGGAGCTAACTGGTATAGGCTTTTATTTTAGTTGTACAAGGTCAAGTACACTGTTATTCTGGTGTACATCCAGAGGAACTCTGTTGAAGTTAGTTAAAATTCCTTACCAAACTCATCAGTTTCAATAACTGGCTCTTTCTGGAGCCAAACTCCACTCTAAAGATTTCCACTGAAATAAAGAATCTTTGTGGGTTTACGCCGTTATGAATGACAGTGATATTTGGCTTTCAGTAGCTTTATTTTAAAGAAAGATGAACTTCTTGCTGCACTGATCTTACAAAGTGCTGAGTGCCCTCAGCTATTGTTGGCTTTGATAGGGTTTTTTTCTGTGCTCTGGAAAGAGAGATAAGAGGTATGGATTCAATTCCAGCCTTCCTTCAGTCTTTGTGTGGGTACTTAGGGAAGGTACTTGATGTCTCTGTACTACTGCAATCATAACACAGAATTTCTCCTGCCTTATTTGTCCCTTTCTTTTCCTTTTTCAGCTGTAGGCTCTCCATGGCTGATTACTCTTTGTTTATGTGGTGTCTAGCACAGTATCAGGATTGTGAGTAATGTCCACTGATACGGGTATAAGCGAGTCCAAAGTGAAATATATAAATGAATTAGGGTACCTGGCAGTTCCCTTAAGATGACTAGTGTCTTTTAAGACTTTGGAATTCCTTTGGAGCAGCTAATTTGTCTGTTGATGGGCTGAAAGTATTAAGGATTAATACGTTTACTCTATAGTGTAGCACACAACTTTTTGATAATATAATGCCTTGCAACCTGCAGTAATAAGGCAAGACTTCTTACACCTTTAGTTTTACATATATAAGCATAAGTTCAAAATAAACTATGTATATTTTACTTGGAGCAAGGGTGTATTTTAGTAGACTTTCATTCTTTCAATATATATTTCTGTTCCATAGCTCTGCCTTTGTAGAGAATAATTGTGAAGGACATGTAAGAAAACTATTGCATGTTTTTCTTCTTACTTTTTTTTCCTATGAACATTTAAGGCCCTGATTCTAGAACTATGAACATAAGCATATAAGACTGTATGGAGAAAGAATCAGAATATAAATTTAAATTTATTCCAGCTCCTCATTATTAAATACTTTAGAGCTAAATCTTGCTTCTCTTAAGTGTGAATTTAGCCCAAATAAGGACTTCAAGAGGAGTATTTATACGGGTAATTTAACGCAAAGATGAGAGGAAGCCACAGAGTCAGTGATAGGGTATTGTTTCTCAGTTGTGTCCGATGGCTCTGCTACAGTTTACATTTGTTACAAGGTTTGCATTTCAGGAGTGTGTAACTTAATTATTCTGAACAATCCGTAATGACCCGCTCAAAGCATTTTTCTCCAAATCCATAATTTATTTGTTTTCCCTCATTTGTTTAAATTAACTAAGACAGAGACTTATCCATGAAAAATCCACAGTCCAGGTCTTGGTTACAAATTATTTCTAAGTAGGTTTGTAAATGTTGATAAATCTTAATATTTTTGTAAGCATCTAAAGTGTTTTAAACTTCTAAAGTACTTTTTCCACATGTACTGTGCAACTCCAAGCTCTGTCATTGCATAGAATTCGTCTTTTGCTTTTGTGTTGGCCGAGCTGGGGCAGTGAACTTTGCTGTAGAATGTACTCCAAATTTTCTTCCTTACAGAGAAATTGATGTATGCAGAAATCTTTACTTCCCTCCCCAAGAATTCCATTGATTGGTTGGGTGTTACGCAGGGTTATACATATGATGTGTATGCAGGATGGCGATAGTAACGACATGGAAAGAAGAAACACAAAGGGTTTTTTCTAAATATTATCAGGCAAGACTGAAAACGATGCTGCTGAATGTATTTCCCCCTCCTCTTCCTTTCTGCGTGGAAATAATTTTTTTCCCTTTTGGGAAATCAGTGCCCTTCTCCTTTCCTGTGGACTGGCCTGTGAAGTGCTTGCCCTCAAGTTGAGATAATGATTTATAGAGAGAGATACATAGATGTATAAATATAGAGAGAGGTGTATACATACAGATGTATATATATAAAGAGAGATGTGTGTGTACATATTTAAAACCTCTTGAGTTTTAAGAATTTTTGCGTGGCCCAAAGCCATGTACTCAGTGCTTTAAGAGCTGTCTGGGTTTCCAGGCTGCTGGTGCCAAGTTTACCTCAGGTGCCGCTGCCGAGGAGAAGTCAGGCTCCTGCACCTCTCTGGGTACTGGGGGTTGTGTGGGGAATCTCTGCAGAGCACGGCTCAGCGGTACCCTACACGCCGGCTGCTGGCTGATGGACGGGGACTGTAGGGAGCAACACCCCACCTACAGTCCATTCTTTCTATTTCTGTCTCCTCCTGGACAGACTGATCTCCATTTATTGCGTGTAGAATGTGACTGCCTGTGGTTGGCAAGGAAAGCCACCTCTGAGATGTGCTTCCGAGGCTTGTATCTCCAAAGTACTTTGTCCCGGATCCACAGCTGGCCCGGCCCCGCTGCTCAAGTGTTCCTTCCTCCCTTGGCAGTGCACTGGAACATGCTGTTCAGTGTCCCTAACCTGCCCTCTTATGCCAGTATAATGTAACGCTCGTGGTAAATAAAGCCATTGTAGTTGAGTTATGATTCAACATTAGCTTTGATTATTGACATCTCTCATCGGCTAAGACGGGTCTTTGATTATTAGTATTTTAATTGTTTAAGAACAGTCTTGTGAACTAAAGATACTGAATGTATTTCAAATTCGGAATATTGTGTGGAGGGGCAGAACATAGCTACAGGACTAATAACACTTATTAAAGCACTTAATGTATCATGTAACATCATTGCCTTTATGTCACGGCAGCTCTCGTCACTGGAGAGGTGAGTGAGTGTCTGTTGTGACTGCCAGAGTGAGGCCACAGCACTGAAACCGGGACTCGGTATCAGATCGTGTTTCACTAAGGGAACAAGATTGATTTATTGTGCTACATCAGGGTTAGATGGACCTAGTACTGCTTCACCACATGCTATTTCATTCCCTTGTCTACTAAGTATGCAAGTACAAACAGCTTTAACACAATTCTTTACCTAGAAACAAGCCCGAGGCTTCATCCAAATACTTTTAACATATGAAAATTGAGCTGCTTTGAACTTGTATGTTTTTGATAACTGCTTGGTATGCTTCCTGGAGGATCACCTGTAGGCTTTTCTTTCCAAATCCTAATCCCTTTGATTAAGTGCCAGGACAGATAGCTCTCATTGAATAACTCCAGTCTCATAATTCTTCCTTCATTCAGAGTTGAAAGGGAGCTGCTCAAGCTTCAATAGGTAAATCCTCAGATTTAGTTGAAGTAATTCAGACACTTAGAAACTGAAATTGTTTTGTTCTGAAACAGGGTTCAGATGGGCTACTGAACATTTACATACCACTTGCTGCCAGAAGCTGTAGGATGAAAAAACAAAACAATTTTTTTAGCAAGAAGAATTAAGAGTAGGAAAACTTTGAGAACCAGACATTAAAAGACAACCTGGCATGGAAATTTAGACCCAGAAATAGGAACATAGTTCCTTTGCTTGACTGCTCTTGTTTTCTTTTCCTGCGAGATCAGACTGTGGTGCTGGGCTAAACATTCCATTCCTTCCTTAGCCCTTCGTCTGGTTAATAACTACAAAAATAGGGAGTAAGCAGGGGGAAAAAAAAAAAATCTTATTCTTTTTATCTTTACAAGTATGCCTGCTGGGAACAAACCTGAGCCAGTTCAAGATTCTTCTATTTAAAAGTGTTTGTGGCAGGAGAGTATGACGAGGAATTAGAAATAAACCTGTTAGCTGCTGATATCTTGGGGTAATAGAGATATCTATTCCATATACATTTTTGCGCACGTCATTCTGCGTATGTGCATAATGAAGCAGTTTTCTCTGCGGAGGACTTATTCTTATTTCCTAGGTGAACAGTATTTCCACATGAATAATTTGTCTTGGTTAATTCTCGTGCAACCAGAAATGGAGCAGAACAGTCAGAGAAACTGCACTCAGTTCATGTGACACAGATTTTCACAGCTCCTCCAGCCTGAAAATTTGTTATCTTTAGCAAAATGCAACTTGCCAAAATAGTACATAAAAGGGAGTGTTGCAGCAGAGTACTAAAGAACCTGCCCGTTTTGTGGACAAGAGGTGGTGCTTCTGTGGCTATAGCCACAGTTTCTAGTTAGACTTGAACAAAAACCATTGGGTGAGTGTGCACCTTGCCAGCAGTAGACTTTCAAGTCCCTTTGCCTCTTTGCTACCAGATTGTTCCAAAACATTCATGTACACTTAATCCTGTAGAATAACTTCTTTTCTGTTACCTTTCCTGTCCCCCTGATTTCTTCTTGCCATGGTAGGCAATAGTGTTATTTCTGCAGTTCTTTGGCAGGTAAGCTGTGCAAGCCATTTGAAGACATGGCTTTACCGTTAAAATAAACCGCCTTTGGAATTAATTATAAACCTCAAAACCTACAAGAGTATATTAAAAATTAGGAAATATATAAAGCAAGCCAGCCCCCACGAGTCTGAGGTAGTTCTGACTGTTCAGATCACGTTCCACTGTGACCACAAAGCTAAACTTAATTATTTTTTTTTTCTTTTAAGATGACTTTTTTTCAAATCGCATCCTCAGTATCAAGAAATATTGTGATTGTGTTGCACGTCAACAGTTTGGAATTAAAACGGAATGGTGTCCAGCTGCAACTATTAAGCAAAAACAAGTAGGCAAGATGATGGCATAATTGAGCTAGAATGTTTAAGGATATAGGTGCTAATCTCTTTGATCTAGAAAATATTGACATATGTTAAATGCTAAGGATTTCAGTCTTGAAAGCTTGCTGCAAACAGCGTAGGAACACCTATTGTCCTGAATCAGCGCTAACCCAGTGTTACATACAGACAAGGTCATCTCTGCCTAAAATTGTAAGGTTTTATAAGTTCTTAGCTCTAACTTAGTATTTAATTCCTTAACTAATTTCATAAATGAATCCAGTAGGTCTTTGAATTATTATTAGGGCCATGACAACTTGAGGGTTCTGGTTAATAAGATAATAACAAAAGTAGTTTGGTTAAATAAACTTTGAAGCAGAAAGCCTGAAGGCCTCTTGCTATTGCCTCATTAACGAGAAATGCCATTAAGTTATTATTATTATCCCGTAATGGTTCTCCTTCTTATCTCTTGCATTCTGATCAGCAAGGATGTTTAATGAAATAGCAATAAATTTTAAGAAATTACACGTATCCAAGCAAGACTATAAACTAAAAATGAAAACAGAAAGATTTAACATTTGAACATACGCTTCTGCAAGGGAGAAAGATTCGGGCTGTTCTTACGACAAAGCTTTGGAATGAAAGCAAAAGTTTATGACACATTTTATTACACCTGTAAATCTGAAAGCTTAGCTATAGTTTTTAATTTTTATTTTGCCTCTATAACTATTTTTATACCCTTTTTATAGTTGACTGGTCCGAGGTTTAAAATAAGTTCTGCTGGGAGTCTATGCCCCATTAGTCTTCTATAATAAAATGTGAACCTGGCTAAAATAAAACATGATGCCTTAAGAGCAATTAAGAATGGTCTTTTGTAGATAACTGTAACATGAAATACAGTCACTGTTTTTATTAATGGATTTGGGAAAAGGAGCTCAATGATTTATAGCAGAAGAGTGGGTTATTTTACATTTTTATTTCTTTTATTTTATGTCTCACTCTTCAAAAAACCTTTTAAGACCCCTGAAATAATCAAATTCTATGTTTCAAATGTTTATCATGTTAACGTGAGCCTTGGTATCTGTTTTATTTAGGTAGTGCTATGATGTCAGGTAAGAAGGTGTCCTTTTTTTTGCAGTTACTCCTATCCAAAACCAGTGTTATTTTTGAAAGAAAACCTTGTTGAATGTTTTATAAGAGTGATAAAATGTAAAAGCTGTGCTTTGTACTTTATAATGGCAGGATTTGTAAGACACGGACATACCCTACTGGGCATTGTCTGATTGCAAAGCAGAGGATCTCATTAACGCATAGTTTCTTACAAACTATAAACACAGTTGACAGATGTTCCTCTAATAGTATAATAATAGTTTCTGTGTGATTATTAGATTAAAATTCTAATAACTTGAAGTCTTGAAGATCGATGTTTAATATGGCTGGACATGAAATCTATGCTGTTAAACTTGGAGAGGATATAGTTCTTACGTTTTGAAACGTTTAGAAAGACTTCAAGGACAACTCTCTCCTTTTTGGATTTTAATTGTACTTAATGTGCTGCTTGCGAGCAAAAAGTGTAAATCTGGTGGTGTTACACGTGAGGGGAGAAGTTCAGGGAAGTGAATGGAAAGGCTAAAAGTGTCAATATCTTTTCTCATCTCCTTGAGACCGTAAACACTGTCAGTACTCCTGGGGGGTATGTCCTCCTCCAGAGACCTCGCTTTTCCAAAAGCCCTGGAACCACCTTCTGGGTTTCCATGGACCAGTCAGTTGGCTGGAGGGTGTTGCACACCTGCCATTTACAACTCCATATCCATCTATGGGGGCTCGCAAAATCTGGAGGTGGCACAGTCTTGGTTACACAAACTGAGAAGCGTGTTTTCTAGACTTTGTACTCGTATCCTTATATCTCAAATAAGAAAGTGAGTAGCGTGTGCTAATAAGCGTAAGAAAACGTTTGGACAAAGGTAGCTCGTTGTGTCTTCCAAACCTGGTGTTCCACAGCAGAGCTGTGTAAAGCTTGAAAAGCCCTTAGCGTATACAGAGGAGGGCCACAGCAATATTCCACACGAGGTGACTGCTGGCATTTGGCACGTGCAGGGTCAGGGTGGGCAGAACCGTGCCTGCTCAGTGACGGAGGTTACGCTCCTCTAGGGCAGGTAACTTGGGAAGCTTGAGTTCTAACTGAGAAAACTGAACAAAATAATCATGTCCTACTTGGTCACTTGGAAAAGCAAAATCATGTTAGTTAAGCTTGTCTTAAACTGTATTTGTATAGTGTTTATGTACATATATGTGTGTGTATATATTATATACACACATATATATATATATGGAGGAGGGGGTATTTTAGTGTAGAAGAGGCTCTTTATGCTTGTGAAGGGCAAGTGTGAGTGTTGTCACCGGCCTCATTTTTCTTTTTGTTTCACCTGCCATGAGAAAGAGCAAGTTTTAAATGAAGTTGTTTTTTTTTTCTACAGCTCCCACAACTGCGTGGAACAATAAAAATCAGTAGCCTAACGTTTCTGCACTTCCAGTAAAGTGTAGTTGCAAATGAAACAATTTATTTGATTTGGAAGCTCGTCGGCAAACATTGTTTGAACAGCCTTCTAGTTTACATCACAAATTTTGTGGTAGCAATGAATTCTGGGGTTAAACCTTCTGGCCCAAAAGCAAAGGGTGGTCTTAACTGTCTTTGAATGCTTGGCCCTAAGTATTATTCAGTAGAGACAAATAGTAGCTGACATGTGCTGTGCTAGTAATACCCTCTGCCTGCTGTAACCCAATCCTGCCCCAGCCAGAGCAGTGCCCCATGGCTGGAATGTGCTGGTTGGCTGGCCAAAGCGGGCCGTGAAGTCACCTTGGGTGCCACCCCCTTGACTTTTGGTCCCCAGGGACTCAGCTCCACGCTCAGTGCTGGCTGCTGTTGGCAGAGGCTCTTGGGTCCCTCAGAGTTCTGGTCGTCCTTCAAGGTAATATCTGGAATAAATCTTCCTTTTGCAGACGTGTATGGTTGCCCTAGGCGTAGAAATTCAGCCTTTCTTTGAAACCAACAGTATATCAGAACCACTGCCTGTGTATTTCAGAAAATGTTATGTGGATTTATCCAGAGATTCATAGCCTAGAGAATGAGAAGCTAGGACATGGATTTCCTTAGCTTAGCCTGCTTCAGAAAGGTAGCAAAGGCATGGTAAAGACTAAGTCAAGAAGTTTCAAAGCTCTATGGGGGAATCTAGTGTGTGGATTCTCTTTATAAATGCTAGGATTTGTGCTCAGGAGTCATCTAGTACAGCTCCGAAGGGAAGCCTAACAGGGCTGAAGGGTAAAGTAGCCTGAGGAAAAAAAGACCGTATTGAGAGACCCAGGAATCCACCTGAGCAAATCCATATACCCCAAACCCACTGCCAGAAGAGAGGAACGAAAATCAGAGTGGTTGGAAAGTGTTCTGTAAACTTCCAGAAATGCCTTCCTGCTGGCTGGAGTAGTTCTGTAGGACAAAGGGGTTGTCATACAGGGCTGCATGGTCTGGGGTGTTTGGCGATAAAGAACTCAGTTTTGTCTCTTGCAAACCTAAATATAATGGCATTAATCTCAATGCTATACACAGAATGATCCCTACCAAATTCACACAGTGACAGAAAAATTAAAGAAAAGTACTCATTTGGCATCACACTGCAGGAGTATGAATTTACTGTGTTACTGGTTTGCAAAAGTTGTATGTTAGTTTTTCTTCCCGCTGTATGAATTATAATTGTCACTTTGCCATAGCACTTTTTCTTGCATGAAGTTAATATTTTTATTCAGCTTTCACTGCTAGTACCAACATGGCCCGTTTCCAAGGGTTTGTTCATGGTTTACTCTGGGCTGTGAAAGTGTACTTTAATGTGATGTTTCTCTTACTGAAACTGTCAACACGGTTGGGAGATCTGCCTGATAATTTAATTATCGCTGTTTTTTTTTCACGTTAAAGCAATTAAAAGCAACTTGCAGAACAAGTCGAACAGTTAACTGTGCTCATACAGGCTAAAAAGAATTCTCAGAGACAAATAGTTCCTGTGTCAGAGACAGGAGTGGCTGTGGTTGAAGGGAGTGTATGATTACTGGTCAGCACAGAAAATATTTTCTTTTTCTGCGTTTTCCTCTTTGCTAATGTAGCTACTAAATAGTTTTTATAAAGACAATAATTGGTCTTTTTTAGCTTTTAGAACTTTAAAACACTTCATACTTTCTTGAAGGACAGTATGCAGTGGAAATATGGTGGACTGTATTAAACAGAATGGATGCTCTGGTGTTGTCTTAGCAGCATTGACTTGAGAGTGAATAATAATGAGATTTAACAATACACAAATCGATTCAGGACCTTGGCTGGAGAATTTGAGATGCTGTGCTTCCCAAAGTAGTTTATTCACTCTCTCTGGCTGCTGCTCAGCCTTTTATCTTCAAAACAAGCAATAAGATCCAGACAGTAGCCCTATATTTTAGTCTTCATTGGAGCTTGCTATTTTTATTCATATTTTGCATCATTTAAGTTTCCTGCTCTGAAGAAACAGAGGGCCACATTGATGTCTGGCAGAACTTTGCCAATAACTACAGCGGACCCAGGAATTTCATAGAGATTTTGCTTGTTTTGGGTGCAGAGCCACAAATGGTGTCTAGGATTGTAGAAAGCGTATATATCGCACTTCTGGGGAAGTGACCTAATAATCTTATGGAAAATTAGATGCAGGCGAGGGATCAATCCTGTAGAAATAGATATTGGTACTGCTCTGGCTTAGACTTGAATTCTTGATGCTTGGTGTCATTGACAAATTGTCAGCAAAACCTGTTATCACTGCCATGCCTTCTTGGCATTTCTGCTGGCATTTCTATTCTTTGTATACATTCTGTTTGTGATGTATAAGTACTTATAATAGTATCCCAGAATTATTTTTTAAGGTAAGAAAACAAAATGGATGAGCATAGGAAGAAATAACGTTACCGTTTGGAATCAAGAAGTATATTTGTATACTCATTGGGTTTAGTTATTATATTTTTAATTCTCTTGTTATGAGACGTTAGAAGACATTTCTGTACTGAAAAGTCATTTTTTATTCTCCTTATAAACAGACAATAGGTAAGCAAAGCTTAGTAGACTATGATTTATATGGCTTATCATTGGCACTCATCACTCATGCACAGTAACTCATGCCTTCAGCTCCATGTACAATAGATGTTCAATTAACACTGTGCTAATTTGCACATCTTCAGCTTTATCTTCAGCCTTCTGTATTCCAGCTCTTAACTCTGTATACAGCTGTTGGTGGGATGCAGGCAGTTTTAAATATTTGCAAGTTTAGAGTACTAGGGCTAAAGCTGAATTATTAACATTTTAATGTTAAAATGGTTCATAAGAGATCTGTACTTTCCTATAGAAAACTGAAAAGACACATTTCAACATCCACTTAGTTGTATAGTATAAGTAGCAGCAAAATAATATTTAATCAACTTCTTTCAAGTGTTTGTGTTCTCTGCTAGGGAACCCTGTAGCTGCTTCCTAATTCCTAGAGGTTACCTTAGTGCCTGCATGTGCCAGTGTTTGTGACTTTCAATTCTGCGCTGATTGTGTCAATACACACAATGTTGTTGATGTTTCGCTCTTAAATTCTGTAACTGATATGAAATAGGCAGAAAGGACTTCCATGGAGAGAGAAATACTTCCTCAAAATTTAGGTTACTCTGTGTTGGGATGAAGTAACCCACGGAGTGGTTGCTGAGATCACACAGACAGTTGTGCTTTCCGTAATTTTTAATTGCTTCCTTTTTAATGTATTCTAAATTACAGACTAGAAGCTGTTTGATGCGTTGAAGAAGGCTGAGTCTTTATGTGGTTCATGCTCTGGTTTGGGGGCCCTGGCTGAAGTTCCGTAGTGCTTTCAGGAATTCCCCCCGTGAGTCTGGATGAGTCTCTTCATGAAATGTGAGCGAGCCTTCCTTAGCTGGCTGCAACGAGCAGCTTGTACAGGCAGGAGGACAGATATCCCCAGCCTCCACGTGTGAGGTATATTTAAAATCACATTTACTCCCAAGCTAAATGGTATGTTTGCACTACAGTAGCATATTCTGTTTAAAGCATGCCTGGAACAGCAGCGATAATGAAAAGACCCTTAGTGAAATGTCTTGGTGCATTGAGGCTGGAGTAAGATACTGGGTTATGAATGTCCTTTCAGCAGGAGGGATTAAACGTGCTCGTGTTCTTCATTTAAGGGCAAATGTCAGATCATCTTTCAGTAATGCTAGATTTTTTTTTTTATTTTTTTTTTTGCTAGAGCAGATAATGTTGTGACACGTGTTTGTTTCAATGCTGGTGATTTTTTTTTCTGTAAGTTACATAATGAATGAAAACATTTCAAAGGCATAAAGTGTTTACTGTAGAAGTATATTTATTCTGTATACCCAAATCCTCATATTTCCCTTGCAAAATTTCTTTCAAAGTCTGTAACATTATTTCGTATGTCATCTGTAGACCATGAGGAAAAAAGGTAACATGTCTGCACAGAAGAGGGGGAAAAGGGGCATTTAAATTATGTAATAAATAGAAATGCTTATCTCCTTTTTGTCAAAAAAAATCAGGTCTATATATTTTAGAGCACAACAAGAGTGTGGCACATTTGCCTACTGTTTTCAGAGCTTTTCTGCATTTAATCTTTGTGGTTTTGTTGGACACTGCCTGCACTAGTTTTGAAAACTGTTTTTTTGGGAATAGCGTTGCTTCAAGCCAGATGAAAAGGGTACTAAGAATGCAATAATGTTGGGAAAATGCCGTTCTTGGGAACGCTGCATTACGCCGCTTGCCAACTTTTTTAGTATTTTGATTTTCTATCAGGATAAACAAGGGTTGAAAGATGACTAGTTCCTACTGATTATGTGCAAAGTTTATCACTCAGCTATTCCCATCTGACGTCTTGTGTAAACAATCGTACCGCGGGGGACATTCTCTAAATGGCGAGGTCTTCCTGGCTGGCTACCGCAGCAGGCTGCTGGCAAGTCAATCTCTGTCAGCTCGTGTTAAAACAGACCCTGTCCCTATGTTAGGTCATCTAGTAGAGATACATCTCTCTTCTAAATCAAATTAAGCTTTTTCTGGGCATCTGCTTTGTATCACTGAGATTTCTAAACTGCTAACGCTCGTTACCGCGAGCGGAGAAAGTCGTTTTGCTGGAGCACTAAGTAACTGCATATGGGTTTTACAGGCTTAGGGACAGGGTGCTTCCATGCCACTTGGAGGAAGGAGGCATTTTGTCCTTCATGTTTGTTTAATTACCGCAGATGCTTTTAAGAAGTAAAATTTGCTTCTCATTTTCCCTGAAATTTTGAAGTTTAAGGAGACTTTTTTTTTTTTTTTTTGCTCCAGTTGCAAAATTGACTGTGAGAACTACCTGCCTGCTAAAAGTGCTGAGCAGGGCTGGCAGAGAAGGCTACAAGAAAGCATAGATTTGCCTGTTTTCCTCAGACCCTCTGGAAAAGCTGTTGAAGAAGAATTTAGATAGTGAAGTAAAGGTCCATGTTGTTCTTAAGAAATGTAAAGGCAAATTTAAATATGTTAGAGTAGTTTAAAAAAAAAGTCAATGTAAGGAAATGAGTAAAAACTGGGGTTAATATTTGAATCACTCTGGTTTAAAATAAATACGTAAAAATAAACATGACAGCGTTAACGTATGATTTCTTAAGATCGATGAAAGCCATTTGTATTACAAAAATAATCAAGCAGTGCACTTGTTTCCAGCTGAAGTTTTAAAGAAAAGTCAAATGACTGAAAGAGTTAAACACCTGGAGCAAGTCTGCTGAGCTGCTAAGCTGGCTGTTGGCAGCAGCAGAGAGTTTTCCCTTCATTGTGGCTCCTTTCACCGACTAATTCATTCAGAGCTGAGAAACCAGTTGAGAGTTGAAAACACAGGAAAGCTGATTTTTCTCTTTTGACATTTAAATAAATTGATACATAAAAAAACCTGAGCTGCAAATTTTAAGTTCTTGATGGACATTAGAAACAAAAATAGAAGAATTAATATTTTTGTGATGTATCCAATGAACTAACTTTGGTTTTATTTTAATTTAAAAACAACTATTCAAAAAATTATCATTTTGGACGTTTTCAGTTCTTTTCCAAGTGTAGACCTAAATTACACTCATCTTTTTTACTAAATCTGTAAATAACTGAATTATTTCCAAAGTACTGAAATGTATAGAGTTGGCTAAATAGATAGTGTATAATATAGAATTGCCAAAATATGTCTGTCGAGTGCTGTAGTTATTGTACTGAGGTGTAAAGCGACTTGTTTTTTTTAGTAGATACTAGTCAATCAGCAATATTTTTGTAAGAAAACATACAGAAGTTGTAATTAGTATTCCTCAGCTTCCTACAAAGAATCCCTTCCTTTGGTGGTTCCACTTCTGTTTACTCAGTTGATGTTGTTCTTCGAAGCTAAAACTGTTCTTCCGTGACAAAATGTAAGGTTCACATGTCAGATCTTGGACACTTACAGATAGCAATAACTGATCTATAAAAGTATCTCAGGTTTACATATATGAAAACAAATACTTCTTTAAAAAGGCTAGAGGTCATGTATGTTTTCATATATTATATTCTTCACCCAGATCTTTTGTATTTTTCCTATACTTGTAAAAGCAAGTTTAGACAAGGAAGAAGTCCCGTGTATATTCTCAAAATAAACAGAATATAAGCCCACTTCCTAATTTGTTGAATATGTTTGGGAACTTTGGAATTAAGGTTTAGATAAACAGATGGACTTACAGAGAATTGAATTACAGGAAATACTCAGTTTGAAGTTTTAAATTTAGTTTTTCCTCACCTTTTGATTCTGGAAGGCAGACATAAGTTAGAATATTTTGAATCTATTTTCTATTGTTGCCCATGATCTTATAGTTACCTAAACAAAGTCTTAAAGCAGTGTTCATGAGAATACATCAAGTACTGGTTGAATAAGATTTCAAAGGAACTCTTTTATTTATTAGAGTTGCAATTATAGATAAATACTTTTTTCTAGTTTGTTAAGCTGTATTTCATCCCTCTATAATTCCAAGTTTCATAACCTTTTCCCTCTTATTTCAGGAGCTATTTTGAATATGAAACTATCATGTCAAAACTTAGCTCAACCCTTCATCAGGCTTTTTAAAACCTAAGTTAGAATTCTGTTTCTAAGATAAACAGATTTGGATCAGAAAGATTTTCAACTAGCTAGTATTCATTTTGGCTGAGAGTTCAAGCAATGTCTTTAATCATATTTTTGTTGATTATTTATTAGTTTCTGTGGGAAATCAAAGGACAGACAACCTAAAATATGTCTTCCATAAAATACATCATGAATCAGAAGCTGTAGCAAAGAATTTCTAGGAAGCGTCTTTCATGTACCGATACGAACTGATTGAGAGATAAAATATACATCTTTAGTGTGTGTATGACATGCAAATGAAGGCTGACCCAAAAATGGAAGACTGCACTATCTGGCTGGAGTAGAATTTGTGTTGCATTACTTCAGTAAGAAAATCAGTTGTGAGAGAGGAGTATTTCTGTTTGGTTCCCTGGTAGCTGAAGGACGATGGTTAAAACTAATGCAAAACACGGAAGAAAATTGGCATAAAAGTGCACGTTAGGAATACGTTGGCTAGCTTTGGAAACTGCAAAATATCTTTTTCCCTAATTGTCATGTACTTGGATGGCATAATAATAATAAAATATGCTACAATCCAAATACGAAAGCCAAATCAACTTTTAGCACTCACTGTATCTACTTTTAAATGGTGGTGGCCAAAGACTGGCTTTAGTACTAACTGGGAGAAAAGAGTATCTTAGTGTAGGAATGTAAAATATGATGTGCATTTTATTGCAGAAATCAGTAGTAGAAAGAAAAATAAATGAGTTATTAGAAAATTTTTGTCTGCTTGTCCCTTCCCCCATTCTTCTACATGCTCATCATCTAGATTTCCTGCTTCTGTAGGAACAGGGCACCTGCCATCAGCGATGTAAATTTTTACTGCAATAATTTGTTGACACCAACTGAGCAGGCAGAATGTCCATCACCAAATGCTATGCCAGGAGGCTGCTGGCTGCCTCCAGAAGGACAAAAATACCGAGAAAGTGATACATGCCCCCCACCAAGAATACTAGAGAAAAAAGTAAAATGGCAAGGAGAATCATGCCAAGTTTGTAGTGGAATCTGATTTTTTTTTTTCTAAAATGCACTGACAGTTTAATAGAAATAATTTAAATATTGAATTTAATCCAATTATTTTTTTAATCCAATTATTTAAACCAATTATTTTTATCAGCTTTGTTTCCAGTTTGAGTGGCAAATACGTTTTTCGTTATGTATATCCATGTGGCAGTAGAAATCATTCTGTTCTTTTCTTGCCCCACCACAGGTTAACAGAAACCAAAAGACAATATAAGTTTTTTTATAAATTAAATTAAATAACATTTTCTTCATTCTGGATTGCAAAGCCATCAAACATCTTGTAAGAAGAGTATCATTCTTCTGAAAAATATATTGAGCTTTTTTCAAAAAACCATTACTTATAGGGGAAAAAGTAATGATTTCATTTAATTCCTTGTCATTTCCTTTTGAAGATTTCTGAAGGGCAGAGTCTGCTGGAGTATTAAAACAGAGGCTTAGTCCTGTATTTGGAATTGGGTGGTATTTGGCAGTCTACGTATCGGTGCTGCCAAATATAATATGATTCACACACCACTCGTAGTTTCTACTTAGCTGTATATGAGATTTTGTAAATGTCTATGGAAATTGTGCAATGATGATCTAAATATGCAAACACAAACTGTTGCCTCATTCTGTACCCTAAGGCAAGATCTCTGAATAAGAGAAAGTACAGGCCGCTAGCCAAAATACGGCACCGGTATCATCTTCAACCCATTTTGAGAACCAGTATCATCTTCAACCAAAATATGGCATAGTTGTTATTTTGAGAACCAGTATCATCCTCAGTGTAGAAGTTCTGTCCATCCAAACAGAGAACTCCATTACCTTGTGCTCCATTTTTAAGCCAAGTGCTTGAGGAAAGCATCAACTATTTATTATTGTCTTTACTAGAAATAAATTAGATGCAGACTTTCAAATTCGTTTGTACCCGCAGCCCTAGGTTTGCGTGCCTTTGCCAGGAAGGCCAGAGATGTTACAACTTTATTTCACTTGTATCTCAAAGTTAGAGCAAAGCCTGGTGTTGTTTTTCCCCCAGCCTTTTCGTAAATACTTTTTTCTTTATTAAAGTTAAGTGATTTAAGGACACTTGGGAGCAAGGATTTTTTTTATTATTTCTTTTTTAATAGTAATTATTTAGTTTTTAGATGTATTGGTGAGGAAACAAAGATTACCTTGTTCATAAGGGAATTGGTGCCCCAGGTTAATGTCCAGGTGTTCTTTCAACTGATGTCTGAGACTAATTTCTTCCTGGCCCTTTGGTAGCCAGCTGAAGCAGGAGACCAGCTGGTATGTCTTCACTCTTGCACACCGACATCTTTCACTGATTCACAGATTTCCTTATATCCTCTGTACTTCCTCTACTGCATAACAATCTTTGAACAGTAGTTTGAAGATAACTGCTGTTGTGCTTTGCAGCGGCTGTGTCTGAAGGAATGAATTATTTTTTAACAAACAAACAAACAAAACCAATCATTTCATAATGATCCTCATAAGCTCCATTTGTCACAAGGTCATAAATCTGACACCCCATCAAAGGTTTGCTAAAGAAATGCTTAACACTAAATGTTATCTGGTTTGAATCTTTTCAGCTTGAATGGCATTTCAGCAGGTAATGCTACAAAGAAGAGTTCCTCATATATTTAATTAAAAGGTTCAATGTCTTATATTCAGACACACGCACCCCTACTCCCAGTCTCAGTTACTTTTTGCCTATTACATACAGACATCAACTATGTCAATCTAAAAATCCACTGAGTAGTAAAGGCATCTGATGTTTCTTTACTGCATTCTGAACTTTGTGATGCATGTATTGTGTATTTATTTTTTTAAACTTCCACGCAAAGCTTACAGACATCTTATATTTGGCATTTGGAGGAAGACCCATATGAAATAAGGGAGGTGGGAAACATAAGATGGAAGGAGGCGAGGGGACAGCAAAGGGGCAGCCATCCATTTCAGCTGCATCTTAGTAAAGAATTTACTTACCCTGAGGGTACATGGAAAGTGGAAGCTTGAGAGTTGGAGTTTCTTGTGGGAAAAGATGGCAAACAAAGTGATCTCTGCAGGTGCTGTTGACCCGAGAAATAGCAAAAAAGCAGGTTCACTCTCTATGTGGTGGAAAATGTTAGGTGGGAGTACACGGTGTAGACAAAAAGAGATTTAACCTCATATAGTAAACACCCGTTTGAGGAAATAGACCCTGAAGGCTATCATCAGGGTAAACCAGAGGAGTCATTGAAATGCTTAATTCTGAATGCAAATAGCTTCAAACTTTTCATATAAGCCAGCATGAAACTTCACAGTTCGAAGTGCCTCTTTGCACTTTGTAGATGTATGTGGTGTGATGTTAGATGTAGATGTATTGGTGTGGTGCTACTTGTTTGTGTATAACTGAATCATAGTGGGAGAAAAGAGTTTATGGACATTTAGACCAAATAATTGAATTTAGAGCAAATAACACATAAGTGCATCAGTTATGAAGGAGTGGGAATTAAGATGTGGAAAGAGAAGATGACCTTATTCACCAGAATGTCCATATAACTCCATCTCAGCTTTCATTGTAGTTAGACTTTTCCATCCCTGTTAGCATTACAAACATTTAAGTCACTGTTAGCAGCTATGGAAGAGGGAAGGTGTAAGCTGCTTACCATGGCTTGTCTAAAGGATGGTTGTTCATAGAGCTTTTTTAAGAAAACCTCTGAAACGATTCCCTTGGTGTTGTCTGTAAAAGCTGAAGGGGAGGTCGCTGTGTTACGTTAATTATATCATGTATGTGTTCAGTATCTTCTGGGGTTTCTTCAGTTCACGAGGACCTTCACAGCACAACTGCATTCTAATTACATAATCACACATTTACACCACTTATTAAGTATAATTGCACTTGCTATGTGAATGTGCCATGACAGAGCAAAAATTACTTAGAGAAAAATGGTAAAATGGAATCTTAATTGAGAGACCATTAAGTACATAAGCCATGCTTACTGAAATATAGTGTCTGCTAAATGCTAAAAACTCCCCTAACACACAAGTGTTTGCAAAGTCTCAGTGTTTTCTTATGCACACACTTGTGAGACGTTTGCCTTAATCTCCATTCGGGTGCAATTTTTGGTGGGTGTGTTGAACTCATCCAATG
>JAHREE010000265.1:6865162-6883590 GCA_033628505.1 Tringa tobata
AGAGGCTGAGGGAGCTGGGGGGGTTCAACCTGGAGAAAAGGAGGCTGAGGGGAGACTTTCTCGCTCTCTTCATCTCCCTGAAAGGAGGGGGTAGCCAGGGGGGGTCGGTCTCTTCTCCCAAGGAACACGCCATGGGACAAGAGGAAATGGCCTCAAGTTGCACCAGGGGAGGTTCAGATTGGAGATTAGGAAAAAATTTTGACATGGAAAGGGTTATTAAGCCTTGGAATGGGCTGCCCAGGGAAGGGGTTGAGGCACCATCCCTGGAGGTATTTAAAAGACGGGTTGACATAGTGCTTAGAGCTTAGGTTGCGTAGTGCTTAGGTTGATGGTTGGACTAGATGATCTTGAAGGTCCCTTCCAACCTGGACAATTCTATGAATTCCAGAAGCGCCCTAGTGAAGAGCAAATGGCCGTGTAGCCAGCCGTACCCTGACTCAGTTCCCCGGACTGTTTCACTTGGGCTCTGATTTATCTTTCCTAAACTGTTTATCTGTGTTAAAGAGCAGCTGCCTTTTATTCACACCTGGCTGGGGTTCAGTGGTTTATCTTAAGTTGTGAAGCTGGTCTTAAGACAACCCATCAAAGGCTCAACACAATTTCTTAATGGGAAGTAATTTTCCAATCAGCATATAAGAGAACTCTAGTAATACATTGGAGTATCCTTTCATGTAGTTTAAGACATAGGGTTGCCTAATAAGAAGGCTTAATTGTATAATTCTCATTGTATCTAGCTGTGGAACGATTTTGACTAACTTCTAAGGTGTTAGGAGAGACTTTTGACTGAAATTTAAATTCAAGATGTTATCATATAATGAAAATGGAGACATGGTGCATTAGCATAATTATATCTCTTTAGTTGTAAATATTTATATAACAATACTCCAAAGACCAAATATAGTTATGGGCTTTTATTCCAGTTGGTCCGAACATTCAAGAAAAACTAGTTCTTTGGCAGTTCTAGGAATAGTTTATTTCTCAAGTTAGAAATAAGCTTTTAGAGGATTTAAGCTCACCTTTCTAACAGATATATTTTTTCTTATTTACTTGTTTCAGATATTTCACTCATTTGGTTTTTTAACAAAATGGGGTTTTTTTTGTTGTATCCCATGAAATTTCTTGTGCTTCTAAAAAGTGAAAAAAAGAGAAAAAGCCATTTTTATGTGTAAGTTACTGTTGGAAAACATGCTTTTAAAAGTCACCTGTACCTTTCTTGTGAATTAAAGGCCTGGGGAAGGGACATTGTCTGGTGGGTATCTCTTTTAACATATGGGCTGCATTACTGGGCAAAGAACTGAACCACACTGGTTCAGATTGGTTACGGTGGTAAAAACTGCCTCGCGCCGCTCCGCAGAAGAGGGATGGATAAAATGCTCTTTGAACAGTCAAGATTTTTTAAAAATGTCAGTGCAGAGGGCTTGCATTTGTATTTGGCTTTCCAGACCTGCCTCTTGACCTTCTAATTACTTTATTTGAAACAGCACTGAGGGTATAATAAAACTGGAGGTTGTCTCTCGTTTGCTTTATCATAAATTAAAGCTGTTAGTTTGGCGAGGTGAAAGTAGAGGCAGAGTGTTCATTACTGCTCAAGTGACGGCTTGTCAATAGCACTGCCTTTTAGTTTGTTCTAGTCAGCACTTGCTGTGCATTTTGTTGGACCACTGGGAAATAAATACAACAAGATTATACATTTGGAATACCACAAGAGTTCATGAAGGGAAGAGTGAAAAAAAAAAAAAAGACCAACCAAATGATAAATTATACACTTGGTAGAAAGTGACACGCTATCTTGTGCTATTAACAACCAGAGATAATTGCAGCGGATTGTAATTGCAGTTTGCAACTTACAGTACAGTGTGTCCAACATCAATCTTAATAGCGAACAAAGCAATTTATATTAAAAGTTAATTCACTTGGTAAGTTTGGGCTGTATACAAGGGAGCTAACAGATGTAGCTTTTCAGAAAGTTCAAAGGCATTTGAACATGGGGAGAAATGCTAATGCAGTAAGCCTTAGAGAAATATTGCGTTACTCCCTGTAATGAAAACAAATGTATGCCATTATATCCCAGTTTGTCTTTATTTAATAAACTATACCGTTTTGTACATTGAAGAAATTGTGTTTCTGAATGTAACAAAACCAGATTTTTAATCATCGATTACACAGGAATAGCAATTATAGATGTATAGAGTAAATGGGCTCTAGATTTCCACGTATGGGTCTATACTAAGTTTTAACTTTATCCTTTTATGAGGCAGCACTAAAATGAGTGTAGGTACATGTGTTTATATATACATACATAATATTGGAATTTTTAAATCTAGAGCTTTATTCTGGAATTGTTTACTAGTGCCCAGGGTATTTTTCAAGATTGCCTGGTTATAGTTACTCTAGATATTGAGAGATATCTAAGGTAGTTTTAATTAAAAGGAAACTCTATTTTGTGAAAGCCTACCATCACTTCTAATGGAGATTCTAATCTTACTTTCACTGACCACCTAGTGGTGCCCTAATGTCTGGAAGAGATTCTGCTTCCCACCCACTTCTGTTATGTGGGCTACAGCACATTTATTTAACAGGTAATACCATTCTCTCGGTGTTGTGGTCACTCCTTGGCGTTCATCAAATGAGAGAGCATTCCCTGAGTCATGATCTAAACTCTTGCTGTTCTGCTGTGGGATTGACTCCCCATTTGTGGGCAACCATCAATACTGTGAAAATGCAAGGTGAAAGTGCCGCCTTTTTGCATAGTTATTTGTCAGAATATAAAAGTCTCCAAGTTAAAACATACTTAATTTTGCCTAATTTAATAATTGCTACCTATTTTAGAACGGGGAAAAGGTTGGGGGGGAAGGGGATTGAGGAGGAGATGTGACTTGCTGGATCACCTTACGTGTCCAGACCTCACTCAGAGCATTCATCCAACACGGCAAGGAGTATCGGTCCTCATTTTAGTACCAGGGTGCTTTTTCATAAGCATCTTGTCCTTATGAGAGAGCAGAGTTACTTGCTCCTATATAAATCTTGAGCAGACTCTTCCCTACTATGAACTACAGAATTCAGTGGAACAAAGACAGTAGCTAATGATTGATCCTTACAGGACTTTTGGGAGTAGCTGACAAGCTGGACTGAGGCTATTGTTCTTCCTTATGACATTATTTTCGTTGGGTCGGTAAGAATGTGCTTTTCAGAACCAACAAACTTGCTTAGGTGTATGGGGTGGACCTTTACTTGTCTCTGCTGAAGGAGATCCTGAGTTGTACTGAACTTCCAGTCTCTTACACTACGTACCCACCTGCTTCAGCCAGGGTGTCGGTCCAGGCTTCAGTAAAGATTTATCCTGTTAAAAAGTACAATCTTAAATTATTTGTTCGTTAGTGTTAGAATGTGGAGGTAAACTAGCGATATTTAGTAGCAGGCTTTTAAACTTGGTGGTAAATACTTGGCTGCAATTTTTCAAATGGGATATAGAAGATTAAAACTTCACTTTTTGATAGTAATGAATTTTATCCTGTAAAATTAGCAGGAGAAGTAACTAGAGAAACTCAGTTTAGAAACGTTACGTACAGTTTTCTGTTTGTGTTAGCAAAAGCCATCTATAAATCTACGGGGTGTTTTGACAGCCAGTCATTTTGGATGTACAGAATTCAATTAAAATTATATTTATTTTGTTTACTTTTCCATAGATAAGTAGAATTATTACAAATATGTAAAGTTATTTTATATTTTACTTGTTTTTATCAGGAGCAAGCTTCTCTGCATGTGTGAATTCGTTTTACAGAGAAGAGCATGAGATGCTTTCTATATATATTTATTTTATATGTCCTAATAAGAATTTGAGTCTTTCCCCTGTTTTCTCCTTAGTTTTTTGACTCTTAGTGCATTGTTCTATGTTGCTCTGTTGATAGAACACCTGTCCAAAAAACCCCAAACCAATTGAATCCTAAAAGGTATGACTGGTCTATAACTGGTTTCGTGCTGCTGCAGCAGAGCAGAGGGCAGCCGGACACGGCGATGTGTAGCATCAGCGCTTCTGCCAGCGGGGAACATCCTCCTTTCCCAGGAAAATACAAAGATTCAACTTTTTAAACAGCTCAACAACTAACACCTTCCATTTAACGATCTCATTAAAGGAGACAGGTTTTCACAGGAGTTCACGTACCATGTATATATTTACTCTGCTTATACATACATTCCATGAAAAGGCGTGCCTATCTTTTTCTCCAGGCACTCTTTGAGAAATTTCAAAAGTGCAATTATACGAATAATTATTATACAAAAATACTTGGGACCCTCCATTCACCCAGTAATTAACATAAATCATAATCTGGCAGCAAACCTTATTCCTAGTCTTTATCATCTCCTACCAGAACAGTTAAATGGCCAGACATCCAGATTACTGAGTTGTTAGTAACTCTCCACCTGAAACAGAATTATTTTTTTCTACATATGTATATCTGTACAAGAAAAACTCCTGAATATTAGGGTCATGAATCACATGAATCAGATGTGGGATAGTATTACCCTTTCTTTACATGAAGGATGTCACTTTGTCAGTTAACGAGTATGTTTAGCATTAATTTGTAGTATGTTTAGCACCTACTGCAGAGAAAAAGTTGCAAAGAATGAACAAAAGAAACCTAGTGTCAGGAATTTATTAGCAGTGAAAATGAGCAATATGAGGAAAGCCTAACAGATACTGTTAGGCTTTCTAACAGATACTGTAATGGAGCATGCCATGAAATACCTTTTAATGTAATTGAAATGGAAATAATTTACAGTATTCCTGAAATAGAAAAATGTGAGTCACAGAAGGAGCCAGTATGATATCCTCAGGACTTCTTCGAAACTGAAATATATTGTGCATAAGGAGAGGAACAGAAAGCAGAAGACATAACAAAGGTTAAATTGAAGGCTTACAGAGAAAGGACAAAGGTCATAAAAAACACATGCAGGATCATCTACTTCTAGGAAAGAGGACTAGACAAAGAAAGGATTTTAAAAGATCTTTGTACAGAAGACATGTTAATAAAACTGAAAAGCCATCAATGCACAAAACTGGAGAAAAGAGTTAGTATCTAAGGAACTTTACATTCATCAACACAGTTTGAAAAATCACTTCAGTCTTTACGTTTTTTCCTTATTTCTTAACAGAGCCACAGTAAAAACTATCTGTTAAATGACTGTGAGACAACACTTGAATCACTTGAACATGTGAAAATAATCAGATCTGGATGGACATGCATTTTGTAATCAGGAATGCTTTGACCAGCAACTCCTTTTTAAATGTGAGGGTGCTAGAACTCCATGAACTGATTTATAAGGTAGTTTGGAAATGAAAAGAACAAGTTGCAGATTCTAAGCTCATATAATTTCTTTGCCACATTCAAAGAATTTGTATGCACTCAGGGAAATACTTGTACATTTTGGTACAAATTCAGTACCTTTTAAAATAAGAGCTTCGTATTTGTATTTTGTGTTCACCGATATAAACATCATTATGTTAGTCCTTCCATAGTAGCTTTGGCAGTAGATCTCTGAATGATTTACAAAGAGGTAAATGATACTGACCTTCAGGAAACTGAGGAACAGAGAAATGCAGTAGCTTATCCAAACTGACTTTGAAGTATTATGATGTGTTATTTTATTTAACGTTTTTAAATTATTCTTTCAAACAGTAAAAGCAATGGTCTGGTATTTGGATAGCATGCCATGTAAAGTAAACAAAATAGGGGTGATAAAAGAAACAAGAAGTTTACCATTGTCAAAAAACAATTTGCCAAAAGCACTTAGGCTACTCTGGCAAAATAAGGATGCATTTAAAAAAACAAAAGATTCCTGTAAAGAATTTTAATCAGATCCCTTTTGAACTTGAACCTAATTATTGGGGGAAGGGGAGAAGAGAGTAGGAATCTTTCTGTTGGAGAATTTATTTTATTTTGGTGCAATATTTGGTGAAGCTGGATTTCTAGTTCTTAGGACTTTCAAGAGAGAGAAGTCTAGCTCTGGTTACATCACAACAAATGAAGCCAGGCCAGGAAACCCAGTTCCTCCAGCACTCTAGTCTGAAAACGAGATCCAGCCTGAACATTTGGTGTTGTGTCTGTGCCAGGAAGAAGCATGAACAATTCTGGTAAAGTAGTGAAAACAGGAATATTTTGTGTGTGTGTGTGTAAATGGTGAAGTTATTGAAAGCTAGATATTTACTGCAGTGCATTTGTTTTTCAGGATCTTGAGGATGTCTCTGATTTCAGGCGTTAGAAAAGACATGCCTGTGGGCAGTTTTTTTTTTTTCAAAGTAAACCTACAAGTAGCAGGATTAAACGAAGAAAAGTTTAGGTTATTAAATAAAGTTCCAACACTTCTTACTTGCTAAAAATATTTGCAGCAAGTTCTATGAAGTAGAAAATGAAGGGAATGTGCCATGCAATTTTTCTTTAGCCTTTTTGCAATGCAACAGGGCAATCGATACAAATCTTTGCAGTAATCATATATTGATTTTCCTAGAATATAACTCCATTTAAAGCATTTTTATCCCCAGGAGTGAAAGCATTGGAGGCTATCAAAGGAGGAAGTAGCTTTCCTTGACCCCATCTGCAGTTCACATTGATTAACAGAGGCTAGGTAAAATAAATAAATATGTGTGAGAGAGAAGAAAGAAAAAAGAGTCACAGAAAGGTTAATACTGGCTGGGGAGAAACATAATTATAGTGCATTAGGGTTTTTGTAACATTATTAGGTCAGGGTAAGCTAACAAGTGACTTGGAGAAGGTGGATTCTTCATTAAGTCAGAGCCGAATATTACAATACCTATTTTTCACTGACTGTGCTGCGAATTCAAGTAACAGGGAGCTTTCTAACGATCTACCCGTGTACACATGCAGCTCTCAGGATAGCACAATAGAGCTGAAACCGGTGGGTTTTCACTTTACCCTTTAAAGGAAGGTCTGTTCTGACACAGCGAGGCTGGGACAAATTCATAGTGGGTGTGCAGAGGCAGCATTGAAAGAAGTTTGATAATTCCATAGCACTGCATTTTCATTAGCTGTAAAAACGCCGCTGTTGTCGATAGTTTTAAAAGCTGCAGAAACACAATAATTTGTTTTATTTATTATTGGATTTTATAATAAATTATAAAGAATGCAAGATACTATTTTAATATAATTTTAATAGCACAGAAGGAAGTCTGTTCTCTTAGGGTAATTGTATTCTAGACAGTTTTCAGTTTTTAACCACTTCTTTCATTCACTGGGTACGAAGCAGATGACATCACATCTCACACAAGTGTTGTGTTCTGTAGCATATTGCTCCTACACAAGACAGTATAAACCAAGATGATGCAATAGATGGAGGCCGTATGCCATAGTTTTGGAATCCGTTTCTTCCTCAAAGACAGAGATATTTGGATTTTCTGATTCGTCCTAGGTGCCCTAAAAGCCCCTTACAGCCCATCCCAAGCAGCTTTCAGCTCTGTACTTTCCATCTGGCAGTTTTACCTTCTCTCCTGCCCTTTACTTCTGTGATTTCCTGGTCCTTATCCTCCATTTCCTATGGTTTTGTGGCTGAAGCTAGGTTCTCGCGGATCAGCCTTTATTAAATTAAAAGGCACACGTAGCCTCATTATGCTTCTCGGTGTGTTGTAGTTGATACTGTTTATTTTACCAGCAACTTCAGAGATTTTTTTTTTTGCTTCAGCCAAAACAACTACTAGACATTGTCAGATAAAGTGCCTTATCTGTCAGCAGCACTCTTGTGAATTAATCATAATTCAATAGGTTTACTAATCAAGATTTGAGATGAATGTTTTGATAGAGCAGTCAGATTTGTCTAATCTATCATTACTTGACAGTTGCTTTAGGCGGAGTGCGAACTTGGCATTGGTACCTGCTTTTGATCCCTTTGGCACCGCCCTACCAGTCAGTAGCACCAGGTATTGCAGCGATGGACTTCTGCACAGACACTGCTTAGAGCTCTTTTTCAGTTTCTGGAGAGACTGGAGCGAAGCTGAGATCAGGCAGCTCCCACCTACCCTGTAACTCATTACTGAAAAATTTTTGAACCAGGAGTTCGCTTGGTAATTTTCACAAATAAGGAAAGTACTCAGAGCTTGTTGACAAATCTGAGACATGATTTATGGTAGCAGATGCAAACATTGCTTAGAACTAAAGGGTCACTGGAATAGAAAGGAGATAAAGTTAATATATTGTTAAGTGCTGCTAATTATGAATCCAGTCACGTCTGATGTCACTAAAATTTGTTCTCTATTTTGCCCAGTTAAACATTCTTGGGGGTAATTTACAACATAGCTTGCAGCAGTTTGCTCAATTTGAAAGCATAAATGAAAGCTTTCATTGTATATTGACATATTTTTCTTGTTAAGCAATGTTTAAAGTACTGATACAAGGTGCTGTAATAGTGGGTTAGACTGCAAGTGCAAGTTTGGTACATTGTAGTCAATAATGCATTAGTGTGGGAAAATGAACGAGAGAATTGATGTTTGGGTTGTGTTTTTTTTTTTTTTCTTAACATGGGTGGAGTCTTGTCTTGATGTAGAAGAAAAAAAAACCTTCAAGCATCAATGGCTAAATATAGACCTTTGTTCCCGTTTAATTTAATTTTAGGGTATGTGTCAGTGGTATGAACACAGTATATGTGTGGACCTCTAGCTTCATCAACTTATATATTCTTCACGGCATGCTAATCTTATAGTATTTGTGATTTTGGGGATCAGATAGCATTTACATGTTCAGGTGATGAGAAGTCCACTGTGGACTGTCCTCTGTACAGATGTTGGTTATAGGTGATGCTGTTGCAGCAGGCTACCATGAGAATTAGATATCTTTTAAATTCAGACCTTAACATGGAGCTAAAACCAATGCCATACCAGTAGGATGTAAACTGTTCTGCCTATGTACAGTTTCTCTCTTAATCATTTGAGAATTTGAAAGGCATTAGGTAAAAGAAGCCAGAACGTACCAGTTCTCATAGAGATACTCACTCCTAAGCCCAGAAAACAAAAATGGGCAGGTGTAACATTTTATACACAGAAATTAGTGTCCAAATGCCTTTTACTGCACTGGTCATGAAGGAGTTTAGTACAGTGTAGTGGCAACTTGCAGTGCTAATATTTTGCTAAGAGCAGCTGAGATGGGAAATAGAGTATCATTTAGTGATAAGCTCAGAAGACTGTGGTATAAATATTTGTATTCACTTGCGGTTAAATAAGCAATCATAATGCTAGATCTTTGTGGCCACACTTTACTTGCCTTCCTGCAGTTATCTATGAGCTCAAAAGCTCAGTAACTCCCAGCTGTGCCTGCCCAGGTGGTTTCTGTAGCCCTAGAGCAAGCATTTCTTGAAGGCTGCTGTGGAGCAAGGGTGCCAGTAGCAATATCTGCTCGAGTATCAGCAGGTGAACTGAGTCAGAGCCCTAACGCTCAGCCCAGCCCTGTGGAATCTGTTGCAGACGGTGAGGACAGTAACTCCTCTCCCTAATGATCAATGAGATACTTCCCTGGTTAGCTTCAGTGCAACTGAAATCCCTTCAGTATCTGCTGGACATCAGAGAGAACTTTTGTGTGCCATCCTGTAATGCAACACTGGCCAGTAAAAAAAAAAAAAAAGTTGCTCAAGTGCAAAGAAAAATGTACTTGTAATTTTTCCTTTTTGGTTTTTTAGCATAGTCTGACAAATTAAAAAAAAAAAAAACCAAAAAAAAACCAAAACCCAAACCCACCAACTTTTAATGACTTTTGTTTTAAAAAGAATTTTTGTATTTTTGCCAGTCACTGCTAAAAGCCAAAGTGAATATTATTTGTACTCACTGCTCATAAAATACCATAGGCCTGTTTCTATGGAGTGATGAGAATTACATTGACTTTGCCACCACAGGATTCCTTCTAATATCCTGTCAACGGTCTCGTGCCCTGCATTTACTGCTGTGCTCAAATCCCATCTCTACATAACGTTTAAAAGGAATAATGAAAGGGCATCCTTTCCAATATCAAACTACGCTATTGTTTCATTTGTGCACTGAACTGCTGTTGATTACTTTGCAAGTTCCCTCTACCTAGTAAAATGGGCAAGATTTTTCTATACAAATTTAGATGAAGAAAAGCTTTTTGATGATCAACAAAGTACTGTGTTTGTGAAGTGGTTGATTAAATTTCCTTGCTTCCTCCATCAAATTCTGCAAGTTAAAAATCCCATTCCGAGGTTCTCCACTCACTCAAATCCCTGCTGCCTTGACAGCCACCTTTGACTTCATTTTCTTCTTGATAAAAATCTATCATGACACACAAGAGTGCCTTGCTCATATGTGAGATGAATGATGGTCCTGCATGCTTCCTACAATAACATGAGATTAACATAGATCAAAGATTTGCTAGAGATATTAAGAGTAGGCAGGTTCCAAATACTTGATTCATCTGGATTTTTTCCCTTTTGCTAGTTAACACATCAAACTAATAAATAGCAATGAGTCATTTTATTTTTTTCTTTAGAATGCTAATAAATGTATTTGAGTTGACAGTTTTATAATGGTGAGGAGATAAAAAACGTTCTGGGTAAAAAGATGCTCCGTGTGAATACTTGTATGCGTTTCTGTTCACATGGCCATATATATAACACCTGTGTGATCCCTCAGGCAACGCACTCACTCGTTTTTCCTGCCAATTCGCTTGCTTCATTTTGATCTATGTTTGCTATCATTTGTCAACTGACACCTTTAGCATGTTTTCACATCAGTTGTTTTGAGAACTTGAGCGCTGATAATTACATCAGTACTGCCCCACTGCAGGACGATAGACCAGCCAGTCACCTGGGACTGGTTTTTAACAGTTATTTAACAGTTAACTAATTTCTGGTTTTCGCGTGTTGCAGAGTTTCCCAGTTTTCCCACTGCAGATTTGTAGGCAGTAACTACAAGCCCTTCATTAAGTGCGTGCCCATGTGGCTTCAGTATTGGAGGTCGGGTGTTTTCCCCAGTTGCACGTCTTGCCTCCCCTCATATAGGTGTCCAAGACCTAAAGAATCATAGAATCATAGAATGGTTTGGGTTGGAAGGGACCTTAAAGACCATCCAGTTCCAACCCCCCTGCCCTGGGCAAGGACACCTCCCACCACACCAGGTTGCTCAAAGCCCCATCCAGGCTGGCCTTGAACCCCTCCAGGGATGGGGCAGCCACAACTTCTCTGGGCAACCTGGGCCAGTGTCTTGCCACCCTCAGAGGAAAGAATTTCTTTCTAGTATATAATCTAAATCTCCCCTCTTTTAATTTAAAACCATTACCCCTCATCTTGCTGCTCCACTTCCTGACAAAGAGTCCCTCCCCAGCTCTCCTGTAGGCTCCCTTCAGATACTGGAAGGCCACTACAAGGTCTCCCCTGTGTCTCAGTTATTCTCAACTTCCATACCTTGGAACAGAATTCCCCAGAGTTAGTGCCTGCACAAAACCACAATCTCTGTTTTACCAAGTTTCCATGAAAGACCAGTCTACCTTTTTCACAACTTACTGAGACTCCTTAGGGGCTTCATGCAAATATTCTTTATAGCATGAGGCATTCCTTGTCATTTCTGCCTCTTTCTCATTACCATGAGAGTTCCATCGTCCGGATCCAGCTCCTGGTTGTTCTTCCTTTCCGTGAGGGCAGTCTTCTTTCTAGCAGTCACTTTTATAAAGGAGTATATGTGAGATCTAGACAGTAATTGTGGTTCCTGTTCATATATGGCTTTACACAAGCAGGGTATCCTGGAAGACTCTTCGACAAAGTAAAATCTCAATTTAGTCAACTGATTCACCTAGTTTTCTTTCCCAAACCTCGTGATTTGAGAATGGAAACATTTGATGCAAGCAGTAACTTGTCTTTCTGTGTACATGGGCCTAAACGTTTCACCCAACTCTTATCTTTTTATTTAGACAAAGGTCTAAAGACATCATGAAATAAGCCAGAAACTCATTGACACCCAGTCGTGTCCTCCTGACAGAAACACATTTCATATCTGTAACCAGTAGGTGAAGCTCCATAACACAAATCTTGAATAAACCAAGAATTGCTCCAGTAGCATTAAACAGTGCTACTGCTTTAAGAGACTTACCCCAAAGGGCTTATTACTGCAATTTTCCAGGTCTTTAATTTATTGCGTGCTCCATGTTTTACTACCTTTCCCAGATTTTAGTTATCTCAGCCCCACTTTTGAGTGCTGAAAGGTCAAAAGGTGCACTGCAAAGGCTGTGAGCGTGAAGGCACATCAAATGCTAAAATGTTTATACTACTCGAAATCAAGGCATAAAATATAAAGCTGTTTATTTCTGAAGTGCTTGTGCATATTTTAGGATTCAGCGTAAAACCTCTTTAAACATTATAGTGTGTAATTAACATTTGCCTTTCTCTCTGTGCATTTTTTCATAAACGTCTAGAAGAGGATTTACTGGGAGTTCAGTAGGGGTGTTATAGCAGAAGGTCTGCTGGGTTTTCAGCCTGAAATCTAAATGTGTGTGGGGTGGTATTTTGTTTTTATTTTTTTGGGTTTTTTTTGTTTTTTTTAACTAAAATTTCTTTTTCTACTGTGTGTCCCACAAGGAGACAGAGTGATAAGGTATTCGCAACAACAAAAATGCGGCTTCTTGTGCAGTCTGCAAACGTCTAGAAGTACATGTGTTATAAGGGAGACACAATTTTGTTATTTAAAAATACACATCTTACATTTATGTAGCACTTTTTATCCCCAAGGATCCCAAAGTACTTTAGAAAACTCTTAACATCTGTTGGATCATCTAGCATACCACTAGAGTATTGGCACCTGTGGTACAGAACACAGTGGCCTTTTAAAGAATTAAAGTTTTTTTTAAAAAATATAGATACAAAAGACAGTAAGTATGGAGGTCAGCTGCCACCAAAGGCTTTCCATTGATTTTGATGGGAGGTACACAAGAAAAAGTCAGGAAATGTCACCATTTAAAAAGATTTAAAAAGAAAAGCAGTTTCCATTTTTTCCCCCCAAAATCTGTAGCTTTACAGAATCACTTGTCTACTGCTTATGTCTTCAGATCCTAAAGAGACTTTTTAAACCATTTCTATTTAACTTCATGTACCTAAACTCAAGAATAGTTTCTGTGGTAGATGAATAGGGCTTCAGTTAGTGAAGAAAATGGAGTTTGAGTAGGAATGGAATGGATGCTGTTATTTTGAAGAAAAGTATGACTGTACTATTAAGACCCAACCTTGCTTGCATTGGCAGTGAATAGAAATTATGGTTGTGACTTTATTGGGCTTTGAATAAATATAAAAAAAGATTTAACATATGTTAAAATACATTACGTTTATCTGTCAACTTATCGTTCTCTGAATAGATGTAGTTCATAGTGGTATGCATAAGAAATGTTTCCAAGAATTTTAGATGGAAAGTAAATCAAAATAGTTTTCCTCTTCCGTATTAACGGAGGCAGTTTCCTTATTTCACTTCTGTGTGCTAAGGGTTCTGGAGAGGACCTAGGTAGATTTTGTATTTTTTTTCCTACTGTTGCTATTTTTGGATTGTTCTAACTTTCAAAAAGGCAGATGCCCAAGGCTATACCCCTGAATGTACATGAAAACAACTGTAGCAAGGTGTATGCAACTAAAATTCACCTGTACAACTTAACAGCTGCTGGTTTTCATCTGAAAGGGGAGATGCCTGATATTGTTAGTGCATTCAGGGAAAACTAGCAGTTTGGGCTGCAAGTCCTGCCATTTCATGTGGAAATTGCTCTGAAACCAAACCCATGGTCCCTTTTTTAAAAAAAAAATATAGATGCTACCCCTCAAAGTTTTTATTTCCACTGTCCATCTCCTACATCTGGATAAGGAGGTTGTAGAGGGACAGGGGTTGGTCTCTTCTCTCGAGTCCCAGGTGATAGGACAAGAGGAAACGGCCTCAAGTTGTGCCGGGGAGGTTCAGATTGGACATTAGAAAAATTTTTGACATGGAAAGGGTTATTAAGCCTTGGAATGGGCTGCCCAGGGAAGGGGTTGAGCGCCATCACTGGAGGTGTTCAAAAGACAGGTTGAGATAGTGCTTAGAGACATGGTTTAGTGATGGTTTTTATCAGAGTTGGGTTGATGGTTGGACTAGATGATCTGAAAGGTCCTTTCCAACCTAGACAATTCTATGATTCTAAGTGCTTGGTGTTCCCGGGGTAATGTTGGAGGTGCTGTTGGCACTGGGACATAGAGTTGCTGCTGGAGCTGGTTACGGCTGCCATCAAGGGAGGGGCTGTAACTGGGATGGCAGCACAAGGCTTGGTCAGCTATGGAAGTGGTTGGCCATGGCTAAAAGCCACCAGTAACAATTTTACACTGTCTTAGTGGCTGTGCTTGGTTAGGAGCCCGAGTCAGACCAATGTGGTTTTGTCTTTCTTATGGATATTCCAAGCCCATGTAGCAGCTCTGGTAATCCAACAGCCCTGCTAAACTGGGACTGGTACCAACACCACTGGGTGGGTTTGGATTTTTGTTTAGTTTATGAATATTTGCAATCATGGTTGCTATGTGTAAAATATTTCATAATTCTGAGTCACAATAAGTTCTGGAATATCCTGTGGTAGATCAAAATATCCTTATTGCTCAATGGTAAGCGGTGTTAGAAAAAATGTGCTTATATTCTTTATCAAGAACATGTGATCCTGATGAAGACCTCTGATAATATACAGTACATTATCATTCTTAAAAATATATTTCACTTCAATTATTTGTCACAATAACCATTTGTTGGAAGAGACCTGAAAAATACTCTTCTGAGAGTCCAGAGGATTTATCTTAGCTTTGAGAAACTCAATACACACAGCAGCAGTGGCTAGCACATGCACATTTCTACTTTTGGGAAGCATCTCAGGGAAAGACCTTTTAATTTCGGTTGTAAAGTTTTTGGTTAAGAAGCATTGCTTTTTTTGGTGGTTGCGTGAATGAGTTTAATTTTTATAATTAAAAAACTTTGGTTAATTTGTGTCATTTGAGTAAAAATGTCAGCAACGTTGATTACATGTAGACCTTTTTCAGTCTAAAGTAAGCAGTAAATATTTTTCTAAATGAGTTAATCTGTAGTTAAGCGAACATACAAATGTAAAAGAAAGCAGAGTTAATTTGTTTCTTACCCCATTGCCAGTCTTCCTGGTGTTCACCATCGCTTTGTACCACGAGTCACAAAGCATCAAAGGACTTTAATTCTGGAAAACCACATTGCCATTCTAGTATGGTCTTTTCAAGTAAGCGTTTGGATTGAGAAGCTCTCTGCTTCCAAGCCCAACATCCCTTCTTCAAAATCCCCTCCAAAGAGAAGAAGTTTTAAATCATGATTAGTCTTCATGGGTTAATGTGTTTTAGTTGCCTTTGCAGCCTCTGGATGTGTTAGCGGGGTGGGGTTGGAATAATTACTTAATGTTGCTATATAGAACATAAAGAACCAGACTAGGAAAAGTTGTGATTCTTTTTTCTATATCCTACTCCTGACAAAAACAGAGGGGGGAAAAATAAGGCAGCCATTTCTATGGTAAATAATTTGAGCAATATCCATAATTATGCTTTATCCATTTCATTGATTTCGTGCGAACTAATGGCTTTTGTGTGTATGTTTTTAATAAGACTGGATGGGTCTCATAAGACATTAATATGCTTTGGAAGATGTCCAAAACTTCAATAATGCTCTTTTTTTTTTTTTAATACTAGTTAATAAATATTCTGTAGTTAAAATAGGTAGCAGCTGAGTGTTGATTAGGGTAGGATAGATCAGAACAAATATTAATAACTTGCTTGTGTTCTGCATGGGCAAAATTTCAAGTCAATAATAAAATATTGTTAATCAGTGGATTGATTTGACCATAAAGCAGTTGTATATTGATGCAACTGAAGCATTAAATTTGAACATTGTCATCTCTGGGATCAAAAGGCTACATTGCAAGCTATGAATTCCCCAGTATTGATAGTAATCAGAGAAGGGGATTTTTAAAGGAGATATCCACCCTCTGTAGAACGCAAAGGGTAAAAAGTTCTCTAATGAATATGATGCAAGATGATCAAAGCAGATCATCAGAGTATGCAGTAGCTACTGTACCAGCCACATCTCTGCTAATGGCTCTTGCTGTCTGCCTGTCACCGAACTGGGGAGGGAGGGAGGAAGGGGAAAAGTAGTTCAGAGGACAAAGTAACGTGGTGGGGAGACTATTTTCCCAGACACGTTCATGATATTTGAGTCCCTGGGTCATATTTGAAACAACAGGTTGGAGTATTATGCTGTAATTTTAGCTGTGTGGCTTTTACTGAGCTAGAAGTTATCGTTCAGGAGATACACCAAGGTCCAGCTTTAATTCTCCAGGAGGTAGGACTTGGCATGCTGTCTGGTGCATTGACATCAGCCGTACGTTGATTCAGAACCAAAAGCTTTGTCAGTTGTGAACTGCTGATCTCTGCCTTTTAGCAGTGGGTTTTCATCAAGTGATCTTTTATGATGAAGAAATTGAACTGAGATTAGAGGACTAATTTTTAATTTGAAAATAAAAGGACATTTGAGTTTGGGCACAAGGGAGCATGTCTCCTCTTTGCCTCTTTAGCACCTCTCAGATTCATTGGAATATGTTTATTAGTTCTCTGAAGGCTGAAAAGGCTTTGAATTGTCAGTGGCACATGTACTCACACAGAAATCTGTGAGAAGCTGAAACTTTTTTGTGTTTTGATTGGCACTTGTAAGACATCAGCTAAGTAAAATGCAGTATGTAATGCAGTATGTAGCTGTGAACGATTTCCTCCTCCTTTCTTTGTGTTCATATTTTATTTACTATATCTTGCTCTCAGTGCTCCAAATAGTCTTAAAATAAATCTCATCCTATTTGATAAGAAGACCAACAGTTTCTTCTCTCTTCTAATCAAATCAAATACCTTATCAACCTAAAAATAATCAGAGCGAATCTCCCGAGAATTCCCCAGAACCGTTACGGGACTTTGCGGGGAATGCTTCCTCAACCCTTAGGGAGAAGGGAATGCCAGGGCAGGGAAAAAACACACACAGTCTGGCTTCATAGAAAGAGATCTTGCTCACTTACCAGTGTTGCTTCTCTTAGACATTTCTTCTGTGTACAGCTGCAGAACAGGTGAAAAAGAGAGAAAGGACATTTATACAGGTAATTTCCCCCAAGTTTGAGGAATTTACAGGACAACCTCCGTTTTAAAATGTGCTTAGAAGACAGCAGTAAATAAATATTTCCATTGCGAAGCTTTGCAATGTTTAGAGAAGCATGGCTTAGCAAACAAATGGTGCGCTGGCTACCATTTCCAAATACACTTATTATAGATATGAAACATTATGGAACTGTCATTGCCATGTTTCCTATGGTAAATGAAGTAATCACTCAGCAGAAAACAAAACCAAACAAAAGCAGGTGGTGTGGTATCCGTTGCTAGTGAGGAAACAATTCCCAAGCACGCCAGAGCGTCTCCAATCAACAGAAAACTTCTGTGATATCTTAAGCCAGTAATGCTGTATTGCATAGTTACACATCTCAAACGAAGTCAAAACAATTAGAGATTGAAAGACTGTTTTATAAATTCTGTTTAAATCTATGGCGCATTATAATAACATATAGAACTCCATCTCTAATTGGGGTAAGGTTGTGCATGGTGATGAACAGATGCCTAAGTGCCTGAAATTAAATGAAATGAATGGCCCCTTCTGTAGTTGCAAACGGTAAAGAAGAGACAGAGACTTACTCAAGGCCATATAGTGAGTTCCTGGCGATGCTGGGGGAAGCGATACCACCTTTGGAATCTCAGTGCTGAGCTCTGTCTGCTGGAGCTCACTGCCTCCCTCCTACGGAGAGGTGCTCTGGCTTCTACAGACTTTGACTTAGGAACTCTGAACACATTTGAATGGTTCTGTAGATGTAGGGTGTAAATTCTTACATTTTTACTTTTAAAAAATGTAACTCACTGAAAGACATGAACTGCCTGTGAAAGCTACCCCTTTTACTCATAGAATCATAGAATTGTCTAGGTTGGAAAGGACCTTTCAGATCATCTAGTCCAACCATCAACCTAACTCTGATAAAAACCATCACTAAACCATGTCTCTAAGCACTATCTCAACCCGTCTTTTAAACACCTCCAGGGATGGTGCCTCAACTACTTCCCTGGGCAGCCCATTCCAAGGCTTAATAACCCTTTCAGGGTAAAAATTTTTCATAATCTCCAATCTGAACCTCCCCTGGCACAACTTGAGGACGTTTCCTCTTGTCCTATCACCTGGGACTTGGGAGAAGAGACCGACTTCCCCTGGCTACACCCTCCTTTCAGGGAGTTGGAGAGAGCGAGAAGGTCTCCCCTCAGCCTCCTTTTCTCCAGGCTGAACACCCCCAGCTCCCTCAGCCTCTCCTCACAAGACTTGTGCTCCAGACCCCTCACCA
>JAHREE010000265.1:6883727-6970124 GCA_033628505.1 Tringa tobata
AATAGGAAGAGGGGAGAATTTACACCTGCTTTTAATAATTCATTTTAACATTGACATGTGAAAGAAAATGTCCATTTGAGCTCAGAGGTTGCAGACTATTTCATAGCAATAGGAAGTGACTTGTTCGCTCTGGTTTCTTGCTACAGTCCGTTTAAAGCGGCAGAAACTAAATGAATAAAACTGCATGGAATAAATACAAATGCCTTGAAGGGGTTTGGGAGGTGCAATTTGTGAATGAGTCTGTATGAGGAGGGAAATGAGAGCTGTAGCATTTGGGAAGAAATTGTTCCTTAGGCTGCAGAGCTGCTTTTAGGTCCGTATGCTTCTCCCATCCGCGTGTACAAAGAAGCCTGTGCAGAGGGAGGAGGGAGCTGTGGCCCTTTATGATCAGCGCATTGAGAGCCCAATACACACAAACACTGTGCTATTAGCACAGCCCAAGACCAAAGGTATTGCAAATTAATTGAGCAAAAAAATTTGTGTACAGTTGGCATGTCTGTTCTTACATGAATCAGAAGGAAGAGTTGGGCAGAGATCCTTTTAGGAAGAAAAGGAAAACATATGTTAGTTATTGTATCGAGAGGATGTTTTTATGAGAAAAGGGGATGCTACTTCATTAATAACACTGACATGTCACACCAATTCTAGTAGGTCTGATAGATTAAACATGAACCTCTCATTATTCAAGCAGCTGAAATGTATTGGCTGCTTTACCCACCTAATATTTATTCCTTGCACAGTATAACTACAAAATTGACATCTTCTTTTAAAATTGTTTGGCTGTAATAAATATAAAACTTTCACCGCTGATGTAAAGCATTGCTAGCTGGCATCATTTCCTATCCCTTTTTAATTATTCTTGACACTGTGGAGAAACATCTAATATAAATCTGTAATGTGCTCTGATGACAAACTACACGGTTGGAAGACCATGTAATCTCTCCACAATTAATTAAAGTGCACAGAGCTTTTTTTTCCTCCCCCCCCCCTTTTTTTTCTTTTTTTTTCCTACCCCCCCAGCAGCCAGATGCCACTGACTGGCTCAAATAACGTTGCTGTCAACTGTAAAAAATTAAGATCCAAACCCTAAGAAAGGTACTTAAATAAAGAAACCAGATGCCAGGTTATTTTTTTGATATTGTGGCATACATCTTGGTGGAAGGCACGATTGTTCAACATCTGTAGCTTTACATACTTAATTACTCACAGAACTTGGCAAATCTATCGGCATTTTATTTTCACAAGTCTCTGTCACTTCAGCAAATCCTTTATTAGAAATTGAAGGATGCCAATCAGTGGGGAGAGTTCACCAGCACTCCCAGAGCAACTAAATTACTAAATTCAGGTGAATTTGGCTGCTGTTTGTTCCATGGACATATCCCTTTGGTTTTAAAAGCATGTGAACGTGCTTCGGAAGAGCTTCGGCTCCGGGCTAGAAGGAGCGAGCGGTGCCGTTAGGCTCCTAGGACACATGGAGTTGATCAAATGCAAATTAATAACAATTTTTAGGCAACATAAGAATGTTGTTGTAACATTTAGTGACTGTAATAATACTGTGGATGGACGACAGGTTAATAAAAGGTGTTTATTAAATGTTACTGTACCGCCATATGACTTTTGGTGGTGAAGTCTGTAGCCACAGGAAACGGCAGGTGCGGGTTAATGTTCAAGACCAGCAGCAAAAGTTCAGAGACTATTAATTAAAGTTAACAAGAAAAAATAGCATAAGCACACTCTAATTTTTCATTTACATTACAGTATGAAAAAAAATCACCTCGATATTACTATTTAATGTGGATAGTCTTGTAGAAATGTTTGGAATATGGTAATGTGTTTCCTGCTGTGTCTGTAAAAATAGAATAAAACGGATGTTATGCTGATGTCAGTGGTTTTCCTACAAGTGTGTTTAGATCAAGGAAGTAAAATGTTTTGGGCTTACAGTAATTTGGAAAAACTCCACCGTGCTTCATTATTTATCAGTTAAGGTTGTTTTATTACTTAAAAAAAAGTTTTTCAAGAATCATAAAATAAATTTCTGTTGTTAGTGGAGGCTTTTGCGGGTGGAACATGCAACTGTTGTGCCCAGCAGAGAGTGAATTTCCATCCCCTGCACATCTGCCACGTGCAGCCTTGCTCTGAGCGCTGCTCTATGCCCAGTGCCAACCGTAGGGCAAGCATCATGACAACTCATCTCTTTGGGGTTAGGAGCATTGTAAAATAGGTATTTAGTCACAGACTCACAGAATGATATTGGGTTGGAAGGGAACTCTGGCAATCACCCCTTCCAAAGCAGGTCCACCCAGAGCGGGTTACACAGGAACGTGGCCAGGCAGGTTTTGAATGTCTCCAGAGAAGGGGACTCCACCACCTCCCTGGGCAGCCTGCTCCAGGGCTCTGCCACCCTCACAGGAAAGAAGTTCCTCCTCATGTTTAGATGGAACTTCCTATGTTCAAGTTTGTGCCCATTTCGTCTTGTCCTGTCGCTGGGCACCACTGAAAAAAGACTGGCCCCTTCTTCTTGACACCCACCCTTTAAATATTTATGGGCATCCTCCCTCAGCCTTCTCTTCTCCAGACTAAAAAGACCCAAGTTCCTCAGCCTTTCCTCATAAGAGAGATGCTCCAGGCCCCTCATCATCTTTGTAGTCCTATTACAAAGTCACAGAAATAATAATCAAAGTGTAACTTAACTATCCTAGTTGATGATGTAGCAGTGATGGTTTAGGATGAGTGGAAGGTGTGTGGTTCTGTCGTGTTTCGGAGAGGTTTCTTTTATGAAGTAGCATTAGTGTTTGTAAACTCTTCTGTAACTCACTAACTTCCTGATCCACATTTCACTTTTTTCCACCACTTGCTCATTCCTCACAGATAATATAAATCAATAGGTTTACAGTACGTTTCCTTGCTACATGACATATTTTTTAAAAGAATTTTACTACTATTGCTAGCATCGGTGTGGGGTTTTTCCTCCTGCTACAAGACTGTTGGCACAACTAGAACCTAAACTACACTGTACTTGTTAATGCTCTTGGAGAGAAACCTCCTTTTTAGCAAAAAGTCCTGACTCATCAGCTTTGTAAGCGTTCTGATCGAGCGCGCAGTGTTTCCACTGAAACCTTTTAAAAATAGAACAGTCAAAACTACAGTTCATAAATGGGGAACGTGGATGCAATGTGGTGGCTTAAATCCATGTAAAACTGATACAAGCAATGTATGAGCTTTTCTGTGCTGATTATTTTTGCTGTGGTTTTTAACATACTTTGTGTTCTATCAAGGGGTTTAGTGTATTCTCAATGATTACATTTTTTGAATTGTTTTATTTGGGGTTGTATACAACATAATCATGTTATTTATACTCGTGTTATAGTTGAGGGATTTGAAACGGTGTTACAAACTGTGGATCAAATTTCACTATCAAGTACCTCCAAGAAATCCCATTAGCTTCACCCGTTTTAATGGGCTGTAACAGAGAGAGCACAGAGAGATCCCTATGAGTGGAGCACGTAGAGATGATCCCTATGAGTAGAGCCATGTAGAGGTGATCCCCATGAGTGGAGCACGTAGAGATGATCCCTATGAGTAAAGCATGTAGAGGTGATCCCTATGAGTAAAGCATGTAGAGGTGATCCCTATGAGTGGAGCACGTAGAGGTGATCCCTATCAGTAGAGCATGTAGAGATGATCCCTATCAGTAGAGCATGTAGAGGTGATCCTTATGAGTGGAGCACATAGAGGTGATCCCTATGAGTAAAGCACGTAGAGATCCCTATGAGTGGAGCCTTGTAGAGATCCATATGAAGGTGTTCACATGCAAGACACTTCTTGACACCACTTGAAGGGCAGCTGCTCCCATGGCAGAGCGTAGCGAGGTTTCAGTGGGCTGGCGCAGCACTGAACAGCATAGGGCGGGGGGGGAGTTCTCTCCAAAAAAATAAAGAATAAAGCTTGGTGGCATAAAATTTGTGTATTAAAAACATTCCAGTTTGGGCAAAATCAACATTCTAAGGGTACAGTAAGCGCCAGGGGATTTTAGTGACCACAAATGGTTAGGAACTTGGTTTTACATCTCGTCTGACCAATAGTTTATGACGCGCTGTGGTTTTTGCTTTTCTGTAACAACATGTTTCTTGGATCGTTTAAAGTATTTGGCTTGCAACACCTCTGAGGCATGGGTTAGCTTGCAGTAATGCATACTTTGATGTGTCTTATTGTTAAATTATATAGTGCATACAATATTTCATTTTATTTAATACAAATCATTTTTATTTACTTAAAAGGAGCAAGCTGTCTTATTATATGTGTTTGGCTTTGAAACAAAGGAATTATATTCTTTTAAGAGGTGTTTTATGTTTTATGGTTACTGAGAGAATACATGGCCTTTTAATAGGCATTTATATAAGTGGGATCCGTGTCTCCACTCTATTATATATTTTCAAATAATTAGAAGTGCTATACAAATGCCATATGATAGCCTTACAAAAACGAGGGAAAACCCATGTGGTTTAAGATGTCAGGAAAAAAATAATCCTGTTTCTTGAGGAGGGGAGGAGGCAGAAAGGTTTATTAGGGTAATTTAATTTCTACTGATGCTACAAACATGCATGGGATGAGGATGTGGGAGTTCAAATGTAGACGCTGCTTGTACTGTTCCCTATACTGACCTGTTCTTCATTGAGACAGTCAATTGACACAGACGCCAGTGCATTTATTACTGAGTCTACTGTAAATGAGACTTTCAGTCTTGCCAGGGATAGATATTTTTCCTGTGTTCACCACTATCACACATCACGTTCGAGCGGGGCGGGGGGGGAAGGAACTTTTAAAACAATAATATCAAACAACTTGGAAAAAAATGTTAAATATTACCATATGAAGAACTGATTAAATTTGTATGGTTTTCTTTCAGTAAAAATTGATATGTGATGAAACACAGTGCAGCTGGATAACTTGTTTTGGCTAACGTTCCAGTGCTCTCTGATCTCTTTACCCAGCTATATAAAAAAAAAGAAACCGTATCAGCGTTCTTGTTCCTATTGTACAAGTTCTGACATAAATGCCCCCTTTTTATTTACCCCTTGCCATCTGGACTGAAAAAAACTTCACATGAGTTTGCCAGTGAGGTAGTTTATCTGCCTGTCTTCTTCATATTCAGATGTACTCTCAAGTATAATTTTTGTAAAACTACTCATCGCAGTTTTCATGCATTTAATTTGAAAAACTACTGTATTGGGTATTTCCAGTTCAGCAATGTGAGGGGACCAATGCGCAGATGCTGCTCTGGTTTCCTTTTCGGTGTAGCCCAGAAGCAAGTATGATCTGATAGCTGGGAACTGAAGACTAGATCTCATATTTGCAAGTTTTCTTGTTCTGTTCTTCACACTCCATGGGCTCTTATACACAGTCATTAATTAGCAAATATGCCACAGTGTTTAGGTACCTCTTCCTGTTTTGTTACAGTACTATTTATTTTTTGTTGTTTGTGTGTATAGTGGGTTTGCGATCATGGTATTTGTAGTGCATTGAGGAAACTCGAGCAGTTCCTCCATGAGAATAACACTGTCAAACAATGAACTAATTTTTTTAAATCATAAAACTCTGTTAAAGTTGCAAACTTATGCTTGTTAATATCAGAGGTGATTTTAAAATTCATATTCCTTATGGATATTCCTCAGTACCTGAAATACAGAAGTGTGAATTTAGGCTAGTTTGCTTATTTTAAATTCCTTTCTTCAGCCAAATGTCCTTATATTGCAGGCTTTTTGGCTGGCACAGGAAGATCAGACTTCCTGCTCATTGATGTAGATAGAATTTTTCTTTTATTTTGGGAGTGGCAGGGGGTTGCTGCAAAGTTTAATTTTCCATTTTGTTAACTAAGAACATATGCCAAGGGTCTTGGACTCTCTGAAGTACTGACTGACATAAAATATAATGGCAATCCAGCATGGGCTGGGGCTGGAGAATCTTGGATATTGTCCCACTAGATACTGGAAGACTGCAGATTTTTTTTTAACTGGGATAGATAGCGTGGGTAATTTGCTCTTCACTTTGGCACACTCTGTTTAATTGCAACTACAGCAGAGCAAAACCATCTGCTAAAGTGATCAAGGTCGGAGTTTTTGAGTTATGAACGTTAGAGAAAGTCATAGATACAGTTCTTCTTGTCATTTCTTGTGGTGGAGCCCCGCAGAGATATAGCCCATTCTTGGTATATATTGGTTGTCTCTGTTGTTTGATAAGTGCCAACCATGTGTTCCGTCCTACTGCCAGTCCTGTACTGCTGCAGCTGCTCACACACTGTGCTGCTTCTGCTCGCTCTGTGTGTCAGTGGTTTTCCTAACTCTTCCATATTTTTCAAGGGTGTTTGATGGAACACTGTGTTGGAAAACAGGAAAAAAGCTAAGAAAAGTTTCACGACCGTTGTTACCATCTAGAGCCATGAGGTTTTCCGTACTTTGTAACAGCAAAGCTCTATTTTAGCCCTTTTAGTCAGCTCTTCCTGCTATCAGATAGAATGTTTTTTTCTTAGGAGAAGTTTGTGCCGGTGGAATCCTTGGACTGTCAAGGAAAGAAACATCAAGGCCAACGAAAGGAACGATTCCTCTGTTCTTGCATTTGCCACTGTGTGTCACTCTGTGATGACTTCCAAACCATTCTTCATCCTAAACCATTATCTTGCTCTGCAAACATCTCCACAGATTATTTTTTTTTTCCTATTTAGAATACTACACTTTTATGGAAAGGAACACACCTTTCCTTAGAGAAAGTAAACATCTATAAGCTCCCCAATAGAGAATTAAATAAGAATAGGGATTTATATCCCTGCAAGAATTATTTAGATTTCAAAGGAAATACCTGCAGTTAATATACTATTAATACTCTAATTCTACAGCAGCCTTTCCATTCCTGTTAATTTGATTCTCAGTAAATTCTAATGATCTTTTATATTAAAATAGATAATATTTCTGCTTCAAGTGAAGATAGGTTATTATTGTTTAATGAATGACCAGACAGAAAAGATTTCAATGTGTGTTTTATCCCCAAAATACTAATGGCATAATTCTGATGTTCTGACTCCATTCCCGTGTTCAACCTTCCTGAATATGAGTGTTATATGAGGATATTATACCTCCTTGTTGTCACTGCTAGCACTGCACAGGTATATATACACGTATGGATTTTTTACGCTCAGAATTCATACTGTAAAACTCAAAAGTATTACAGAACCTACCTTTCTTCTCCAAACCCTTAACCGTGGAAAATGAAGGCTGATATTCTAAAAGGAGCAGTCTGTAACTTCTTCCACTTGTTGAACAAATTTCTTATCCAATTGTAGGCATTTTCTGTACACATAAAGAAAGATCATGACCTTTTATGTCCTTTAAAACTTGCTTGTTTCATTTTTCTATCTTATCATTGCAACCATAGCTCTCTTTCTGTTCATATCAGGTAATGTCACATTTGAGTTGCCAACTTAACTTTCTAGGGTAAAGAGTGTCATAGTCATAAGAATATATAAACCGCGATGAAAGTTCAGGTGAAAGGTCCACCTGATTCCGTCATCCAACCTGAACTGTGACCAGTTTTGAAAGCTTAGAGGAGGAGTGGAGAGAGACAATGCTGGAAGACAAAAATTGGTTTTCCTCATCTCGACCTTACTGGGCGTTTATGTGAAGAAGCTCTGGTATAACTAAATGGGAGTTAAATTTGCTGAAATGCAATAGAACATTGCAAAAACCACTTACAAATCTGCATACAATTCTGTGCCTATAATTTAATTCACATGTGCATATATGAATTCTCATTTCAGCACGGCGCTATGTATGTGCTAAGTTGGGACTGATGGCCTAAAATTAGAATTTCAGTTTGTACGAATAAGTGATTTAATAGATTTACAGAACTGAGTAAGCAATTATATATGTTTTGTAATACTTTTGCTCACACAAGAATGTTATATTGCATTCTGTATAGTAAGGTTCACTCTCTAGATTTATAGGATAAGTAATCAACTTCATAAAGCCAATAATTTTTGCAAGGCTCAATAGCTTCTTTCTATAAGAGCATTGTCTGTAAACAGTAGATTGTAAAAGAAGAAATCCTCAGAATTACTGCCACCCCCAAAAATATGCTCTGTTGCCCTAAAACTCAGCCAAGCAAAGTACTGTGTGTATGGGGTGGTATGTTTTCACTGGAAAAGAAAAAGCATTCAATTTTTAGACTCTTTTAGAGTACCTTTTACATTTTTTTCCTTTAAATAACATCAGTCCATAAGTACATCTCACTGGAAGGAACATTTTTGAAAATGGTATCTGTGTGGCACTTAGATTCTGAGAAGCAGCTACTGACTGAGCTTTGTGGCTATTACCTTTTTTTATTCTAAAATACTGATTCTGACATAATACAGAGACAGCAGAAATGACCTGGAGAAGGTATGAATCAGCTAAAACGAAGGAAAACAAGTGCTAGGAAATAGTAAAAGAAGTATTCTTCTATCAGTACAAAGCCATGTCCATCTGCTCTTAATTTATCATCAGGCAGAGGCTGGATCTTTCACTGCTGTTAGGCCATGCAATGAATCAAATCCTGTTTCCTAATTTCCACCATGGTAAGTTATGGTCCAAGGAAATGGAGTTCTGCAGTTTCCTGCCTCACTTCACGACAGCTGGAGGAAAGGGATGAGTTGAAGATGGCGGTGTAGACCTTTCACTTGGAACCTACCTAGGTGCCTGACTTGGGCTTGCAAAAGCATTGACTTGTATGTATTTGTGAGCCTTTAGGTAAGGGCTTTCTGTGGCCAGCATGTACTTCTTTTATTTGTATATAACTGTGATGAATTTGTCTTATTTTTGCTAGGTGCTATCCAATATTTTCATGGTATTTCATAGAAATTAAGGTGAAAATGGCTGAATAAAAAAGAAAACCCAGATGGCTTGCTTCATGCATTACTTAGCTGCTCTTTTGCAACAAAGTCAGTTATATGAAAACCTCAGAGTATCCCTTCTCAGATTTTATTTGATGATTTCAATATGCCTCGTTTCTTTATTTAGATGTTGCTGAATTAAAAATATATATACAGTTGGGTAGGAATTTAAAATAAAGTTTGGGTTCAAAAAGTCTCCAAGTCGAGTTGACAGAGCTGCTGGGAGATGAGCTGCTTCTCAGAAGATGTGAGAGGAGTTTGGTGTGAAGTGACAAAAGTCGGGGTATTCGGGCCTGGTCTAAAGGTCAGGAGCCCCGTTCACTGCCCTGTTGTGTTCTCCAGGTGTCAGGGTATCAAATGCTGTAAAATTGGAATGTTCACATCTCACATGTGCTGAGTAGGCAATGTACAAATAAAAATCATTCAGACTTTAGATATTTCTGGGACGGCAGAGCAAGGGAGGTTTTGGCAGATGGTGTTGCGGCCTGGTTGGAGAGTTGGAGTGCCTGTGTATGGTATGGGATTCCACGAAGGGTGTCTGATGCTTATGTTTGGTTTCAGCCTCTAATTACTTGATGAGGTCAATATCTGATACCTTTAGTTTCAACAACTGTGTTTTAAAATATAGGTGGGCCAAATTCTGGATCATGTCACTCCACAACCCACCCCCATTTGAAGGAAAATAAAGGCTGCACAACGAGGAAAGACTTTGAGCCCTTGTGTTATGTATTGCAGTAAAGTATTAGCTATTATGAAATTACCTTTATTTATTGTGTTGAATGTCTGTAGGAGACTTCCTTTCCCCAAAAAGCACATTGAGAAGATGCGGTTGTCTCAACTCTCAGAAGAGCTTTCCAAATTAATTTTTAAAATTTAAGTAATTGATTTACTTATTACATTAAATTTATGTAAGCTGTTAAATGTAAATGCCTCAGTTTCAAGGGGAACCTAAATCATTTGTACGTTGTGGTGCCATCCTTTTCTATTAAGAGAGTTTACAGCGAGGCATGGCTTTCTCCCACACGGAGTCAGTCTGCAACCCCTTTTCTTACACATCCTGGTGTGGGTTTTTCCATGAGCACTTTTTGCTCTTTAGTTATTTGTTGTAATTATCAAGTTCATTTTTCTCTAATAGATGTGATTAAGTATATTTAGCACTGTGTAATGAGTTTTCTGCCTGGTTGCATTCTGGCTAATAAGGAATTCCTCAGAGTCTCTTCTGACAGCTGCTGTGGATCCCAGGTTTGTGCTGCCACAAGAGACCTCTTCCATGAATTGCTAACATTAGAGAAATTAACTCGGTTAGACTAACCATAAAATCTGGGCTGAAATTTGATTACTAATAGATCTCCTGTTAGCTTTCAGCAGCACAGATATTGTGGTGTTCTCTTGCATGGAAAGACCCACAAAAAATCATCAGAATTCAAAAATACTTTGCACTCACACGGAGTGAATATGTAAAATTCTTTGTGGAGCCTGTACCGATAAAAATATCCGATTGAAAATAACAGTAGCAATAATTGTTTGGTGTTACTGTTACAGTCATCCCTTTTTTAGTTCTGATGATCCATCTGGTAACTTACCAGTCTATGGGTAATACTTCTGTTATCTGTGCTGCTTCCTATCCTTATACCAGCTCCCAAATTTGTGAGGCTGAAAATGATGGGAAAAATCTGTAATTGGTGATGCAGTGCTGTGGTATAGTTGCTTAGCAACAGTCGCTGCAGCCTCTTCGCTGAGTCTCCGGAAGGGGGATACAGAGACAGGAAGATGAAATAAATACAGTTTTGGCGTGGGTGACTTTGTAAGAGAATGATAAAGGTTGCAAGTTATTTTTCTGCTGAGTGCCAGCGACTGTGGGAAAAGTCTTCTGTAAATAGATCCTGTGAAAAAGGGAAAAAATGGAAACTGGTCACTTGACTTTCTGAATTTGTAGGACAGAATGAAAATATAGTAGTAGATGTGTTTTCTTTCTAACTGTGAGCCTGCGTTACGATATGAGGTATTTTCTGCTGTGGTGCATAATCATTACAGAAAATGCGTAATCATAACCATGTGTCTTCTATTTATCACTGCTATTGAGTACCAAATTCATGGAGAATAGGGATTGAAAATTAATGCCAAGAACCTCTTAAATTCGCTGCTGGTATGTTAATTACATAAAGACTGTTCATAATAGGGTTAGTGGTAATGTAATAATTATGGATGGGTCTACGATTTTAAATTCTTTTGAGGTTGGAGCAACTCTACGTTCAGGATCACGCAGTATTAATTGCTAGGAACTGTATTTCAATCCTGCTCTGTTTTGTCCAGTGAAATATTTCACAAAGACTGGTGTGATTACTAAAGTCCCACGGTGTTATTTTCAGTACCGTGTATCCCACACCCCGCATCCTTTGGAAATGTGCTGGGCTTGAAGGCTCTCTGTAGAGCGAGGTATCGCACTTTGCCACCTCGTGTTAGTACAAAATCTCCGCCTTTAGAAAGCGTAAAATGTAAAAGGGAGCGGGAAGTAAGTTGATGCAGATGTATCCAACTTTGTTAAGGGGCTCTTATCTACAGCCACCAGCAACACGCGGGGTTTTTCCAAGTGCTGGTTATTACTGCTCGTCAGTGCTGCTTTGCAATTAGCGTTGGAGCACCTAGATAAGGTGGATATATAGGAACTAAGACCAGATAACATAAATGCGAACAGAAATTTAAACCTTTTGACCTCCTTTGAACTTGTTTATTTCTGAACTGGTTCTTAAGCAAAAAAAGCAGGAAGAGGTTGCGTTTCAGTATGGTTCCTTTAGGGGAAAAATATGTTTAGAAAGAAACACCTAATTATATAAGACTTTGTGTTGCTTAACTTTTACATTGATGTATTTTGTAAATGATGCTGCATTCACCATAAACCTGGTCCTAAAATTCGTCATAAGGAGGACACTGCATATCATAAAAGCCAAGAGGTTTTGATCTAAGTGAGAGTCTGCTGGTTCATTTTTAGAAGGTCAGATTGATAGACAATATCTCACAGTCTAGATAGTGACTCTATCAAACTAATTCTTAAACACATAGTAGTACAATGAATTATTCCTGTCTTGGAAGTATGGTTTATGACCTTTCTGCCCCAGGTATTATTGCTGATTATTATCTGAGAATGAGTAGTAGCACGCTTTTTGTTTCACTGGGGTTTGTGCGATTTTATTTTTTTTTATTTTAACTCAGGATGTTTTTTTAAGCAAATATGTTTTACGAACCGTTTAATACAGCAGATTTCTGATTAAATAAATTTCTCTTATACCATGGGAATAAAGAAGTGCTTTTCACCTTTTTTTTCTCCTAGGGGTTATTGTTTAACATCTCAGGTTGTGCAGATAAATATTTCTGTGACCTTTTGTTTTTTGCTTTTTTTCACACTGATTTGGAGAAAAATGTGAGCATTTTAGAATAGTTTAATTTATTTTGCAAAATCTGCACTTTCTAATTGCCAGCTTTTCAAAAACAAAATGGTAGAATTCTTCATATGAGGCTGCATAAAAGATGGACCTATTTTGTATATAGAATATTGCCTGTCCTTTAGATCTATGTGTTTTGCTTATGGAATAAACCAAAGTAGGAGAGATAAACTAATATTTTGTATAAGCTCAGCCAGACAATACACATGATAAAGATGTTTCATCTTCTTATGTATGCAGAAAATATGAAAAATTGTAGTTTACACATATTTCCTCAATTCAAGTGTAAAATTGGGCCCCCAGATTGCCCTGGGCCACGGTGGTTGTGTTAAAGAAGCACTATTTACCTAGCAGCTGAGTGAAAAATGATCAGAATATTAGACTCATCTAGGCCACATTAAGGAGCCATTGCATTTCCCGACAATTTTATGCTATCTCAATATGAAAACAGAGCAATTTCAGCTCATATCAGGTTATGATCGGCAATTACAGTTGCATAATTCACCTAGTCGTCTCTTTTCAGGGCCTTTATTTTCCCTCTTGGTGACATTCCTGAGAAAGTGCCTGATAAAAATGTCATATATCATCCCGGCTTTAAAACTCGTAAGGGGGTAATCTGCTATGCCTTGCTGAGCCTATATTCATCACGAGATTTTTTGACTTGGAGGGGTCATGACACTCATAATTTCCTTTTTGATATTGTCCTCACTAGATATGACAAGGGGCTGTAAAAGCCCGGTTGTATGCTGTGGTTAAGAGCCGTTCCAGTGGGGCTCATCACTAGCAATAACAGTGCATTACTGTGGATTGTGCAGTAGTTGGCCGTTTCGAAGATAATTAGATTTGATGTCAACATTTCTTTATCACCTGCATCCTTTTGTGCATCTGCGTGTCAAGTTGTTATTTCCGGATTTATTAGCACCCTCAGAGCTACTATCTATCTGTCAGCCTGTGTGGTGTTTGTGTTGACAGTTGTAAAGTTAATTACTAGTACTAATGAGCATCGGGCTTTTGGTGGACATGGCATTTTGGGCATTTAAAACTGTAATTAGATTTTTTTTTTTTTCCTTTGTGTACAGCCACAGGAAAAATGCAGAAAAAGGCAAAAAAACCCAAACCAAGCAACCCGACCTCAAATCTCTCCAGTTTGACATTGTTTACAGTGTCTCTAATTTAAAAAACTCAACAAGGTGGCTTTGTTTGCTTTTTACTGTTTTTTCTCCTCATCATTAACTCCATGAATATTCATTTTATCATGTCATCCAAACTAAGATCTTTTAAAAAAAAAAAAAAAGTTTTATTTTCAGATGTCTTTATAAAAAGCATGTCCAGATAGTGTATGTATCCATCATTCCCCTTTCTGTAGAAATATTTGTATTTTAGCACACAGTCAATATAAGTATTGTGTTTGAAAATAAATTTCTAAGGACAGGAAAATTAGCCCATCTCCTTATCCCTCTCATTTTAATATAATAATGTATTAAGCCCATTGAGCACAGAGACACTTCTTGTTTATTATAAAATCGTAAATCCAGAGTAATTTCGGGGAAGTGGGATTAACACAGGTGTAAGAGAAAGAAGAATTTTGATAGTTATTTGCCTTACATACATGCTAAATTCCCTATCCTGTAAATCATATTACGGGATCTTTTATGTGATGTTCCAAGTAACATATAACTCATAGGATTTAGAATAATGGCACTTATATGTGACATATACTTTATGTAAGTATATTGTTTATTCTACTGCTGCAACTAAGAACCACTCCCTTGCTGCTGTTTCTATTTACTTTCTATTTATCATTATCTGCCATTTTGTTAAACAACTACCCTTCCCAGACATAAATCATCTGTAAAAATACTCTGGCTCAGAGAAAATTTCACCCTGGCACTGAAATGATGAGATAACCATTTTCATCTCTTGTTGAAGCATTGAGATTTATTGGGCTTTGATGGGCTACAGACCAGACATCATTCTCTGCTAAACAGACTCCCACTTGCATTTATTCTTATTGCATTTAGCAATTCAAAATGGAGCTCCCCAAGTCCCTGCAGAGCCCCTTCCCAGCTTAGGTGGGGCACGGGACGTCAGTGTTATTACTTTATATTAGATAAGGAAGGGACACACACTGAAGCATGTGGTGATTCAGATTATTTTTTATTTCCGTTTAGCAGTGATGACAGAATGTCATAGTGAAATGACTTCAAAAGTCATTTTTCCCTCTGCCCTGGTTCTGCAGCCTTGTCCCTCGAGGGCACTTCCATTGTACAGTTATATTAATTCTGCTAACTTTCAGACTTCATTGCTGACAATAGGCCTTTTGGCTTTCTCAGACTATTACATTAAATTTCCCATCAAACCATGTCAGCCTCTGAGGTCAGAGATTCCAGGAGAAGCTTTAGATATTTTGCCTTTTGACTTCATGGGCAGGTATTTCTAAATTGCTTTTAGGTTTGTTTTCCCAGTGTCAGAAATCGTATTTGAACCTCTCTGAAAACTCAGACAGCGAACGCTCATCAGGTGAAGGACGAACGGTGCGCGGGGCGGGGAGGGTGTGCACGGGCCCCCCAAAAACCTTGGCTGGAACACGTCTGTCCCCAGCCCTGCCTGTGTTAACGAGCGTCAGCCACCCCCAGGCCAGCCACGTTCCTTGGGGTACCAGGGTCTGACCATCCATTTCACACACACACACCCCTCCCCGAGTCGTTCTTTAAAGGTTCACCTTCCAAACAAAAGGTTTGTATCTCAAGGTACATTTAATGTTAATTAGTTCTACTGCTCTGCAGTTTGTTTGGCGTCTTAATTAAAAATTAGGTATAATTATTCTTCGGTTCATAGCTAGGGAAACTGAGGCACGGGGAGGTGTTTGAGCAAGGTGGTGGAAGAAGAGGGGACCCTCCTTCATGGGGTCCCATTGCCTGGAGACAGTTCCCCAGAAGGCATTTTGGAGAACTGAAGTCCAGTGGACTTAACCAAAGCAAAACTTATTTACATAAAACATGGTGCATGTAAGAATCATCGAAATCCTAGATTGTACTATGTGACCATGAAATAGTTTTTAGATTATTGAGCAAGCTTTGCTGCTGAAGCATTCTTTTTTATATATATTCATCAAGATTCTCAGCCTTCTCCAAATAATATATAAATTGTTTTAACTTGATGGATTCTTTTCTCCTTGGAATAATTTTATATTGGCGAGGAGGGGAGGTATTTAAACCAGCCTTTGTTGATTAAGATTTTTAATTTATCACAGATTCACACCCAGCATTGAACTGGAGAAAATGTTTTTTTTTAAAAAGGTGTTACTGTATGCAGAATACAATTAATTAAAAAAAAAATGCAACAAAATTATAGTAAGAAAAAAAACAGGCTTTGTATGGTAGAAACACATGTAGAAACTAAGAGCTTGGGTGGCATACAGAATTCAACAAAATTCAGTACATACCGCTATCTTAGTCACTGTTTTGAATTTGTAATCATGGTTTCTGTATTTAGAAAACAGGAATTCTGCAGTGTTTTCTTCCCCCCCCCAAAAAAAAAACCCAACCCTCTGTTATTTAAAAATGAGGCAGAGGAACAGACTTCTCAAAAAAAAAAAAAAAAAAAAAAAGATTTTACCCTGAAAACAACCATTTTCCATGGTAATTTTAAAGGACCAAAATTAGAACTGTGGTAACTCTTAACTGGGAATTATAGGCGTATAGGGGACTGTGCGTACAGAGTCACGGGCAGGTGGCAGGGCTGGAGAAAGATGAGCTTAGAAAGGCAGTGTCGATGTGTTACTACCTGCTTGCAGCCATAAGGCTAGGGAATCATTTGTGACACTCTGGGGACAATTTTGTCACCCTGACAGTAATGCTGTTATGCACCAACTTGACACACAGGAAGAATCCATAAAGACAGATAAGTAACTGTGAAAGTGGCTGGGGATCAGCCTGAGTGCTACCACTCACCTGCGGTGACAAATAGATAGTCATGAAGGATTGAAAATCCTGCCCAACACGGAGATATGTCAGTCCAAAGCCACAACACCGCCTGGTTACACCGAGGTTGTAGTAAAAATACACGTAAGGCACGCGGGCAGAGGAGCCCCCAGGCGTGAGTATGAGAAGGTTAACTTCAAAGTGTATTAGTTCCTCTTTGTAGCATTTGGTTTTTTAGAGGAATACTTGACGTCTTTCATAATTGGGCCAAATTCTTATATTAATTACATTTGATTGGGCCGGTTCCTGCGATTTTAATTGAAATCGGTGTAGGTTAACGTTGACGTAATGAAAACAAGAATTTGGCCAGTGTCATTTTTGTGGGAGCCCAATGGGTCTGTTTCTAGGTGTCATTCTTATAGTAATTATTTTATACCAATAGAGGTCCCCATCTGCAAATCAAATGAAGAGACTTGTGATTTAAGAAATACATTCTGCTTTTAAAAATAATGTACTCCAGCTGTTGCATCCAACCATAGGTGCTAAAGACCAGCACCAAACACTTTCCTCTTTATTATGTTCAAGAATGTGTTAATTCCTACTGCAAATGCATCTCTTTTTCTTTAAAAAAAAAAAAAAGTGACTTGCAGTTTTTAAAATATTCTTTAGAAAATTAACAATAGTTTTAGTGCTTTTTTTCTTTGTTTGCTTAAGATAAAAGGCTGTAATCTAACTTTGAGGACCGCTTCAGAATTCAGTCACTCTTCGTGACCTCCTTTTCATTATTCAGATTTGATAATTTGAAGTTTATTGGATTTTATTATCAGGAACGAAATGAGTTACAACCAAAGGTAGATGATGTGCTTGGGTTTTTATTTTGTTGAGTTTTTCGTCTCTGTTTTCCTCCTTTCTTCTCAATCTGGCCACTGGCTTTCATTATTAAGAAAATGTCCTTTGGAGACAACCTCCAAAGTCATTTTGATCCCTGGGACTGGGAGCCAAAAGAACTGCCACCCTTACATTTCCTTACATTCCACACACTCGGGATTATTTTTTCCATGTTTTTTTTCTTTTTCCTGCCAAACTGGAAGTTCACTGCTGTGTCCTCAGTTCCCTTCCACACCACCAGCTTCTGAACACCACCTGCAGCGCGCTGAAGCCGTACCCCATTCCCTTCACCCAGACACCTTGACCTTGCTGGAAAGCAGCGGGGTGCAACGGGTCGGGTGCTCAGCCCCAAGTGCCAATCCCAGCTTCCTTGCTGAGCACTTACATCCATCTCACACAAACCCTGTCTTAAGTATTAATTTCATACTCTACTATTTTCTTTCTCATTCTTTCAGATGAGCCGTCCATCGCTCACAGCTCTGTTGCTGTCTGCCAGCCCGTATGAGTGGGTTCTTTTTCTTGATCTGCTTGCTTCTCCTTCTCCAAGCCTATAACAAGTTCTGCTTTTGTTGAGAATAATTTGGAGCCATTTGTAATCTAGGATAATGTCTTTGATGGCACAAAAATGAGAACAGTGGCTGACATACCAGAAGGCTGTGCCGCCATCCAGTGAGACCTGGACAGGCTGGAGAGCTGGGCAGAGAGGAACTTGATGAAATTCAACAAGGGCAAGTGTAGGGTCCTGCACCTGGGGAGGAATAACCCCCTGCACCAGGACAGGTTGGGGGTGACCTGCTGGAGAGCAGCTCTGAGGAAAAAGACCTGGGAGTCCTGGTGGACAACAGGTTGCCCATGAGCCAGCAATGTGCCCTGGTGGACAAGAAGGCCAATGGCAGCTAGGGGGGCATGAGGAAGAGTGTGAGCAGCAGGTGGAGGGAGGTCATCCTGCCCCTCTGCTCTGCCCCCGGGAGGCCCCATCTGGAGCACTGGGACCAGTTCTGGGCTCCCCAGTTCAAGAAGCACAGGGAACTGTTGAAGAGGGTACAGCAGAGGGCTACAAAGATGATGAGGGTCCTGGAGCATCTCTCTTACGAGGAAAGGCTGAGGAACTTGGGTCTTTTTAGTCTGGAGAAGAGAAGGTTGAGGGGGGCTCTGATCAATACTGCTAAGTACTTAAAGGGTGGGTGTCAGGAGGATGGGGCCAGTCTTTTTTCAGTGGTGCCCAGCGACAGGACAAGACGAAATGGGCACAAACTTGAACATAGGAAGTTCCATCTAAACATGAGGAGGAACTTCTTTGCTGTGAGGGTGGCAGAGCCCTGGAAGAGGCTGCCCAGGGAGGTGGTGGAGTCCCCTTCTCTGGAGAAATTCCGAACCCTCCTGGACACGTTCCTGTGCAACCTGCTTTGGGTGGACCTGCTTTGGCAGGGGGTTGGACTAGATGATCTCCAGAGTTCCCTTCCAATCCCATGTGATTCTGTGATTCTGTGATAAGGGTTTTTTTTTCTGATTCTTGCCAATTGTTACTGGACTTATGGAGTACTCAGAGAACAGTAAAAAAAAATCTTAGGAGAAAAATGATGATAGATATTTATGAATCTACATTAAATATATATCAGTTTTTCCCACAAGCGTTAAAGATGATGCCCCTCACATTATTAGCATACATTTTTAGTTTCTAAAACACCATTTCTAATGTGTTTTCACCTTCTATTTTTGAACAGGTAGGGTTTGTATTTCTATTGCGATCTTGAACGGTAAAGCCTTTTTAAAGGAGAGGTTGAGATTTATGTGGTATTCAAGTCCAAGAATTTCCTATTTGATAAAGATGCAGCAAATGCTGTGAAATTTCTAGAGGTTATAAGAATTAGCAAAGTAGTGTCCACCTCTTTTCCCATTTCACTGTATTTTTGCTGAGATATAGTTATTTGAGCTAATCAAAATTTAGCTCAAATACTGCTTCACCAAAAACTGCAATTTTTACAAAGCTAAAGCTTTCCATGGAAAGTATCTCCATTTTATCAAAAAAAAAAAATCTGTTTAATTTTGTATGAGTTTGACCTGAAGTATAATAGTTCACATTTCTGATTATTCAAAAACATTTCATTTGTGGGATTTGAAATTGTCTTCTGGAAGTGTAGATTAAACACCCATTTTGTCTGTTTGTTCAGCTTCTCGACAAAAAATAGTATATCTTTAATGTATTTTGGTCTTTGTGTGATAAAGCCATGTAATGGCCTGTAGGAGTTAAATTACTGCTGAATAAATTATAGGAGATACAGTCTCCCGTAAGGGATGTCGGCTTGAGACTGAATGCGAGCATCAGGCTCACCTGCCCCAACTCCCATCAAGCTATATGTCACCACCAAGAATACAGTTCAATATTTTACTGACTGAAAACCAAGTGTTTCAGCTCAGTTCTACAAATCAGAGTGAACGTTGCAATTTGGAATTATTTGGGCATTATTTGATAAAAAAAAAAAAAAAAAGGCAATATATAAAAAAGGAATGGAAATTTCAAAATTTCCTCTGGCACCGAGATTTGCGTTTTCACTCAGCTTATGTGCAATATGCCATTGGCAAAGCAATTCTCTTCTATAGTCAATTGCTCTTGTTGGCTGAACTGAATGCTAATGGAGAAGCTTTTATCTCATTCAAAACATATTAGTCAGAACTCAGAGAGCAAGAGGATACTGCCAAAAGGTGTCTTGCATTGACAGCAAAACTTCTAGCTCTGGAGCTCATCTCTCCCATTTCCATTCTAATCTTGGCTCTGAGTTGTGGAAGGAAAATACAGTTATTTCCTGTCGCTGCTTAGCAATATTTAAAAAAAGAAAAAAAAAAGTTTGTTTCCTGTTTTCCTTCTCTTTTTGTAGTGCCTTTACCCAGGAGGTACATAATGGCTGCAGTTCTTGCGCTTTGAATGGTGCTAAAGCAGTAGTTGTGCTTTACTGCCTCATGGATTTGCAAAAGGAATTGGAAGACATTTTTTATACTTTTATACTCTCTCCCATACACTCATGAAAAAATTGAGTGTCATGATTCAACATATCAAAAAACATATTATAATGTACTTTAGAAAACTGATAATGGGCTCTGTGTGTTTCTGATGCTCAAGTTTCTTTAGCTGATGTTCGTTTGGCCTAGCTGTTCTCAATGTTTGCACTTTATGGGTTCATACCGTTCCCATGAAAAGAAGTTTGAAGCGATGTTGGCCTGTCACTGCTTGATGTATAATCTATGCATATATGAAGTAAGTGCATGATATGCCACAGAAACATTGCTAACAATGAATATCCTATGTTTTTAAATGCATGTTGTCTTTGTGCTTGCTCATGTATTAGAAACTTGCTGTGTTCTTGAATTGATCTTAGTTAACCCTACAGATTTTCCTAGTAAATACATTTTGCCTTCGGGACTTACATTTTTAGCCTGAGTGTTTGATGATGCAAAGCTAAAGGCGTAGTCTGACCAAACTTGCTTCTGTAATCTCAGGTCCAGCACTGTTTTGTAGCCTACAAGATTAATATTGTATTTAGTCGAGATCCTTTTATTAATGAAGAATGAATCTCACAATGAATACCTCTTCCAATTGAACTGGGAATGAATAGAATGATGCAGTTATTTGCCACTAGGAAATTGAGAATGACAGGTTTAGATAACCTGAAATTGAGCATGTCTGGTGATAACTACATCTCCCTTTGTTAACTGTGATTATCATGCATTTTCTTGGTGATTGCAAGCAGATTACTTCTAGTTTTGTTGTATTTTCTTCTTTAAAAAAAAAAAATTCTGTCTTCTCCTTTATAGAGAAGGCTCATGCTAACCTGTAGATGTGGTGCGTTGGCTGGTACACGTACTTCAGGCAAAATGTAAGTTGGGCTGATGGGAAAACTGAGTACCATCCAGGAAAAGAATTTCATCTTCAGCTGACTTGATCCCAACCAGTGAATGTTTACTGTGTTCCACTGTGCCACTGTGTGAATTTGTGTCATTTTACTGTCACTTTTGAAGTTACTACAAAATCTAAATGGAAAAAATTGTGGATTTCCCTCCTCCCCTGCCAGAAAGGCAATGTATTAGTAATTTTGTGGCAGAAGACTTACAAGGCTTCACAGTTTTCCATAACACTCCAGATTTTTGTCTTTATACTTTATACGTAAGCAAATAATACCTTGGACTCTTACACTTAGTCATCTGCTGTGAAGCTCGGTATGCAAATTTTTTACTGGACATTCCAATCCAGGATTCTCCCAAAGAAAGGGGAGAAGCATAATTTGGAATCAGGAAACTCTGGATTATATTTACTTCTAAACTTGTGATCATTTGATAATTCAAGCTGTTGCATCAACCATCTTATTAAACATTTTCTGATAGACCTCAAATCATAATCTCTTAGTTGGGTAGGGCTGTAGTCATTGTCTACAGAAAGTACTAATGGGGTCACAAGTGGTAAATGTAGAGATTTTTTTGTAAAAACAGCTAATTTGATGTCAGTTATTATTTTAGGCCTTTGTGGTAATAATTCATGATTAGTAAAGTTATCTGTGGAAGATTTCTACTAAGAATGGCCGTGGAGAGCCAGTACTTGCATGATGTCTGGGTGTGACACTTCAATCAGTCGAGCGTTTGTGCATCAGGATGATAGCAAGTTAAAATATCTTTTCATTGCACAAAAGTGCAGATACACACAGAGAAAGTATAGGGATCCCTCTGGCTGGGTATCCCCCTCCAGGGATGGCCACAAGCAGACGTGTAGGGAAGAGTAATATAGTAAATATCATAAATGTCTTATATTGTTTATGATATTTTATTCCCTCAAATAGCCTCCCTATTAATTGTACAGTTACATTCTTCCCTTCAGCTCTTCAGCCTGGTACAGTATACACTGTACCCTTTACTAGACTCTTACTCCAACTGAGGCCTCTGTTAGAATCCTACAGGTGTAGGTCTGGGGAGGAGGGTGTGCGTGGACATGGCCCTTATCATGACATGGTGACGTGGATGTTCTCTGAGGAGCACTGGGCAGCAATGGGTCACTGAGGTGAGGGCGAGAACGGGTCTTCTGGTATAGGGCCACCTAGCTGAAAGCCCTGGTTAAGTTTACAATAGAGCGATCTTTTAGTAAATTAATTACTAGAAATAAGTGAGCTGTTCCTTTAAAAACCTGTGACAAGGTCCTCATTTGTGGTACCAACAAAAACCCCAGGAATGCCTGCTGTGTCACATCTGTGCTCCTTTCAGCTGAGCTTTGACGTGCATAAGAACTTGGGCCCCTCAGATTCTCTTCATTTGCCTTATGTAGGTACTAGAAGGGGAGAGATCCCTCTCTGCTCTTCAGGAGCGATGATATTGAGTGTCTGCGTCATACCTTCCCCCAGGATATATAATTTTGTCAAAGGGAAGGGAATGGAAAGAAAACTTTCTTTGTGGGTGTTTGGTTGGAGAGAACCACAGTGTGTCTAAGTGGCAAGAACATGGGGTGGCTGAAAATTGTGGAAAAGCGCTTTCCACCGCATAAGCAGTGTGAACACAAGGAATTGTTTCACAGGAATTATTAATTGGAGTTGAAGTAAGGAGACACCGTGCGTATTCTTCTGCAGGGATGCCTCGGGTTGTGCACAAAAGGAGGAAAGTCACAGTGTTGCTAGAAGGGCTCACGAAGGTCAAACCCTCAATTACAAACTGAATAGATTGTAAATAATACACACAGGTCACAGACATATCTCTTTTTCCTATGATTAATTATGCAAATCTGGTATTCTGTCTCAGGTCAGATCTATGACCATATAGTGTGTTCCTTTTTTGTGGAAAACGTGTGTGTTCTACTCCCTCCTCCCAAAAAGGAGCTACTAGTAGAGTTTCAGAACTTCCAAGCCACATTTCTTGCTAATATATTTCGAGCAAAGTGCATTTTATGGGCTTATCTACTAATTCTTTTGATTAAAACACAAGCAAAACTCAACCAACTTGAACAGGTTGAATGCCACATCTGTGCAGAAGATACCAGCACACTTATTTACGGCTCAAAGAAACAGAGTCTAAATTAAAGCAGCTATTGCTATGGAGTGGATAAGCGGCCATTATGAATTATCCTTAATTATAGCGATTTCCTAAACTAATAAAGCTGCTAAATCTTTATTGCAAAGGTTAGTTTACACAGCGCATATAAAATCCGCATGTGCTACGCATCAACCACCAGCTGTCTGACAGTGTGTTGCTATTGCAGCGAGCGTTCACATAAATTTTATGTTGGTTATATTAACAGTCAGTCCATATCACTACCCACAGATGCCAGTAGACATAAAAATTGCTCTCCAGTGAGCCTAAATATCCCTAGAAGCTAGTTGTGTCTAATGTTCCATGTAGTATTTGTACGTGAAAGCAGCAGATTGAAAAGTTATTTACAGATGAATATTTCAATCCAGTTAGTTCATATTGGCCTACTTAGGCTTCTCTGCTGGTTTATTTGTATGCTAAATAATTCACTAAAGGTTCTTGTTTACTTTCTAAAGTAGTTTCTATGAAATGCAGACAACAGAACCAACTTTAGGTGCTCAAAAGGCTAAACAGCCCTGTTTTAAATGCAGGTCAGAGCTACAGACAGCATCTTGCAGATGGGCTGTCACTCACGGTTCCACCCTTTTAGTTGCTGGGGTTTTAAAGAATTTACTGAGATTTGATGTTTTCATATACATTTTTGGCAAGAATGGGTTGTTTTTTCTTAATCTGTCCTTTTTTTACGGACAAATGCGAAGTCCTTCAGGGTCTTCCCATTAAGCAGGCGGTGCTGGCGTCGGGCAGCATGGTGTGGCCTATTAGACAGATTCCTGACAGCGCAGAGGACTGGCAGGTGCAGTAGATGTGTGATTCCTCCTGCTGCAGGACATAAATACGGGTTTTGCATGAATTTCTGTGGTACAACGTTTGCGTGCCATTTGGATTCATGATTAATTGGAGCACTGGACAAACTCAGCCGCCACCTAGTCCTTCGCTGAGATCCAGGAACTTGGGAACAGCACTGTCTCCATCACAGAGTTCATCCATGTGCTAACTTTTTATTTTATAATATTGATTTTATCATTTTTACTGTTTGTAGCAGGAGTTGCTTTATTGATATTTACTCAACCCCTCTTTGTGCAAACGCTGTAGAATACTTTGTTGTGGGTATTGACATACTTCTGCTGGTTGCTTCACCACCAGCAGCTTATTTCACCCAAATGGTATTCAGATGCTGTAATTGTTTCTTGCTATTGATTTTAGATTGCGTTTATAACATGCTTCCGAAGACCGTAGCACACATGCTGTGTCTGGCTGGAGTTTCAATTCAACCTTTTCAACGAGAATATGAATCACACATATTAAAATTGCAACAGCATAATATTTTAAGTCTAGCTTTGCTTTGCAAAAATCTCTCAAGAAAGATTGAGAACCATCAGTTCTTGAGGGATCGGGGAGGAGTATCTTAAGAACAGTTGGTTATTTTTTGTAGGCGTTCTGAGCTATTAATGAATATTCTAGCATAATGCTAGGGATGCTGTACTGTCAATGGTGACCTATTTTTGTACAAGATATGTAGTTGCTCAGGCTTAGGTTCACAAAGACGTTTAAGAGCCTGTTATTTTGTTGCCTGCATGTCCTACCATTTATAAAATGAGAACTCCTGGGCAAATTTCATCATGAACAACCACTAGAGGTGGCTGAATAGTGCAAAATACCTTCTGCAAGCGTTTCTTTAAAGAATGAGATTTCACTTTGTTCATGCTCAAGCCCCATCCAGTCTTTCCACAGAAGTTATTAGTAAGTTAACCTGCCAAAGTGCCACGGAGCCACATGCTTCAGTGCCATCCTCCAGAGGATGAAAACTCTCAATGTAATATTAAAATACGTGCACTAGGAAATACCAGGGATGAAGTCGAAGCCTATGATATCACCTAGTAAAATTAACCAGTAGAACATGTATATAACATACCTATTGACAATCAATTCGATTTTTATTTATTTTTTTTAGCCAACAGCAGTAGACCATAACCCTTATCCTCAGTTAACATAACATTAAGAAACCTAACATAACGTTAAGAAACCTGACATAACCTTTGGAAAAATCGGAGTAAAGTAGGTGCTATAAAGCATAGGAAAATTTCTTCTCTTGTGCTACTAAAATGTGAGATAACTGCTGAATTATTACTTATTTGACAGATATAAAAGCAAATGCTGTGTTACCATGCTGGTTATAGAATTGAGTATCTGTAGAAGATATCTCTTTGAAGAACGGAATAGTAGTTTTTAAAATCAATTTGCATGCTTATTTTTGAAAGCTGAGTTGCATTCTCTTTAATAAAAGAAGGGTGGTAAATTAAATACAATTAAATATAGAGTCCCTAGGAAGGTTAATGAGGGTTTGCACCAAAAGTGTTTGGGCAGTTTTGAAAGTCTCACTTGCATTAAGAAAAATAAAAAATAATATTTCATAAACAAGCAAGCATGTATGTTTATGCAGAGGCTCAACTTCATTCCATAGGGAATTAGTTTTCCCAAAAGGAGATGAGTTGAACATTGTTAGTATTAAAATACAAAACCCAGCTCCATTTGCCAAAGTATCAGCAATTTAATTCAGTCCTCATGCCATGGCATCAGATAGAAAACTTGGCCCCACAGTGTTAGCTGGGAGTAAAGACAAATCAGCGGTTCTTCTGCAACAGACAGGCAAAGAAAAAAAGCCATTAGGAAATATTAGTGTACGTGTTGTGAGCCATCAGTATTCTGCAGAAGCTGTCCCGTTTGTCAGTGCTGCCCTAGTTGCCGTAGAATACACATATTTAAGGAAATTTTTCTATGTAGTTTTTATATGTAAAAAAAAAAAAAAGTCTGAATTCATTCCAACTCATTTGTAGCACCGAGAAACACAAAATTTACGGAAGAAGTCAAATCACATGCTTTGTATTTTGATAAAGGAGTGTAAACGTATTGCAAGTCTACTAAATATTTGGAACGCAGCATTTTACAGTGGAGAAATCGTGGCGTCTTCAGGCTGATTCTCAGCTTCCTGAGGACTTTCCCTGAATTTTCAGGGGAGCTTTCCTCCCTGCGAGGAGCTCAGGAGAGGAGCTCAGGACTGGGCGCCGTCGTCGTCAGTTAATTGGGCAGAAATGTGGCAATGGGAGCGTTTGAAAGAAGCATATGAATGAAGGCAGACAGGCATCCTGCAACAGCTAATTCGCCCACGTAACACATCTTTGAACTGTCTAAGGCATGCCTAACTGTTTACATGCTACCAACAAGAGTAAATACTCTGAACAGAAGGAAGAGACAGAGTTGCTGTGAATAAAGAAGAGGATTACAAGACAGCCCATCTGCTAGAGAGTACCTGTCACCTCTAGTTACAAGCCGGAGGCAGCCCTACCTCGTAGCAACTAGAGAGACCAGTTTATTATTCAAACAGTAGAGAGGCAGCAGCTAACTTAAACCTCCACTCCCTGTCTGATAGGGTGTCAAAACATCACTTCCAGGGAGTCTGCTGGACAGAATAGCGAGGGTAAGTCGAGTCTGAACGCTAACAAGACAATAGCTAAAAGAATCCACGGCTCCAGCGAAGCTAAATGGCTCTCCTTGCTAATAGCTGTGGGAGGGAGTCCACACACTGGCTGTCGGGTGTAGAGGAGAATTCTGCCAGGGAAAGTACTGCTGGCAACGGGGACCAGAATTATATTAATAGCTCTGGTAATCTTGTTAGCCTTAAGAATCCTGATTATAGTCATTCAAAAAACAACAACCTGTTTGTCATTGTACTGTAAAGCTGACAAAGGCACTTTGACAGGGCCTTAAGTTAAGCCACCTCATTTTCTTTTCTCTTTGGAATGCCTACTCTTTACACATATGTATTATGTAGTAGGTATTGGAATACCTATTGTCTTTGGAAGCCTATTGTTTATGCCTACAGCCAGGTCAAGTTTCACTCCTCCCGTTAACATCTTCAAGGTCAGGTAGACTGGTCACAGTCAGTTTTCACCGCTCTTATAATGTTTTTGTTTTATCTAGTATCCCTTGGAGAACAGACAAATTGGGTGCATACATGTAGCAGCCCATCTTGACATTGATTTTTGAAGGTTCATTAGATAAATGCTGACATCATAGATTGATGTCTCTTTAAAACAGTGCCTAGCACAGAACCATTGGGGGAATCAAAAATATCGACTCGCCATGTTTGTGCGGGAGGCCCACTGGAGATCTCCTGCATTAATGGGTCCATCAATTTAGATGTTCTTTAATTATTCTAATTGCACACCTTGCAGCTGGAAACTGACTTTATTAGAACTTCTGCCTGGGTGGTGGCACCTTTTGCAGAGAAGAGGTAGCAGTGGATAATAGTGACTTTTATCTACTGTGTGACCACATCTTAAATTGTTCAGGGTTGGTTTTTTTTGTTTGTGGTTTGATTTTTTTCTTTATTATGGGCTAGCTTGCCATTGTAATGTGGTGGTGAAAATGAATAGGGATGCAGTGATGGGCCAATGCAGAGGCCAAGAAGCTATATGGTACTTTAGAGAAATACATGCTAGTAAAATAAAGTTGATGGTTTTGTTCGTGTTTAACCCCTCACCCTGGTACCATCAATAGATTGAAGACATCATTTGTATCTGCAAGTGTTTGTTTAATTAAGACCTCCTAAAAATCTTTGCTATTGATTCGTTCCATTATCTTATTGATTAACTGCGCTGGATCATGTACTTGCTCTTTAGTGGAAGGCAACAGTTTCAGCCTGCTGTCATTTACCCACAGATGTGAACAGTAAGCAATGTTCAGCATCCATGTCTGCCAAAGTGTCTTGTGTTTTAATGAAGTACTGGCTGCAATTCCCTGTATTACATGAGAAAAGCCAGTTGTCTCCTGCTGGTGGTGTGACCAAGCATAAAGGTTTTCTTCCAGTTATTCATAAAGCAGCTGCTTACCAGGGAATGTAAGAAAGTTGTGCTTTGCATTTCTATGTTAAAATTTAGAGGTTTGAGTCAGAGCAGCAAATTAACACAGATGACCTGCATATTTCATTTCCATGCTTTTGTATTTTGTTTTTTTCCATATTGGAAAATAATGAAAACCAGGATTTTTTTATAATATGGTGTCGTATTTGTACCATCCAGCTTCACTTTGTGGAGTTTGCTGCGTGACCTAGTATTAATGTATGTGTATATCTGATAAAAGCATCCCACCGGTGCCTCTCTGAAGATTTTTCTCAGGAAAATAATTCAGTAACAACATTCTGACTGCTCGAGAATTGGACTGTCTGGCTGCATTTGTGCAGCCACATGTGCCCTTGTTTGTCAGCTCTTTGTCATCTTTTTTTTTTTTGTAGAGAACCATCCCTTCCTTCTACCAGTGCGATAGCAATGAGGCACATAGTTCTTTTATTTTACAATTCCAGAAATGAGTTTCTGTGTTGGAAGTGGGAATCTGACAACTCCAACCTGCGGGGACCTGCTGCCACAAGGTCACACAAGTGTCATGTACCCGTCTGCTTGCCCACCCCTGGGTAGGCTGAATGCTGGTTTTAGAAGCGCTCCCGCCACCTCTCAGATTTTTAGGGGCTGCCATTAGTAGCAAGAAAGAGGTGGTGACTGACAGTAAAATTATGGGTAAGTTGAAAGCAAAGGAAAAAAACGGAGCCCCGCATTTTCTCCTTATGTCCTGACATTTGAGTGACAATCCAGATTGGTCCGGAGTAACTGCCAATATTTCAGTGGAAAATTTTAAAACATTATGCATGCCATATTGAAGTGTTTCATAGGAAATAGGGCATATATTCTATATTTTCTCAAGCAGCTCTTTCCTGACATTTCCAATATACTGTATGTACTCTGGGTGGTCTGGTGAATGCCAGCGGGTTCTTTGTTGCTGTTGTGAAGGGAGGGCTCAGAAAATTCCCCCATGACAAAATCACTACATTTTTCCTCCCGTTTTTTTATATGAGGAAAACTTCTCCACTTGGGCTGTTTTAAAATTTTAGCTCAATTGAGACTTTTGTGTTTAGATAAGTTTATATATCTGCTGGCATGCTTTGTTAATTTAAGCCAAACCCTCAATTTTACCTTGGCAGAGACACTGATTTTGTTGGGTTCCCTGCACCCTGTTAAATGAGCTAGTACCAAAACAACATCCAAAGGACAAATGGCTGTGTTCTGATTACTTTTCAGGGTCTTTGATGGCAGTAGGAAGTCCTGACTCAGCCTTTATGATACCCTAGCGTGGCGATTCTGAATGCCTCAGGTTATTTGTAACTGCATAAATGCTAAAATTAAGTCACAAAGAAAAAGTTCTTTAAGTTCTTGTTGTTTAAGCCACCTCTGAGAGCATATCATGTGATTTTGCTTTTTTTCTAGAAGCTGTTTGTGTGCAAATAGTACCTTTTCCTGTTTGCTGTCCTGAGTAATTGTAATATTTATGATATAAAAATGTAATGTATATCACATAAGAAAAGTCATTAGCCAAATTGTGGAACTGTGCAGGACAGGGTGGAAAGGTCTACCTTGTTTCAGGAATCCCCTTCCCTTCCCTTCTGAATTTCTTCTGTTTATTTGACCCCAGTAACGTCATCACTTTGGTGTTGCTGTTGTGGGAGATCTGGGAATCACCCTGGTGGCTGGAAGGGTTTGTCTCAGAACTGACCTAGAACTGAATTTTTGTATTTGATGGGGAATCAGAGTAGGAACACAAATATTTGCCTGACAGGTCCACAGAATGACTAAGGTGGCAGACTTGTATAGGTTTTAGCAGCAGACTGGGGCATGACAGGACAGGAGTTTTTCCTTAGTTTGATAGGGCTTTCAATTACATAGTCTTGGCATCTATGTGATATTCTTTCTGTTCCCTCTCTGGCTTGAATTTTTTGCTTAGCTTCAGTCTACTCCTTTTCTTATGTTCTGAGCACTTACTGTGATTAGAGAACGGAGCAAATACTCAGCCAGAATGGGTTTTGTCCAGTTCTTTACCAGTAATTGAAATGATGGGAGAAAAGCTCCATGTGCTCCTACTCATTATTTCATCTGCAGATGGGCCGATTGGACCTACTGTTTGTACATTACAGTCCAGAACTGTAAATTCACCTTTAAGTAGTTGTACCCTGGATGGCTTTACATTAGCTGCCATTGGGTACTGGTGAAGCATAGCTATGAAGTGTTGGTCACCTTGGTGAGATCCCAGTTTACTTTGTGAGATCAAAGACATATAGTATATACTGCTCACCTCTAGCTAAACTAGCTCTGTGTCTCCTGGCTAGCTCAGGGATGCTTAGAGGAACAGGATCACACCTTTGGGTGTGATTTGGGCATTATTGGTTTATATTCACAGAAGTATATTACAATACAGTTTCAGCATGTTACTGGAAAACAGACTGGGTTTGTTTCTCGCTGTTCGAAAATCCAATTACTTTGTAGTCTCAAGTAATTCACCTATAGCTCTACAGGAAAATGTAGATAGTAGTAATCAATATTGGTATAAAGGGTAGATGTGAGTCACAGGAAAAATAGCAACATTTTAGATATTTTCAATAAGGAAAAAAAGTCAAATTCTTAAAAATTTACTCTAACCTTCAACTCACAAGACCCTTTAGCACGGACTACGGAAAGTATTTTATGTACCCAAAACATATATGAGTTTTGAGAGGTCTTTTGCATATATTTAGCTGAAATTTCCAAATTGGAAGTTATTTGTTTTGAATATGTTAAAAGGAGATTTTTTTTTTTACAATTTGGAAATGTCTTTCCAAAATATCTTTGAAATGTTTAATAAATTGAAACTGACCTTTTCCACCAACTTTTATGGTTTCAAGAAACTAAGATTTTCTGAGGAAAACATGTTTCATTGAAAAGATCCCAGCTAAATCTATTGAAGATTTATTATTTATCATGGACCAAATCTTGCTTTCTGTACCTACATAAATAGTTAATGAAAGTGCTTCCAAGCATAAAGCATGAACTATTTGGACCAATGTTATAAAGTGCTTTGAGCTGGGAGAAATAGAAGCTGGAACATGGAAGTTACATTATAAGCAGAGTTATTTTTGTTCTGTAGAAAAACTTTTAATTGTCAAAGACTTTAAAAAGAAAGTCTCTTTCTTTCCCTTTTGAATCCTACAAGAGTTAACTCCAACACACATTACTAATGTTTTATTGCAGTTGTCAAGAACGCAATGCTACGGTTTTGAATAGTGAGATATAGGCAGAGATCAGTTGAACAATTAAAACCTCCAAATAAAATTTCATGAATTGTCAAACTGAGCATGAGCTCCCAATGGAAAGGACTTATTTTTAAATTCGAAATGTTGGTGCATGATGTCTTTACCAGTTTATAGCTTTGCTGACTGGAGTATACAAAAGTATTTCACAAACCATGACGTCTTGGTCTTTTATGGATGGTGAAATTACTGCATTCATATAATCAATATCTGAACTCATGTATCGTTATGTAACATCAATTGAAATAGGTTCTTTTAGGAGAAAATAACACTTGTAATTGCTGAAACTGGCACAAGTGTCTGGAGTACTTTCAAATATGAATAGAAAGAAAACACTTTGAAGTAAGGTCTAGGTTAAAAAGCAATGTTAATCCAATATTTGGGGGGGGGAAGTATCGGTTAATCTTGCTGGTATATTAATATAATTTCTCAAAAGATTTGGTTGTTACCCTTTCAGACTGAAATAGTGTCTAGTATTATACAGGAAGCATGTTCAGAATTAATCAAAGTGAATGGGAGTCTTGTCCAAATATGAACAGCAGAACATGACTGTATACATTAATATGATGCATTGCAAACTGAAAGTACCATGTCTGGAAAAAGTAAACTAAAGCTTCATGAAAATTTCTTGTTAAGTAGGTCTAGTGGAAACATATACAAGACAGCTTTCTCGGTAGATGGGGACCACCGGTAGCAAATGTAATTAAGCAAAATGTGTCTAAGTACCCAAGTAAATACTTGGGATGTAATCCTGTGCTGAGCCCTTGGCTGCTGTCAGTATACTAGGAATTTCCAGGTTAATTTTCATATGAAATACTGCAAAATAGAACTATCCTAAAATAAATACTTCATATCTACCCATTCCTTGATTTCCTACAAACCTGTGAAGTTCAAATGCAAACTATGACTATCCTTGTATCTATCATGTTAGCCAAAAAAGACATTGGAAAACTTTTTTGCAAATAAGATTAAGTGAGAATTTTCACTGATGTGAGTAGGTTTTTGTTATTTGCTTCTATTTGCTTATGTTACTGGTGAACTTGGTCTTCCAGCAGAGGGTTTGGTAGGTCATTCCACATCAATGAGGGAAAAGGGGCACAATAGCACAATCTAGAAGTGAATGAACAAAAACTTCCTTGGAATTTCTGCTCCGTAAAATACTGTCTTGTGAAGATTTCTTTTTAACTTCATTTTTTTTTGCCTTCCATCTGAGCCCAGATATATGCCTGATAGGATTTCTTGGAGGCTAAAACAGTCCCTGCTGTGATCCCTGGTACCCACATGTTGGTTATGTGCTACAGACTGTAGTGTAGATTTTTCTGAGTCTTTGGCCAAGGCTACCCTTTGCCTTGTGGGAGGTACTTACTCTGGAAGAAAGGTGCGAAGGTGTGGAAATGAATGTTGATTTTCATTCATCCCAAAAGACTGGACTATCTGTATTTTTCCCCTTGCAATTACTCCATCTCTCTGTAGGTAGGCTTTTCACCTGGAAATGAAACAATGAGCAAACTTGTATGAATTGCTTTTGTTTCCCGACCGCTTATTGCTAAAACACTGAAGTTTACTTTTAATCTTGTCTATACTTTTACAAAATCCCTAGGGAAAAGGAGCTGATTTATGTTCAGCTTAGCCTGAAGCACTTGCGTCACTGTACAATTTTGTATTGCTTGCTTAATAGACCACAAAAGTCAACATCTCTTTGGAAGAACAATTTGTGCTTAAAGTAGTCACAAATTCCAAGAGATCCTGTTAAGGCAGGATGTTGTGAGAAACCCAGAGTTGGAACAAAAACTCTTGTTTCCTAATTATAATGTTAATACTTGGGAAACCTTAAGCCGCTCTGTCTTGGTTTATGTCAATAAAGGTTTGGTTTTTCATCTTTTTTCCTTGCCCATCCTGCTTTGGGAAGTTAGAATTAAGTCAACATTTTTAGCTGCAACATAAGAAGGTTTCAGTTGTCTATTATTATGGAAGCAGATGTGAGATTACATCTCTGAAAAGAGACAGACAATCCACATTTAAATAATCTTTAATGAAACGAGCTCAAAAACTTCAGTTCACAGGTTTATGGAATGAGTGAGGTTGGAAGGGACTTCAGGAGTTTAGTTTTTAGGCCAGCCTTCTGCTTGAAGCAGCATAATCGGTGTGGTCAGGTCAGATTGCTCAAGGCTTTAACCAGTCAGAGCTTGAAAACCCCCAAGGATGGAGTCTGTGCAACTTCTATGGGCAACCTGTTCCATTGCTTGGCTGTCCTCATGGGAACATAGTTTTTTCTTATGTCTGGCCAGAATCCCTTTTGTTTCACTTTATGTCTCCTCCCTCTTGTCCTCCTCCTGTGCAGCGCTCTGAAGAGTGTGGCTGTGACATTTTCTTGCTAACCTCCTCATAGGTACTAGGAAGCCGCTATCAAGTCCCCGTCAAGCTGCTGCTTCTCCAGGCTGAACAAACCCCATGCCTTCATCCTTTTCTCACAGGGCAGGTGCTCCAGCCTCCAACCATCTCAGCAGCCCACTGTGCTCTGAGCCCCAAATCATCGAAGCAATTGGTTTTTTTTTACCTTTCTAGATGTCCATTCAGCCTGGGTTGATCTTTTTTCCTGCAGTGGTTGGTTGTAGGTGCCCATGTCAGACAAACCCTGCGTTTGGCCACGTGCACCAAACATTTGGTTGTTTGCTGTCTTAATTAGGTTCTGTGTAGGTGAGATGCAATTAAATCATTAGTCTTACAGGAGCATAAAAGTGAAGTATAGTCCTATTCCTGCCAAGTTTTAACTAGCAATTTGAAGTTTTCATATTTGAAAGATTAAAATAATAGCAATTCTGTATTGCGTCTGTGAAGTTTGCAGCGTGAGCTCACTTAAAATAATGACTATCAAGAGCCTGCCAATGTATATTTTGCATCAGTCTAGATTCAACGTGCCACAGATCAGGAGTAGGAGTTTTGTTAAGTTCAGTTCTGAACGGTTTTATTTAATATGAGGGGTGAAACTTTTTTTTTTTTTCCTTAAAATAGACATTAGTTATACAAAAAAGGTATGGTATAACATTGCTCATCTCGATCACTACATTCATGTTAACTTCACTAATTTTTATAGGACGTGGCTGCTCTTACAGAAGTGCACAGTGTAAATTTACATAGGAAATTAAGCCCGGAAGCTAATATAAGACTGATGAGAAAAAGCTCATTGTCAGTGTGTCATAGTATTACAGGCTGTATCAGATTCATGTGTCCAGCATTAGGTTTAGGGGAAGTTCTTGAAATCCAATGTATGATTGCCTGGTTTCTTCTTGAACTATCAAATACAAAGCCACACATGAGCAGCTTTGAGAGATGAATATACTCCCCCTGATAATATCAAACTCTGGAGTTCTTCTGACAGCCACTGATAAAGCCAGCTGATTTGTAGAATAACACATTGTCCATTCCTTAAGACTATTGAAATTACTGTCCTCACCTGGTCATATTGAAATTATTTCATTTTATTTGAGGGAAAATCCATTTCTAATAACATACAAATTTTTAGCAATTTCTGTCACGATGGATAATTTTACTGATTTCAGACAGCCACCAGAGCTTCTAGTCTTCTCTTACAGAAGTCACGAATCGTTCTATGTATACGGTCATGTCAATATTACATACGTGTTTTATTCCACAGATTACTAACCATTCCAGGCCTATTTATGCAGGCCATATGGATCTCTGTGTAAGTGAATCAGTAATTCTGTTGAGACCCGGGTCTGAAGATGAGTGCATGTTGAATGGCTTTGTAGAGTGTACAAAATGTTGTGGGATTGAGTTAATGGTTTATTGAGGTGCAGGGCTGATAAGACACTTAAGTATGCCTAAGCAAAATGTCTTGATTTTATTTTAATCTTGACTTTTCCATTAAAAAAATCTTTCTGTAACTGTGCTTTCACTATTTTTGAAGGTGAAAAGAAATGTCAGCTTTTAAAAGATGGCATGACCACGTATCTTGATGTATAGATATAAATGGTCTAGGGAGCTTGACTGTTTGTCTGTTTGTTCTGGAAAATCTCTGTGTTGCCACCTTCCTAGAAGATAGCAATCGGAACTGCACTTAATCTCTTAGATTTTTGCTGTAATCAATATCACGTCTTGAAGTGATAAGTGTATGATTAATCTGATTGACATTAACCTCCTTCTGCATGTACATAATACCTTTTGATTATTGTTAATGTAAATATACAATATTCTTCACAAGCATACCATATATTTGATGAAAATATTTTTTCACACCTGGCTTGTTGGTTTTGCATTGTTTCTTTTCTGTATTACTATCACCACCGTACAGCTTAGTGACTATCCTACCTTGGAAGACTATCATGTGTCAATTTAACATTAAATTCATTAAATTTATACTGTACTTCACTTGCTCATTCTTTAGCAGATTGTGTATTTTGATTAATTTAGTGCTCCAATGATTTCCTTTTATACCTAAATAGCAAATATGCTCACTGATGATGACAAACCTAGTAATTGCTGAGTATATAGCGTCACAGTGAAGAACAAAACGTGGCAGTTTGTTTACCATATTAAAAAAAACTTTAATTGTAGAAGTTAAAGTTTAGTTATAAAAGCACCAAATTGGTGCTTTAATGAGCTGCCTGATGCTGAGATTATTATAGGTGACCAAACTTCCACCATTTTATAGACAGCTGAGCAAATCATGAAGAAATCCAAGGGGCGGTGAAAGTGCTCAGGTACAACAAAGCACCAAATGTTGAAAACATTTCTGCTGAATTATTAAAAGTAGCAAAGGGTAAGTTTTCTTTGATGACTTTAAGCGGAGGTATGAAGACTTTTAAAGGTATAATTTGGAGATCTAAAAGAAATTTAAACAGATGAAAATCGAGTTTTAACTGAGAAAAGAAGGACATGTAGAGTATATTACAACCCATGGGATCCTCTCTTTGGTACTAACCTACAAGCCCACTTACTATGTGGCAGATATAGTTAGAAAATATCAGCAAGCCTATTAAAAAAACCCGTATCTACTATGAACAAAGTGTTTTTGTTATTTCATATCACTGTAGGGCTTGGAAAAAGCATATGCAAATGACCTCCACCAGCTTTTGGACAGTTTATGATGTTATTAATTTAAAGAAATGTAGGCAAGTGAAAATGGCAAGAAGAATGTCATCCAGATCAGTGAAATGAAACTAGTTTTATCGTGTAAAGCAACATAAGCACCCAGAGAAACTTACAAGCAGTTCGCAATGACAATTGTGCTATATAGTTTATGTACTAGAAGCATTAATTACTAACAACTACTTAAAGGTGATGAAAATAAGGTGCAATCCAAGCAGCAGTGTGTGTTTGCCTCTCCTATATTTTGAGTAGGTTTAATTTCAGTTATCAAGGTAAAACAAGCCGAAGATATGCAAAGCTAAGTAAAAGAAACAAAAACCTGTTTTTTACGTCTGTTAGAGGCCTCAACCTCAAAGGAGAAAGGAAATTGAGCAATGCTGTGGAATAAAATATTAAGGCACATTTTTTAGGTGGACCAGAAAATGATTGATGTACTAAAATGAAATAAGGAACTTTGGGAGGCGGGTGAAGAAGAAGGTGTATGAACATGAAACCAAGCATGTTTGAGGACAGAAGAGGTAGCAAAAAGGTCAAAGAGACCAGTTCAGAGTCTTTTGGAAGCTCATTCTTTTGGGGCTTGATCTTATGCCAACAAAAGAGAAGAGGGAGCATAGTAATTGAATGAGTCCTAAGATACTCAATATGAATTACAGCAATAGACAAAAGATAGTGCTGACATAAAATGGAGCAAATTATGAATACAGCTGAGGACCTTTAGGGTTCATAGGGCCGAGCAGATTTTTTTTTTATTTCTCGTTATTCCTGTAACAACAAGCAAAGTGTTTATTATGGATTGTTTATAGTATCTGTTTTTTCACCCACAGTCAATTAGATCCATTATCTACATTATTATAGGATACATGGAAGGGGGGTATTTATAGACAACTTTATAGCAAATATGACTTATTTGGTCATTCCAAGAATCTGGGATCAAACCTGCTCAGATTTCTCTTCTAGCCTGCCATACTCCAGCCCCTTGAAAGCTGCCTGTTATTTCCTACCCATTTGTTATAGCATCCTGTTCTTGGCAATATGCCTACTATTTAAGGTTACTTTCATTAATCAGCCCTAAGTTAATTTTGGTGCAGGCAGAATCTCTGATCTCATTATGTCGTCTTTAAAGCTGAAGGCCTCAGGTTGTTTTTTTTTCACTTTGATATCACTGTAAAAAGATATTCTTAAGTTAAAGGACTGTGTCTCTGGGGACTCATTTGGTAGTCTTTGAAAAAGTGACAGTTTGGGCAATAATAAAGCAATATTCACATTTGTGTTTAAAAGTTACAAAATTCAGTGACTGGTGCAGCTATGGAATGTGGATCATGTCCTTAAAATAACCTGTGCTCCATGGATTGCCTTGCAATGGTACACAGAAGAATTATCCTCACAGGCTGCCTGATCTCAGGGCTGAACACAAAATCAAGTCAGTGATAACACAACAAAAGTCATTTTTCCTGCCCTGTGACATGCGATTCTTTTTTAGGGGTTATGTGTGTATTTTAGCTAATAGCTATGACTCTCCTTGTTGTACTCCTTTCTCATTTTTTTTATCGTAGCCAACACGCTTAAAAGTTTATATCCTGATCTGTGACTCCAGTGTAGTACATCTGTGCTTTGAGATGTTTCTTTCCAGAACAGGCTGATCACTTTTTTCTTTCTTTTCTTTTTTTTTTTTTTTTTTTTTAAGATAGATGGCCATTACCAGTACATGGGAACAACAGTCAAACTTGATATGTTGCATATACTATGAGTTTAATGTTTTTTCCATTGCACTTCATTTCCCTAATGCTACCTGAGGTATTTCGAGACATATGCATCCCTGTCTTCTGTCTTATAGAGTTAACTTCAACTCGAGCAATAAAATCCGGGTGCTTTTTAGAGCATTAAATCTGGCGAGTGGAAATTTGTCGTGATGTCTTTCAGGACCACCAGGTGTATGTCGGAGAGTGGGAAAGTTGCTCCACAGGTAACTCAAATCTCTGTGAGCGAGCCTGGTACATGAAGAAGCCATTTGTATCCCACTGAGCCCCGCGGTGTTGAGCACGTTGCTGAGATTTACACGAGTCCAATCTCTGCAACTGATAAGATGGCTGCAGCGGGGCAGCAACCGTATGACCTGAATCGCTGCTGCTCGTGCCGCAGAGCCTGTGGCCCTGCTGGGGATTTTGGGGTTTTATTTGTTTTGGTTTTAGCTGGGTCAAAGCTACCGTGAAGGGTGCATTTTATTAAACCAGGCAGCTGGAAAGCGGTGCGGTGGAATTGCTCGGGAAAGGAAGCCATGGTGCCTCTTGGGTACGGAGTGGAAACACTGGGTCAAAGGTAATATATTGGCAACGGTCCTGAGTGTCTGTGTCCGTATCTTACTTAGAGTTGCCCCAATGCTTTTAGACAGAATTGTTGTCAATGGTATTGATTAGGTGTTCTGATAATCTAGCAAGCTTCCTGATGTGTTAAATTTCTTTCTCTCACGTGGCGTTGAGCGTGGAAGAAGTATATGTAACTGCAGAAGTAACTCTCAGTGGACACCACCAAAGAATGACTGCTAGCCATCAATTGTGCTGCGCATGCCAATTCCAATTAGTCATTTGCCAGTCACTTCTAACACTTTCTAGCAATTCATTGTACCCCTACTAATATACTATGTGCTTCTAGAGTTTTAAGTTATGTTTTTATCAGAAGAGATTATGACAAAGGTTTTCTTTTCATCAGACATTTAAAAAAGTCTGAAATAATTTTCTGCTTCACTTACAACATGTATTCTTAAAAGAGTACAATCAAACTGAAAAGTGGGCAAAGAAAGTATGGACTCCAGGTTAGCAAAATTTTATATTTAAAGCAATTTGTCAGAACAGGAGGAAATGTAACGTTTAAACTTAGAAGATAAAATTTAAAATGCATCTTGGAAGAAACCCAAACTTCACTTAAGCTTCTGATTTCTTTTGCGTAGTTGTTTGATAGTTGCTTTATGAACAAATTCTTACTATGGAAAATATTATCACATTTTCAATCTACTTTAGCTTGTGCTTTGAAGCAGTTGTGATGTGAGAGGAAAGGTGTGATTTTCGAGACCTCTTCCTTTTCCTTGGTGTGCGTGCGTGTACAGTAACGACTTCCAGATTTCCCATTTTCCATCACCCCGAGCACGGACGAGCTGTTACTGCAGACGAAACCAGATGTCACGGGTAGTTTTCTCTAAAGGACCTTGTGTGATGTCCCCCCTGATCCCCAGCTCCTCCCCTGCTGCCATCATGGAGAGCGGTGGGAGGGCATCTCCTGATGTGCCCCAAATTCCCGTCAGTCGAAATAAAACCTATTATGGCAAGAAATGGGTTAATGATCGTATCTCTACTTCGGCAAGTGCACAATGAAGAGGTAGATTAGTAGAGATGAAAAATTTATTGCAAAACTGCCACAGTATTATGAAAAACAAAATGATTTCATTGAGCAGTAGTTCTGTTACCGTAATCCTAACGATAAACTCCGTTACAATAATAATAGGAGAAAAACTAATTGCAGCGAGGACAGGACAAATCTTTTTTAATCCTCGTTGTCATCTCAACTAAATCCAAACCTATTTGTATTAACCTTTGCTGACAGAGTCACATGATGGACATAATTTCTTGTAATTTACCAGCAGTAGATCTAACCTTTCTTCATCAAATATTCATAAAGGCATGATTCTCAATGATTTTCTGTCTCTTTTCATATTTACAGCTTGTTGTCTTCTTCCTTTTTACTATAATTTGAACACAATTGAAGTCAGATGGAATTAAAGTTAAATTGCTTTAGTGGCTACAGTACCTGAAAGCAAAGAATAACTAATTGAAATTTCTTACAAGTAGAGATCATGCTGTACTCTGGTGTGACTGCATTAAACAGTTCAAATGTCCTTGCCTTTTGAGGGGGGAAGAAACCAACCCGGATTAAATGGCATCAGTTCTTGTCACTTGCATAACTGTTTAAAGTGTGTGTGTGTCATGTATCTGCATAAAAACACACATGGAATTGAAAGTATGTAGTTTTACTGGATCCTGGGACAACGTCTTTGAGTCATGAAAAGAAATGCTGTGGATATGAGTTCTTATTTAGGTGGAAATATGAATAACCATTGAACTCGGTTCAATTATGCTAGTGTAAAACTGATATAAAAGGCTGAAGATAAATCAGTTTGATTAAAGCAGCGTAGAACTGGTGTGAGACTTGGACCATCTAAGAAGTTTAAGTCTGAAATGTAAGTAAATACTATCTGCAGAATGACCACACTCCCCAGTGGAATTTTTTTAATGAGAAAATAAGACTCTTTTAATGCAAATGTAAGGTGTAATGGAAAATGTTAAACAGAAATTCATATACTTAATATATTATAATGTGAGAAATTCTCAGAAATACTTTAGACTGGTATATTTGAATTTAAGATGATTAGGTAATTATTGTAAACATTCTTTGCATCGTGCTACGAGCAGAAACCGTGCCTCTAAGCAGCTCTAATAGACAATTTGGTATCACCGTGCTCATTCTCTCAGAATGGATCGCTGATAAGTGGAAACGATATAAATGATTTAAAATAAGCATAGCTTTAAAATGCGATGCTTTTTAAGTCAGCATAAAACGCGTAGGCCTTTTCTTTTTTTTTTAAATGCGCCGCTTTTTAAGTAAGCATAAAATGCGATGCTTACTTTGTCTTCCTCACTTTGTTGTCCAATCCTGGGCGCGTGCCAGCCAGTAACTGAGCTGTTAGGACCCGGCTTCCCATTTTTCAGGTAGGGCTGTCATTCTTTCTGTGAGCAATCCCTACTGTCTAATGCGATGAGCTGCTGAGAGCCGTCAGCTCCCATTTTCATCACTGAGAACTGAATGTTCAGCACCTTCTAGCATTAAATCTCGAGAGAACAGAGGGTTCAAACAGCTCCTAAGTAGTGAGATATTGCTGCAAATTAATGAAGAAAACGTCTTAAGGATACATTTGTCATAACTTTTATTTTTGTGGAAAAGTAGAGAGGGTTCTGTTGTTTGTTCCAGGTTCCTGTATAGCGATGATCAGATGAGGATTACTGATGAAAAACACTTATTTCTTTCCTCAAGCCAGTTGTCATCTATGGAGGAGTGGATGAGGAGGCATTAAGTGACAGAGCACTTAGTGAACTTAGAAAGAAGTGTCTTAAATTTGTCTCGTCACAGAATTACATTTCTGAAAGTTTTGCAGGTATATTAAGCATGCCTGTAATCTATATTTCCTGTAGCTTTTCAGCATGCTTTTTTCTTCACCTATGGCATCCTTTGTAGGGTTGGAATCTGATTTGAAAGTGCTGGCCTGTTATTGCCAAATTAAGAGAGATAGTGGAATGGTGAGTAGGAGGAAATAGTAGTAGTCTGATGGGAAGGAAGCTTATCCAGTGGATTAGACACCATGCTAAGATTGGTGAAGTTAATTCAGTTCTAGACTAGTTCACGCCCTGATTTCCCGTGCATTGAGAGCACGGTGTAATGACACCAGAAGGGAGGTGTGAGGTACTCAGATGGAGCGGTGATGAGGGCATAGAAAGTAGTTAAATATGCGCTAGAAGCAGATGAGCTTACAGGTAAATACCATGTACTGAAGCAGTTGATAGGCTTTTATTACAACACGAAGTCTTCATTTTAAATTTTGTATATTTAAAGTTAGGTGTGGAGGTTTTAAAGAATGTCCTAACTGAAACCAAATGAAATGCTATGGAGAAAAATGCAAGAAAGCTGTCTTGGAAATAGGACAAGTTATTAAAAAGGCCTAGAGAATTAAAGAAAGTTGTTTCTTCAAATTTGCAGAGAATTAGAACATATTGTAGTTGCAGGTTATTTCCAAGAAAATTTATTTCCTGGTGGTATGTTCCTGTCGCCTGATGTATGGCAGTCAGAAGGAACAAGACAAAAGTTACTATGCCAAAATTACACTCATCTTTAGCAGACATGAGTCTTGACATAACATTTGAGGTTAGACTGACTTTGTATGTAGAGAACTTGTGATTATCAGAAAGATTATAATGCTCATGGTAATTCCAGTAGACAAGAGTGAATACTCTTGTGAACACTGTAAAACAATTGAAACCAAGTACTTCAGCTGAATCTCACTTTACTTTGTATAACTGTTCATCTAAAATGCATGAATACCAAGTTAGCAGTCTGCTGAAAAACTTGACTTTCCATCAGTCCCTTGGCAAGGGCAGGAGGTCATTGGGACTAATCAAGCTGGTCTTGTGGGTAGCCAGTGAGCCCTTACGGCTTCCCAGGTGACCTTGGTCCTGTAATGCACTGTAAAGGACTGACTTTCTCCATTAATAGTTTGTTTGCGAGAGCTGGAAAGGTGACTTGTAATACAGCTGCTTTTTCCTGATTCTTCCATAATGACATTTTGAACAAGCAGATGCTGTCCTTTGATTCAGTGTGACCTTGTATGTTTTGGTGATTCCAGGGTGCTTTGAAAGAAATGAAGTAAATGCGACAATAAACATGCAGTTTACTTACATTTTCATATCTTGAATATTTTTCATAAATCACATGACAAATTGGAATATTAATTAAATATGTGTGTATACATACCAATTCTTTTTTCAGTTAAACCTATGTATATTGAAAAGTTAGACTTATACTGTCTATGACAAGTGCAAGAGAATGGAAAATATGGATGCTTCTAAAGGTTTTTATTCCCCGCATCTGGGTTTTTCTCTCCATAGTGATATTGGGTTCAAAGGCTAAGATGAAACTTTTGGGACTTTGACAATAGAAGTCTTCTCTCTTCTTTCCTTCTCCTGGAGTATCCATTCCAATTAGAATGTATAATTTTACAGCAAGATGTATTACAAGGAGGTTATGAAGTCCTACTCAAAGTAAGCTCGTTAAAGACTGGTTGTGTAAAAGTTTGAGCATCATTGTATTTAGGATTTTTGTGTCAGCTGTTTTGACTTCTATCACAAGTTACAAAATTTTATCCTTTTATCCCTGTGCTAGCTGTGTAACTGCATGGTTTCCAGGCAGGAATCTTTTCTTGATTTGAAGATGTCAGAAATGAAGAATATTCTGTTCCTTTAATAGTTTGTCCCAGTGTGTGATTGACTTCAGTGTAAAAAAACAGGCATATTTGAATTTCTTTGCGTTCTTTTTCAAATTCCAGCTTCCTCTGCTAGACAAGAGAGCTCTTTCATACAAGATACTTTCCTTCAATCTATCAGTTTTAAATCTGATAAGTGAAGCAAATTGAGTTAATCATTATCGCATATTTTCCACCTGTCTCCACAGTCTCTTTTCTCTGCTCACTTCAATGTGCTTCTAAAAAGCTGAAAACAAGGTTATTCCATGTTACTCGTATTACTCTACCTGGTGAATACTGGAAATTCATTGTGAGTTGTCTGGGATAATATCTACATTGTTTTGAGATACAGTGGTTTTGAGCTCATCCGTTCTTCAGTCATCCTTCTCCCTGTCATTGCATATAGCTCTAAAACACGTTTGGTCCTGATCACTAAGTGGCCTGGCAGGACTCAGTCCTGTCCTCGTGTTTTTTAGCCATATCAGTCTCCCCACTGTCTGCAAAAATTGTCAAGTAGCTGATTGTTGCCATTTGCTTTCAGAATACTGATGAAAATGTGACTAATGCTGGCCACCGTATTGGTCTCTGGAGGAATCCCTCATGAGGGTCACCATTCAGGAGTGGTTCCCCATTGACGTTTATCACCGTGTTACTGGTAGCCATTACTTACTGGTGGTGTCTGTTCTGTTGACATTCAGTGCTACTCGGGAAAAAAACTCATTCACTAGCTAGCATAAATCAACTCTTACTAGTCTCACATAGTTTCTTCTGGTAACTGAACTTGTCATCTTGAAGGGTTTGTCCAACAAGATTTGTTTTCCGGAAAAAAACATACTGATTGGCATGGTTTATATATTCATATTATCTGTCAAACGAATCCTATACCAGCTTTTCTATTGCCTAATGATATGCTACAGGGTCTGAAGACACCGGATCGCTCCATTTCCCTTGTCATGATAGCAGCAGTCTAACAGTCTTTATAATTTCCTGCACTCAAGTCAACATTGCTGGGCCACAGGGCTCTTCATTCTGATATAAGTTAATAACAGCACAGCGTAGTGCCAGACGTTACTATGCCTAAGAGGGCTGGCTGTATGCAAAGATGGGTACTGTTCTTTTTTTCTGTGTGTTCTGGAGCAGGTTGAGAAAAAACAGAGTCTGAACACTGCTAAAAGCTTCCTGGCACAACCCTAGCTGACTTCTCCCAAGCGGGTTTTTTACATTGGTAGGAGATTATTTGATTCCTAAAATCCAGAGATGCAGAGAATAACACCCTTCATTGTTTCTGAGTGCAAAATACAAAAGGTAAACTGACAAACCAGATTGTTTAGGCCCCAAAGATTTTATGATGCAAAGTTGCTCTCCTGAAGGTTTTCTAAATTAGAAATTTCTAAATTTTCTCAATTAGAAAGGTCACAAATATCTCTATAAGGGATAAGAGATATATTTATCTATAAGGTTTAAATTATGAGACAAATATAAATGAACAGTATTATTCTAATGTCTTATCAGGGAAAAAAAAAAAAAAAAAAGACAGGGGGAAGAAATGTATGGAGCAGTCCTCAAGGACTTGAGAAGAACCTGCAGTTGCAGTGTGATTTCACCCATGTTTCCTCTGACTAGACAGACAAGCCAACGTCAAACAGGCCAAGCCTGGTGAAGTCATTAAGGAAGGCTTGGAAAAGGGAGGGGAAATTGCTATCTCCTAACAGAAAGTAGCTAACACGGGCCTGTGTCGTGGTTTAGACAGACTATGTACAAAAGGATTATGTTTAGATGTTTCCAAGGGAAAACTAAAAGAAAACAGCAGTGTTCTACGTGCTCGATAGCGGTGAAATGTCAGAAAAGCTGAAGTGAAAGTGGAAAGGATGAACGCGGTAGGAGAAGGTCTAAGAAAATGGTCTTTTCGCCTTGCTGAGGAATGTCATTAACTTCCCTAGATGCTCTTACTGGCACTTCAATACGCAGCAGAGTGTGTGAAATTTCCCTGTAGAACTGCACATATCTGAGAAATACAAACTACAAATTAATAACTCCTCAGGAGTACTTAAGAAAGGAATAAAGAAGAAAGGACACCTCCTGTTAGCACCAAAAAGAGGGGGATTATGCAGCTATTGCCAAAACCCTTGAATTTCTCATTAGTTCCTTGGCATTAAGACAGATTGAAGAAATAGTATTTCAGCAAAGAAAAAGGTGAATGCATAATTTGCATTTCAGAGTAATATAGTCACAATGTTTCTTGAAAAAGCAAACTAAGTTGTGGGGGTATTAGGTCTGTTGCATGCTTGGGGAGGTAGTGTTTCTTGTAACACAGGAAGAGAAGAAATTTCCTCAGCAGTTCATTGAAAGGAATGATGAACGTAGCTCAGCTGGCATACAATAAACTAGGAAAAATGGAGCCTGAAGCACAACATTCATAGACAAAATAAACCATATGGAAGGCCAAGACCATCCACTTTCCATGAAGTTTAAATAAGTGTTCTTTAGCAGACACAGAACAAAGGAATACAAAACAGTAGGTCTCTTGTGAGAGTAATGAAATGGATACTTTCCATTATGCTTATCTTGATTTTCCATGAATCTGCACAAAGTACGGAGGGATGGACTGCTTATGGCAGCCAACGAGAAGATTTCTGTTTCTTTGGGCTCAAAAATTTACACCATTATCCACAGAATTTGAACCTGACAGTGTGGCTGTTATGTAGGTTACAGAATCACAGAATATTATGGGGTTGGAAGCGACCTCTGGAGATCATCTAGTCCAGTCCCCTGCCAAAGCAGGTCCACCCAGAGCAGGTCGCACAGGAACGTGTCCAGGTGGGGTTTGAATGTCTCCAGAGTCGGAGATTCCACCACCTCCCTGGGCAGCCTCTTCCAGGGCTCTGCCACCCTCACAGCAAAGAAGTTCCTCCTCATGTATAGATGGAACTTCTTATGTTCAAGTTTGTGCCCCTTTCCTCTTGTCCTGTCACTGGGCACCACTGAAAAAAGACTGGCCCCTTCTTCTTGACACCCACCCTTTAAATATTTATAGGTGTTGATCAGATCCCCCCTCAGTCTTCTCTTCTCTGGACTAAAAAGACCCAAGTCCCTCAGCCTTTCCTCATAAGAGAGATGCTCCAGGCCCCTCATCATCTTTGTAGCCCTCTGCTGTCCCCTCTCCAGCAGTTCCCTGTCCTTCTTGGACTGGGGAGCCCAGAACTGGTTACTTGGCAGAAATCCCTGAAAAGCAGTTGTGGTACATTATTGTAGTTTTGCATTACTTCAGGTGACATGTGAAAGATTGATGCCCATTGGGTTATGAATTAGAGAGAACGGGTCAGTACCATACAGGGACTAGAAATTGAATGTGAGGACAGGGACCAAGGAAGGGGTGGAATGGCTACCTCAAGTTCTTAAGAAAAGTTGAGGTGAATGATGTATAGGTATATGGCTGTGCATTGAGCAGTGATGTAGAGATCATCTCTGGGGACACGATGCACTGAAGCTTTTAAGCTTGTGCTGAACCTGAAATATATTTGAAAGTTCCACTGAGCTAAATGAGATTTAAATATGTGACTATGCATTTTTCTCAGTCCTGATAGAAGATTGAATCAAGTCCTTAATTAACTAATGTAAGAGGTCTTTGGAATTCTGATGTGATGTTTTAAGAGGAATTGTATGACAGAATAATGGGAGAGTAGCATTGCAGGTCAACAAACTTCAGGTTTTGTAGCCATTTTGTAACAAAGAATTAGTCAAGAGACAGCACATAAATGTTTGAGAAAGGAATTTGAAATGGGCTTTGCAAATACTAACAAAATAACCCATCTGAACTGCTCTTAAGGCATTGCACCATATGCTTTATTATCATTAGAGTGTTCCCTATGGCAATAACTTCATCCAAGAAGAATTTCAAGAGGAGTTGCATTATCTATTGAAAAGCAATTTTTCAGTTTCTACTCAGGCAAGATAGTTTTACGAATAACTCTGAAGTTTATTCCGAAGGCCATTTCAATCGTCCGTAGATCTTGTGATATTATGTTACCTTCTTTCGTTTCAAATTCACAGCATAAGAAAGAAAAAGAATGACATAAATTGGATGTTAGAAGAGTTCTGAAGATAGACATCAGAAGAATTCAAGAGTAAGAAGAGAACTCAGCATTATTTGTTATTTTCCATCCTAAAGTAAAAAGAGAACAAAGCATCAAAAGCATCAGTAGTGAGAGATAGCTCAAAGCCAGGACTATGTATCATAGCATATAAAACAAGTGAGTTGGCACCACCGAAAGGTCTAAAGTCTTAGTCTGTGGTTTAAAGTCATTGATATTGCAATCAGAAAGATTCTTTGCACCATGGAAAATAATCTGAAGAGCTATATGCATTTGTGGCCATAGACATTTTAGGTGTTATCTACTTGCAGCATTCACTTGGGAGAACAAGTTCTTCATGGAGCTGAGAGAATTCAAGTCCACTGATAGAATGTTGTAGATCAGGGTCTTGCACTTTTTTAATCACTTGTGGAAATAATGTCTGTGAAAGTAGGACAGGATCAGTTGCACGTAGTTTATTATGTGTTTAAATTGGTTGAATGGGATCATATTCTAGAAAGGAACATGTATTCCTGTCTAATAACTTAATTTCATTTCAGACTGAAAATCATTCAGTCTATACTGGAATTTTAGTTGGTATTAAAAATACTGCAGAATTACATTAATTGCAAAATTTTGAGATCTAGTGATGCTGAACTTTCACATGGAATTTCTTCCCTTAATAGAAATAAGTAAAGAAATGTGTTTGTTCACATTGCATTTGGGTGATGGCAATTGTTTATGAGTCAAAGAAGAAAAGGATATTTAACATCTCTACATAATGTTTTCCGTTCTTTGAAATGCAAAGGGTAAATAGAAAAAGTTCTGAGGTCTTGTTTGGTAATCAGAAAGATTTACTCCACTTACAGAAGTAGAGAAGAACCATATTGAGCATATTGTTGCCCTATGATTTTTATTTGTGCCTGGATGTATTGTAGCATTTCCTGGGACATCAAGTCTATTTCTCTGCCAGCACCGGTATTTTTTTGGTGGTATATTTTTGTAATGATTTATCTGTAAAATATCACTGAATAAAGCAGCAGCCATGGAGAAATTCTGCAGTGACTGAAATGTGATTAGTTACATGAGGCTTTCTTTATTGCTAAGCTGCTTCTTCCTCTTTTTGAGACTCTCTGCCTTTCTTGGATCTGCTTTCTCATTTTCCTATTATTTGTTCCCTCCTGCTTCTGTTTGACCTCATGTTGACCTAAAGGAAACTGTGTTTTAGTCCATAGGATTGCATTGCTCTTATAGTATTAGTTCCAATATGTGTTATAAACATTCTGGTTGCAGGCTACAGCCGAGGTGCACAACACAGGGAAGACAATGTAGTTCTGCAGCACAATAAACCTTTTTTTTTTTCCTCTCTTCCCGAAGCCACAGAGGAGTTCAAAGCCCTATCTCTTGATAGAAAATGTGGCATAAGCTCTTCTTATATATTTGTGCGAGTCTATATCCATGTATAGATACAGATATGTACACATGTGTATTTATAGAACAAGTGATAGGGATAAGCAAGATCTTAATTTCAGTCTGCAAATAGAGAGTTAGTCTTGTGATTGTTTTTCCTTCCCATAAGGTGCTTGCTATCAGGCTGTCATAGTTCCTTTTTGGCTAATGAAGCACCGGAATGCACCAGAGGTGGGGAGGGCTGCATTTAATGAGTCTGAGAGCAGGTAGACAACATGGCTCCTGGGGCAGGATCTCCCTTTGGTGTCACTCTCCCTAATAAACTTACATCAGCAAAGGACTGTTCTGTGCAAAACAATATGTGGAGACCTTCTGGCATGGTAGTTATTACAAACACTGAAGGTCTGTAGTTCCATTCTCCTCCCAAGTGTCACCCTGGCTTTGGCCCTGGTGGAGGCTGTGGGATGCTGAGGATGGGCTGTGGTAGCAGCGTCAGGAGTGACGTGGGAAGCACTTTGGGCCAAAAGGGTTACGTAGCTTTGATGCTGGAAAGATACAGCCTGTTTCTGTCCAGTCTGATGTAAGGATCAAGTCAAACAGTTACTGTTACTCGCATTCAGTCATGCTGCTTTTACTTTCTGCATATAACAAACAGGGATTTGTCATACAGCAGTTGATTTTTGTTAACGTGAAAGGTTGTCTTATGGAAAAATGCATGCTCAACAAGTTAAATGTTTCAGCTTTCTTGCAGAAGGGCAGAGCCTGCACACCCTCAAGTTCTTTGGAAAATGTGATTGCTTACTTTAAATGAGGGGGCATTAAACAGAAGGGCCATCCTCCCGCAGAGTCGTCTAAAACCACCCTACACTTACCTGTTTCCTTGGTTATGTGATGTCCACATAAAAGGAGAACAAAAGATACAGCAGGACAGTAAACAGTGCTGGAAGTGTCATTAACTTTTCTTGAGACGTTCTGTTGGAAAATAGTGTCTTTGGAAAGATGTGCCATGTGCATGGCTCAGCCCCAAATCCTCCAGCAGTCTAACACTGGCAAGGGAGGGCATCTGCAGCCCCCTGGGAAGCAGGCTGGGGAGATTTCCTTTTCTCCTCTTTGTTGGTTTTTATTTCCATTTCCTTTTCCTCTCTTTTTTCTCAGTCATTTAATGCCCCTCTGCACAACAGAGGGGAGCATCTGGCCCCAAGTAAACACCCAATAAAATAAGTGGGGGAAGTTCACGGCTCCCTTGGTTGCGTCTGTCTGTCTGGTTGTGGACTCAACAAGATAACTGTGCATCGATTTACATTGTCCAGGCTATCTTCACAACCAGAAGTGCTTGAAACCTTATTTTAATAGAGGCTTAGATTCTGGAGAATACTGTAAAATCTCTCCAAAGACTCCAAATCAGCAATTCCATCTGTGTTTCTGCAAATGTAGAGGAACAATGCCCCAGCTGATTATGCAAACAGAATGAAAATAGTTATTTTAAAAGTGCATAAAATCAATACTTTGGGGAAAACAAGTCAGCTGTGTTTATACTCGGTGTACAGCAGACATTTTGTTTCTTTGTCTGAAAAAATCATAGGAAAGCAAGGATCGCAAGTGAAATAAAACAGCTGATCATACGGTGCAACAGAGGGGACTGGAACGTCGGATGCCTCAGCAAAGGCTTAGAGCATTTTAGGTTCCTTTTGAGAGAATATAAATTATATTGAGGTTGATATATTTCTACATTGTTTGAAGTCAAAGCCAAATGTTCTCAGCACAGAGGGAATAACTCGCATCCCATTTCTGATCATGAAAAGCATATAACTAAATGCATGTCTGTGGTGCTGAAAATTTCCTCCTAAATGCTGGCTCTTTTGGACTGATGGGATTTTTTGCCAGTATTGGTATGAAGGGGTGTGTATATATATATGTATAAACATATACATATGTATAAACTTCCTAAACAGTCAGGATATATTGCTTATATACATATTATTCTAAAAAAAAGGAAACAAAAGCATCTAAGAAACAGGGCTGAAAGGGAACAATTTGTAGACCTATAGGTTAAATTGGATTTAACTTCATCTTTCAGCAAATGCTGCGTTATTTATTCAGTATTTCTCTGGGGGATTTCCCCACCCCCTGCACTTTATATAGAGAGTAGTGATGCTTCTTAATTAAAAAAAGTCAAACAAACATGGAATGGAGGCTGCCCCACGCAGCCGTTCTCTTGTGGGAATAGGAGGCGCTCTGATTTTCTCATGGACCATTCTGGGGTCTCTTGGACAGGGGCCACAGAAGCGGGGAAAATCTCTGTCTGGGGATGTCAAGTTTACATCCCACATCTCACCCGGCCCCGTTCTCAGTGGTTTTGCAGTTGCTGCAGTGCCATCTACCAGGAACTGCCCTGTGGTCGGGTGGAGTTGGAGAGCAGCTGCTCTTCAGATTTCTCACCCCTGTTCCATCTCATCATCAATTACATTTTTCCCTTCCACCTTTTAATTTTTCATGAAGATAAATGAGAGTTCAGTTCTTCAAATAACTGGGGTGACTTTTTCAGCCTGTTTTAGGGACTTAATCCCAGTATCCTATCTATGTCCAAAGGGGTAACAGAATGTGTATTTACAGCATCAATTTGAGTTTTTACTTTAGAGTTTCTCTGGGCCTTACTGAGCAATTCAGTTTGATAAAACAGATACTTTTTTCTTTCTGTGGCAACTTTGAAGTTACAAAACGTCACATCTTGTTACTCCACAATGTGTTAACTGACTTACAATGCCAGTAATTTAACCACTGTTATAAATGGATAAAAAATCTAAACTGAGCATCCCTTGCTAAATTTCACTTTGAGAAACTATATTCAACCTATTTCATTCCTTCCATAGTTTCTTTTGGATAATTTTTATTATTATGCTTATTAGCTCATGGCTATTGTGAATGCTTTCGGGAAAAGCATTTGGATTGAAATCTTGGCCTTGTTGAAATCACTGGAAGTTTCAACTTTGACTTAAGCGGTACCAGGTTTTAATTGTGATGCATTCAGCAGCAGAAGTAAATTTGCCATATCTGTCAATGAGGTAAACTATTTTGAAAAAAAAAAAAGAAAAATCAAGGTTAACTTATTGGAGTAATTGTTCTTATGTGTGTAATCTCATCTTTGTCTCTGTGCTTTGCATAACCATTCAGGTACCTGAGAACACACTGTGTTCTGTTGCATATGCTTTGGCAACTGAGAATGTGAGCTTGAAATGATATAGGGTGATCCTAACCCTGAGATTAGAGTCACTACACATGGTGTGCACAGTAATTTCCAGGCAGGGGAAAAGTTTGAAGCACGAGGATGAAAAAACCCAAACCTGCAAGCAAAACTCTATGTACCAGGTGCCTGTACTGTTAGGATTTGGGTGCACACAGCAGAGCTCTCTGTTGGGACAGCGATAAGCCGTATTTGATCAGACCCAAATTCGCAAAGTAATTGTGAATCTTAAGAATGGAAGACGCTGTCTAAAGAAGCTACTACTGTAACTCAGAACTGCTTCCATTCTAGCAGTGTTGTGTCATTTTAACCAATATTAGTGTGGGATCAGTGAACGCATTTCTCTTAGTAGGGTGAGCCAAGCCCTGTTTTTACCTGGGCCATTGTTTTAAAAGATACTGTGAAGTTCCCCAGCTCAGGAACACCTTTATTCTAGCACGAATGGAGGGAGGAAATAATTCCCACATAAAAGGTAATCATTTCAGGAGTGCTGAAGGAAGCATGTGTGGGTGAGTGTGTACTTTGGTACATGCAGAACCAATACCCCATCCTCCCTTTCTGACCATGTCAGTACCTGGGGAAGATGGCCAGACTCATGTTCCTTGACTCACCTTACGAAGTTCTACGTGATCTCCATCGGTCTTTGGACTGCCAGGCGTAGGCAGCTCAATAAGTACCATCTCAGAAACTGGGCTCTTCTCATCATCTCCTCGCTCTTAACACGCCTGTGCAGCCTGAGCCACAAATTGACCCCTATTGATCTGATTTGACTGTGCCTCTGTGGAGCAGACAAACAGTGTGGTGGAATCCAATCCAGGGAACTCTAATTCACAGCGCCTTATTTAGGTTCCTAGGTAATAATTCTTATTTGCATTAATCACATTCATCAGCAGGACCCAAGGCCGCCTCCTGGCTTATGTGCATTCCTGATCCTGACAACAGAACAAAAAGGTGTCTGCTCTGAAAAAAGAGTGGTTTAAGTATATTGATACTTGATACTTAGCAGTTGCAAAACTTGTCTGTTAGAAAGAAGACTGTTTTTCAAATCAATGGCTCACGCATTACTGTAAAATATATCGATTAAAAACAAAGCATAATGTTAGTCATTTAGTCAGTAGAGTGATGCAATACTGAAATAAATTTATCCTTTGACTTTTGCATTAACCTTTTATTGACTGCTTGCATACTCATAATTAACACATACTTTAGCGAGCTTGGTTAATTTTAGCATCGTGATCAGTGTCCTCTAATGTAGCTGACACCCTGATCATCAAAATGTCAGCGCAGCCCAGGGGACCTCAACCGGGCAAGTGTCTGTCCCTGGGAATGTGCACCTGCCCGTGGTGAAATTAGCCACCTTCCAAGGGAAAGAGTCCTCTGTTGGCCTACAGCTATACAAATGTTTCTCGTGACTTAGTTCAACTCATATTAATTGGTAAATAGTAATGGACAAAGTCCATTTGGCAAAAATGGAGATAAAGGGGATCCGAAGTCTGTGAAGTTTACAGGGGAGAGGTAGCGAGAACGTGCACTGCATGATAGCTAACTGTTCCTTAAAAATGGGCTTTTTTTAATTGAAGCTGGCACAGGTCTTGATTGTTTTAGCATTTTATACATTCTGCACGCTTTTAGATGAATCATCCTTTCTTTAATATGTTGGTGACCACGGATTATCGAGGTGTTGGAACTAAATTGCTCTGAAATAGGCCGTGGCAGTTTTTCTGTTCTCCTGCAAATAAGGTATGAAAGGTGCCTCTTGATTTGGCATCTGTTCTGTATCTCAGAGCATGTGTTGTTTCCACTCTTAACACATTTTGTGCATACAATATACACAGACTGGATCTACTCTTCTTTAGAGATTGGACTTTATTAATTCAAATAACAGTTTTTAATTAATATATAATATTTTAATTAAGCTATTATAAATTTTGTTACTTTCCCACTACCACCATACGTGGATGTTTGCAGTGTCTGCCACGTGGAGCCTCATAAATTCTTTTGTATTTGGGAAAAGATACTATTTCTGTTTATTCTGAGTCATCATCGCTAACTTAATTTAGCCATCTATTCCCAGATACAAAGAAATTCAAAATAATTCTGTGCAATTATTTTAAGTTACTCTGATTGTTCTGCTTCAGATAAATATGTTGCTATCCCTTTGCAGGATTTTCAGGTGTGTCACTCTGCTACAAATTAAAGAGCATCATAGGAAACATTTCTCCCACAAAAATTTATTAAGATCAATAGTAATGTAGTCCTCTGGAAAGGACTGGCTTTGCTTTTTGAGTCAGAAAGCACATTTTTGGATGACTGTGTTCAAGCTAGTGGATGAATTGCTTAACGAACTGCCAGGTTGTGACAATGACTTCTCAGAACCCAGCCCCTTAACTTTAAATGTGAGCAACTTGAGTTGACTTTGATGGCAGCAGATCCGGCACAGGGATTGTAATTTTGGTCAAATAGGTGACTCACAAGATATAAAAAGGTAGTGTTCACTGCTTTTCTTGCTAGTGATATATAGCAAAGCCATAGAAATCCCGGGCAGAAAGACAAAGGAGCTATGGGATTGCAGAACTTGGAATGTCAAGGTACTGATTTACCCTTTTTTTATACTTTTACAACATACTGATGCATTTCTCTTCAGATTTGCACAGAAAGTCTAAGAACCTGACACACTTCCATTCCTCTGATCCCTGACATGGAATATGATATGGCTAACACTTCCCACGTGCGAGATTGCCTGGAAGTTAGGGCACATTCTTCCTTGGGGGATGACCTTTCAGGGATGACTCTGCTAGGACAAATAACAGAGAAGGGAAAGGAGCAACTAGAATAGTTGCTCCCGGGCTGTTCAGTCACAGCATCACTGTCACTTGTGACACATCTACAGCAACACAAGTGCCCAAAACCCACATGTGAGGGAAAAGCTGGTCAGTCCTTATGTGTGAGAGAGCAAGGGGGGAAAAAGGAGACATTAAAGGTAAAAAAGGGCTCTGAAATCACAAAGAAGCTAGAAGTTGGTACGTTCTTCCTCTCATTGAAAATTCTGTTGTTAATGGCAGATGTGTGAGAGAGAACGTTCATTATTATAAGTTGAGTTTTGCAGACCACATAATATCCCTGCAGTATTTACCAGCTGAGCTTCTTGATTTGTCATCTGCAATAATCTCTACATGGTTAATTTATCCACTTTTAGATTGAAATGCTTAAACTGGAATATCTTATACTACCCAGCAAATTGAGCGTATTATTTTGTGCCAAGACAGAAAATAAAGCAAGATTTTAAAAGCCTTATAGAGTTATGCTGTAATTAGTTTCAGCTTCCCCTGCATATTAATTTTCTCCTGTTCCTTTATACAATTTGGAAAATGTCTTCAGAACATGATGGCACAATCAGTTAAGTACCTCTCAGAACTCATACACTAAACTGCATTTGCTCTAACAACTATTATAAAGCAGCCGGCAAAACAAATCCTCTGTTATTCTGTACAGTGCAGCTTATCAATGCAAACAGTTTAATATTTATGCTAAGAGGATTGTCACAAGTAGCTTCTGTTCCTTTAATTCTTGTTTTAAATAAATAATGAGAACATTTAAACACATTACTCTTCCCAGGGCCCTGAGGTCGGCTAATCTTATTATTTATGAAGTGATGTGCTACATAATAGTACTTAGTGCATGTTAACAGATGCTATTATCAGGGGCTGATGTGGAGAGCTGAAGATATATTGGAATGTTATGTGTTAATACTGTCCTTGTAGTGTAATGTACGATGGATTGAGTGCCCAGGATGCTGGTGCGGCAATTAACCACACACCAACATGGGTGTAAAGCTGAAGTATGTTTTCTCATGGGGATTACGCTGCCATTAATAATTCCCAAGAGGAGAAGACATCTTTCATTTGGAAACAGTCTCTTCCAGAAGGCCAACGGTGTAGACAAGGAAGCTGCACGTGTCAATATTTTTAGAGTTCATTTTACAGAGATGAGAGACATAATACGTTAAAAACAACTTTAAAATTGTTAAAACAATGACATGCTTTATAAAACGTGAAATTCAAAAAAATGCCTTACAAGAGATAAAAGTGTATTTCTACAAGTTGCTTTTTATGTCTTTGAAGAACTATGGAGACCTGTAGTATCTACCAAAATTACAGTAATGCTTAGCATTTTTCTTTGTCGTGTCCCATTGCAAACATTAACTAATTAATCAGCAACGTGCAGATTGTTTCAGGGAAGGGGAGAAGGGAGGGGGAGAAATCCTCCTTGAACTGTGACAATTTTTTTGATGCAGCATGTTGTATTACAGCCTAATCTTAAGAGATGTGATGGTTGCCACTTCTAAAACTTCCCTCTGCAGGCTGCAGTTCAGTTGAATATTATAATTAGACTTCGCTAGTATTGATGAATAATCCATTTAATAAAAAACACTGTAATTTAAACATTTTCTCTGGGGACTAACGTACACTAACCTCTTAATTTAATTTTATTGAAGTTTTGCCCACCTATTCATCATTGGAAGTTGTTATTAACCTCTATTTCCATTTATCTTTATAGAATTTTCTCTTTTTATATTGCCTTTTCCAGAGCTAAGCAGGTTGATACACTTGTAAATCTCCAGAATCTACAAAGCTAGTCCGGCTTCTTTAATATTGTTTAATCTATCCCCCCTGACCTTAATGCAGTAAATTCAGTTTAATCTTTCTCAATAATCTAGTAATACATTGGAAACCGGCAAACATTTAAATCTGATAATGGTTTAATCACATGCTTTAAATAACAGCTGAGATAATGAAAAAATAATTCACCATATAAAGGTACACTAACTGAGTTTTCTCTGTGATTGGCTTTTTGAGAAATCCCTGTAGAAAATACAAAGCCTACAACAGAAATCAGCTTCACTGTAAATGAACAATCCATTTGGTCAGAAGATGTGGTATTTCTTTTTTATTATCATCTTTCTCTTTGAATTAATGCACAAAGGTATCCTCGCTGAGTGTTCAGTTTCTTGATACAGTTTTACTTAAGTAGTTCATCTGCTTACCCTTCTTTTCAGATGCCAGTCAGAAGCAGCAGAGAGCTTGCCAGAAGACCAGAAACCAGAATGCCATCCCTTCTGGAGAGATGATGAAAGTAGTATGCCTCTGCCATACGATCTTGAAGAAGTAATTGCTAATCTACAAAATCTTCTTCAGTAGGTAGAGTAACGGGTGAACTTCCAGCCTAGAATTATTGATGCTTATCATTTGGATAGAAGCCTTTTAGTTTAAAATAAATCTTTTCAGCTTTATGATGCCTCAATGTTATGTGTCAATGCAGATTTCACTTAGTTACTTTCTCCTAATAAAAAAGACGAGGCCCAAATCTACAGAAACGTGTGGCTTTTAAGACCTGAAGTCCAGAACACCAGCCTTAGTTATTTCCTCCTCCGCTCTTAATCCCCCTCCACTCTTCAGGCCATGGATATCTGTTTCTCCACAAGTTCTCTTGACATCTAAATTTCAGCTTCCACAACTGCCAGAATTGCCTCTGATTTGGCAGGTTCAAGCAACACAAGGTGTAGGGCACACCCGTGACAAAGCAGAATCCACAATCTAGGCATCCTAATGAGATGCCAGCTTGAGATGATATCTCCAGTATAGGGCTGGGTACACAATGCATTGACTTCATCCACTAAGATAAAGATGGTGGAGAAAGTCCTTTATGCATTGGCTTCTTCGTAGAGCATTTTTTCAGATGAGGAACTCTGGAGGAGCATCCTGACATAGGTCCCAAGACTTTCTTGCTGTTTTTCATCATGGAAATTTAATAATAGTGGGAGAGATTTCCAGTGGGAGTATATACCTCCTGGGCTCCCTGAAAACCAGAATTTGATTCCTAACCATTGCTTTGTTTCTGCATGTTGTAAATCCTGTTCCGAGGCCAGGTTTCCCAGTGTGTTCCCTAAAAAGCTGATGGACCTTAGAAAGGGTTCTTATTTAGGGTGTCAAGTCCCCTGACAGATGAGGTTTAGGTTGTGTGATACTGGGCATTGCAGCATCTGTGTTCACCTAATGAGATCTCTAAGAACAAAACCAGAAGACTATGAGAAATGACACTGATTGTGATCTGTTTGGTAATAACATGTTATAAAAAGAACAATTCCATGTTGGCATTCCTGAGTGAGGGAGAGATTTTTCTTTTAGTTAAGTTGCTGTTTTAACTTGAGCTGGTCTACGCCTTTTCCTTTGCAACAGAAAGCAGAAGAAAATGATATTATGATGAAGCAGCGCTCAGTCTGTGTTACCACTACTAAAGAAACCAGTAAGACTCAGAGCTTGACGTTGCCACCAAGAAATGAATACGCCTCCTGTGTTAATCTTCTGTTTAAAATCAGTGTTGAGGCCAGGCTTACCCAGAGCATACCAGTACACTGCTTTGGCAAAGCACTCCGGGTGTAGATGAGGCTTGTGCTGCTCAAAATTGTGCTTTTGACAGTATAGCATGCGCCAGACCTCCCTGGAGCTAAAGAAGCTGTGCCAGCAAAAATTCAGGTTTAGTGGTATAAAACTGTGTCCACACCTACTAGCTTTTGCCAGGACAATTATATCAAGTAGAGACTGTACCTCCACACCTCGGACATAGCTGTGCCAGCAAAAGTGTAAAAACCTGCATCAAGCATTTTCATTGTAGTCCTGGACTTCTGCTAAAACTGTTAGCCACCCTGTAGAGCATAAAGACTCTCTGAAGAATAAATTATGATTTAAAGTAGGTTTGATTACATTATAACCTTGATCCATCTGTTATCTCTCATGCCGCTGATTTCTTAACATTTTGAAATACTATGTTATGGGCATAGCTTTTTCTTTCCTGCACTAGCTAAAGCTGGCTTTACCAGTGGGCAAATAGCATATCTTTGGATTAATGCCACACTAAATACTGTTTACTTTGGAGATCACTTAGAGAAAAGCTAGCTGAAGATGTGGGAATTCTGCTTTTGAAAAAGCAGTTCTCACAGAAACAGATATTACTTTGGAAACGAGCAAGATGAATTCAAACAAGCTAATGATGTAACACTGTTAACACAGCGTTTGAGGGGATTGTTTGTTTGTTTAGGCTGTTACTTTATGATTATTTTGTGTTTAATTAAGCGCTGCTAGAAACCGTGGGGATCACGGTATTGAAATGAATCTGACAGCCATACAGGATAGAGAAGGCATATCAATGTTGTAGTTTGTAGCTGAAGTGGAGGCATAGCTATTAAAAAATGATTGGCAAATAATTATTTCCAGCAGTAGTGAAAAAACACTGCATTTTTCTTGTATTAGGAGGCTGCTGGCAGCAATAGAATTTTTAAAAAATGCATGATTCTAGGTCTTGTCTCTGCTGAAGATTTAAGCTAGTGAATTAGCTGAACTAGTACTAGCCTCAGTGCACTTGGATAGCACTTATTTAAGCCATGGATAGCAATGACATAGACAAATTAACACCTTTGGAATGGATAAGACCTAAGATTCACTGCCAAAATACCAATAATGAAGTGGTTAAAGAGGATTAATGCTCTGTGTTGCATTCCAGTCTCACATCATCTAAATCAGTGTAACTTGATTGAGTTCTGCTGAAATACAGAAGTATAAGAGGGTTTCATATCTCCAAAGCCCACAGGAGCTGATAGCGAAGACATGAGTAAGGTTGATGGAACTGTTTGAAGTACGTAGTAAAGCCAAAGGGTACCCCAGGAGGAGAACATGGTTGAAGGTAAATACCTATTAAAAAACTGAGAGATCATCTGTAAATTATTGCTGTGTTTGGATTACGTACTAGAAGCAGATGAATACTTCAACGTTTTCATTATTTTATTCAAATAGTTATAATTTAGCTCATGTTGCAATGATACTTTAGCAATCCATTTATATTCCAGCATTAGATAACCCATTACCATTTTGGATGAGCTGAAAAAGACAGCCTCTAATGGATGTGGTCCATATAGCAACTGTTTGCCAAGTCTGGATGCTCTAGAGGCACGAGGACCAAGGTCAGGTTTTTTTTCAGGGAAGAGGGGAGAGCATAAATTAGCTTCTAACATTAGATTCAGTGATTCTTTTTAAAGTGGTGAAGTTCACGACTTTGCTTACATTTACTTTTCATCAGCCATGAGAGAATTAAGGTAAAATAGTTCACTTGCATGTGTGTGTCAGGCTAAATGGATTACAGAAGATACAGATCTGTTTGCCTGTCTGCACTTGCCTTTAGACAATATTCATCAATTTTACAAAAGCTACTGACTAAACATGGAACCAATACAAACGAAATGCTTGAGGCAAGGGCTTTCTTTAAAAAGCTGATACAGAGTTGGTTTTACACTGATAGAAAGAAAATGTTGGCAGAAAATGAAAAACTTTTATTGTTTCTCTAATTTGGGGGATGAAAGGTAAAGGCCATTTTTAAGTATTTGATAGAAAACTGCTGTGTTATGCTATGTAATTAGAAATGTTTTTATAATGCTTTATCCATATATCCTTATGTAAAAATACTTTATCCTGTAGGTCCTTTCTTCTTCTTAAAAGGCTATGTAAATAAAAAATATTAATCTCAATACAGTAGATTTTAAAGGCATCATGCTTATGCTCTCAGCTTTACAGAAGATTCTGATTATCTAAATTGTAATTAAGAATGCCATGAGTAATCGCTGACTGGAAACTGTCCAGGATGGCTAACACGGAACATAATAAATACCCAAATCAGTTGTCTTATTATCATCCAGATATAGTTTTAGTTTCACAAGTAATGATGCAGTAGGCACTTTAAAATCGTGCTGGATGACTTAATGCTGTGGGACAGATTCGGGGATTCCAGTGCAGGAAAAACAGAAAATAATTCCCAAGATCCACCATGAAAGATGGTTAAAATATTGGAGTGCGTTAAGAGTGGGCATTGCTCCTTCCTTCCTTATTGTAGGGCAGTTCCATTAGTCCTGTGTCGTGGAGTGGAATGTGGGCTAATGCAACAGAGATTAAACTAGCCCAGGATCTCTAAACTGGGATGAGAGGAGGGTGAGAGAGATGAGATGAGATGCACGTGAGATGCAAGGGATGTGCTTTCTTAAGGCCACAACTTTATTAACTTAACTCATATGGGAGTCATTGAGCAGTAACTTGTACAGTGCAGGTCAGGATCTCTCCCTTAATTGTTACCAGCTGGTGCAAAGTTAATGTTGGCTCCTTGACCCTCCTCCTGCCCCCCAACAACTGGTCCTCAGCTTTTTGCTAGACCACTGTCTTCTTGCACCAAGGTTAGAGTTGGGAAGAGTGGTTATTCCACTGTAGCAACAGGCATGAGACACCCTGGTCCCCAGCTTCAACCTCCATCTCTCTCCTACTACACCTCCATGGACTGAGTACCTCCTCCACTCAACATCTGGTTCCCATTTGAGACTCAAGTTGCTGCAGCTCATCTTCTGAACTATCCCATGGGGACGGTCAGCTGCCATGGGGAAGGGTCAGACAAAGAAGCAGAAGACTGTTAACAGTGAGGTTCCTTGTCCAAAAAAAAAAAAAACCAAGCTCTGCACTCCCCACAGCAGAGTGAAAAGCTCAGCCCTACACTAATCTAGTGTTAGAGGGTGGGAGCTGTTAGGTAGTGGTGGAAGATTCGGGCAAAACCACCAACGTTCAGTGTTTCTGAGGACTCCCAAACTGCCCCATTCTGGCTGTCACATCACCTCACCTCTAAGGGCAGAGGCCATCCTAAATAGAACCACTCTTCTCTTTGCAGTCCAAACTGAGGCTCATCACCTGGTTGGGCTTGCATCTTAATTTACACTCATCTATCCTCTTCACCTTAGCCTGGGAGCATTCACTGAACAAGAAAAGATAATTTATACACTTGCAAAAAGGCTGTACTTAGTAAGGGTGCAGAATTGGCTGAATCACAAGTCAAACAAAAGCCAACAAATAACTGATAAAATTATCACATTAAAATGTTTGTGTTTGGGTGTGAGCACTTCACACGTGACATGAAAACGGTGGTTTATCTTCTTGCTGCTTTGGAGATACATTCAGAAATCACGTGATAGAAAAGGACACGCTATGCTATGGTTTACATCCTCTGATACTCCACTGTTTTACAGTGCTTGTCCATGATGAATCAGAATTTGGTCACAACAGTTGTTCTCCTCCCCCTCTGTATGGTCAAATACTTGCTTTCATGCCAGCACATCTTGGTCTGATTAGTCCCCTTGATTAGAGGCTGAAGTAAAAAGTCAGGTGTATAGGATTCCCATTATCCTTTATTTCACTGCTTCTAAGAACAGGTCAGATAGAGTTATTTCAGTGAAAATGTGAACAATCAACTTCTGTTTACCATTAACCTTCAGTTTTCTTTTCTTAAAATCAAATCAGGGCTTGGTAGGCAGTTATTTTCATACATGTCCCTTGATCAGTGGAACAATCTGTCAAAAGCCATTAAAGCCTCTATTAGGTTGAATTGCGTTCAAAGCTAAACTATCCAATCGTTTAAAGGGCTGCGATGATTGTTTTTAATATAGTATACATTTATTTCTCTCTCCGAGTAGTAACATAACTTTGAAACTAAGCATGTATGACTAGGGCTTTTTGCTATCCAGCGTGTCATGAGAAGCTTGGGTTCTCATGGAAGATGAATGTCTGCATAAAAAAAGGAAGAAACAAATGCGGCGAAATCGCCTCACCTGTATGTTCTCAGAAGCTTTTCCTCCATTTTTTCCTACTTCATTGTATCCATCAAGGTATAACGTATACAGAAGGGGAAGAAATTTCCCAAGGTCATTTGCTCAGAAGCTTCCCTGAAACATTTAACATCTAGTGGTAGTGATATTTTAAAGTGGCTTTTTATCTTAAAGGATCATCTCAGGATGCTTTACAAGGAGAAACTGAGGTAGAGGTCAAAAGTGCAGCTGGTTTCTGGCTGCGACCACGGGGACAGAGCATACGTCACCCTCCATGGCTGGCACGTCTCGATTACTTCCAGTTAATCAGCTCAGTTTACAGATGAAAGATGCTCTCATGGAACATTTTTTCTCCAAAGATGTATCTGAAAGTGGAGCTGAAATTTGTCCTCCGCATGTCATATTTAGCATATTATTTAATTGCATAACATACAGTAGTACATCTCATGCAATAAGAGATTTTTCAGGCTTCCTAATGTTTGATTAAACTTTCCAGTGAATCTTTTAGTTATATTCCAAGTCCCTGAGCTCTCAGTGGGAAAGGTAAATTTTATTGGAACTATTAAATTAGAGAATATGCAGATACGGAGTCTATAAAACAATATAATACAATCTACACACTTTTAGCTCTGCTTTAAATAGTGTGTCCACCGCACACCTCACAAGGTGGTATAACTGCTGAAGCAGGGAACTCTTAAGAAGGTCCCCTGTGGGTATTTGGGTGCTGTTTCTCCAGGGGAAGATGCATTGCTGGAACAAACTGGAATGAGTGCTGGTGGTGCACCTGACAGCACTTGTGTCTGGTACCTATTTGGTAATCTGGTAGTACTTTACTGAGAGCACTACTTTTCTAGTTATTTTGATGAACATCCTAATAATTTATTACCCAAACATTATCAAAGCATTCCACAATTCTTTCATTGCTGTTCTTTCTCTTCTGCCCACCGATGCCCTGTCCCTTTTGTCTCAGCAATAACAGTAATGCTATTAACAAGTTGTGTTCTTTGTTAAGCTGACATGACTTTAAAGTGAGAAAACTTAAAAGCTATGTATCAGATAGCGTTCTCTCAAGTACTTTTGTTTTCAAGCCTATTTATTAAGACATTTTTGTTACTTGCTTATTTGGTACTGCAATATGTAATAAGGACTGTTTATATAACACTGTGAGATATATGGTGGTATTTCAATTTGTGTTATGTATTTGCTAATTTATGGACGTTTGTAAAATAAACCACTGAAAGAATCTGTTTGTCTATCATTTGTCCTCCAGAAGGTGTTAGGTCTTGTCTTCAATACCTCATTGTTGCAGTGCACGGAAGAAGAGGAGTGTATTTTTCATACCATCTAACTTCAGGTGCCTACATGAGACAATTAACTTCTGTAAGCTTCTTGTATGCTGAACAGTGAGAGGTAAGCTTCTGCAAAGGAGCAAACTCAAAGGTGCTCTGAGTCTGCTCTTCAGTGGGGCATCTCCCTCGACCTGAACTGTATTGCAGGTCCAAGTTATGTTTCATAGTTATCCGCATCTGCCTATGCTGACAATTTAATAATGGTAAAGAGGTAAAAGAGAGAATGGGAAATTTCTTGTTATTCTTGAAAGTAATGGAATTAAATTCTGATTATATTGCAAATCTTCTAGCAAAGAAGGCAGATTAATTTATGTTACTTTGGTAAGACTCATAGCATAAATGCACGTGACTGACTTTTACTGCCTGTAATAGTGTTTCCTTCAGCAAAAATTTATGGCTTTATGACTAGGTTTAGAAGATATTCTTCTGGTTGTGCAGCCCCACACTTCCCATATCTGACACAAACTCTTATATTATGTGAGTATTAGGAACTCAGTGCCTACCAACACCTACACCATCAGCCTGCTTGTGTGTATACTCTGTTTGTTCTATGTTTGTTGCAGTAGGGTTTGCAATTTAAAACATATGCAGTCATGTTAAACAAGGCAATATCAAAGAAACGTGTCTTGTGCATAGAGTAAAAGGTGATAAGGTTTGTGGTGTCTGTTGTTTGTAGGGAACTTCATTTCAAGTTTTTATCTCCCACTTACAGCAGATTTGGTGGAGGGCTCTATTGTGCCAAAGGAATAGTTATCATCAGTTGTCTCCATCTCAGGGCTGTGGATAGCCTGAAGTCCGAGCTACCCCAGATTCAGGTCACAGAGCAAGGCAAAGACCATTACTGCAAATTTCCTTTGATACTCTGAAGAGTGCCGTTGTCAAGTACAGCAGAACGATTTGATGTGCCTGTGCCCATGTGGCTGAGATGCACTGCAGTGTTCTATATTACCTGGAGGGAGTCCCTTAATGCCAAAGGCTGCGTGCCCAAGTTATTCTGCATTACTAGATTCCAGCCAAGAGGTGACGAAAGCGTGAATAACAGAGGCCAGGTCATTCCCTGCCAGGATGGAATGGAGTCTCCAAGCCAAAAAGAGTTGACAGAGAGCACTATGCATAGATACTCCAGCTTAGAGTTAGCAAGGTATCCAAGAGGTAAGAAATTTGATTTCTTAGCCCAGAACTTTCTTTCCTTGGCTTTAGAAAATGTTTAATTAATTTAGCCAAAAGTCAGTACACAGGCAACTGAATGGAGAACCATTTGCAAATTCAGTATTATTCTGAAACATTTCTGGCAATTTATTGTAACATACATTACATGTATCTAGAAAGACCAAGATGAGCATCCCTGGAATCTAAAATCCCTTAAGCTCTTCCTTTTCTTCAGGTTCTTTCAGAGTTAAATGTTCCCTAGATTTTTCCTGTTCCTTAACTTTTTATAAAAATGGATAAAACACATGGCAGTAGTGACCTTTCAAAAAAAAGATGCAACCGTCGGGGGGCTTTCCTGGAGGGATACAAGCACAAGGAAACTTCACTCCTCTTCACTCAAGGGTAGGCCTCTTCTGGAGGAGGGGGGTAAGGCACTCTTTCAGTCTCTGCGCTCAAGAGCAGCTTGTCTTAAATGAGGCAGAGACAGTCAGGATTCATTTCTTGTTACATTTTGAATTTTACCCTAATTCCATCTTTTCTATAGAAATCTGTCATAAGAACTTAAAGGTCATGGAACAGATCATCCTGAGTGCCATTATGCAGCACATGAAGGACAACCAGATGATCAGGCCCAGCCAGCACAGGTTCATGAAAGGCAGGTCCTGCTTGACAAACCTGTTCTCCTATGACAAAGTGACTGGCTTGGTGGGTGAGGGAAAGGCTGTGGATGTTATTTACCTGGACTTTAGTCAGGCATTTGATACAGTCTCCCACAGTATTCTCCTGGAGAAACTGGCTGCCCATGGCTTGGGTGGGAGGACTCTCTGCTGGGTTAAAAACTGGCTGGAGGCCAGGCCCAGAGAGTGGTGGGGAATGGAGTTAAACCCAGCTGGTGGCCGGTCACGAGTGGTGTCCCACAGGGCTGGGTACTGGGACCGGTTCTCTTTAACATCTTTATCAATGATCTGGACGAGGGGATCGAGTGCACCCTCAGTCAGTTCGAAGACGACACCAAGCTGGGTGGGAGTGTCGACCTGCTGGAGCGTAGAGAGGCTTTGCAGAGGGATCTGGACAGGTTGGATCGATGGGCCGAGACCAATGGGATGAGGTTCAACAAGGCCAAGTGCAGGGTCCTGCCCTTGGGTCACACCAACCCCCTGCAGCGCTACAGGCTGGGGGCAGAGTGGCTGGAGCTGCCTGGCAGAAAAGGACCTGGGGGTGTTGGTTGCCTGTCGGCTGAACATGAGCCAGCAGTGTGCCCAGGTGGTCAAGAAGGCCAACAGCATCCTGGCCTGTGTCAGGAACAGTGTGGCCAGCAGGACTGGGGTAGTCCCCCTCTACTCGGCACTGGTGAGGCCCTGCCTCGAGTGCTGTGTCCATTTTTGGGCCCCTCACCACAAAAAAGACATTGAGGTGCTGGAGCGGGTCCAGAGAAGGGCAATGGAGCTGGTGAGAGGTCTGGTGAGTAAGCCTGAAGAGGAGAGGCTGAGGGAGCTGGGGGTGTTCAGCCTGGAGAAAAGGAGGCTGAGGGGAGACCTTCTCACTCTCTACAGCTCCCTGAAAGGAGTGTATAGTGAGATGGAGGTCGGTCTCTTTTCCCAAGTCACAGGTGATAGGACAAGAGGAAATGGCCTCCAGTTGTGCCAGGGGAGGTTCAGACTGGATATTAGGAAAAAATTTCACACTGAAAGGGTTATTAAGGCTTGGACTGGGCTGTCCAGGGAAGTGGTTGAGGCACCATCCCTGGAGGTATTTAAAAGTGGTGTTGACATAGTGCTTAGTGACATGGTGTAATGATGGTTTTTATCAGAGTTAGGTTGATGGTTGGACTAGATGATCTTAAAGGTCCCTTCCAACCTAGACAATTCTATGATTCTATGAAATTCTCTTTGAGGAGAGGGAGTGTATCATCTGTAAGTTCGCAGATGACACAAAGTTAAGTGGGAATGTTGATTGGCGTGAGGACAGGGAGGCTCCACAGAGAGACTTAGATAGGTTGGATTGATGGGCTAACATTAATGGTATGAGGTTCAACAGGACCAAGTGCCTTGGGCCTGCACTTGGGCCACAACAACCCTATGCATTGGTACAGGCTTGGGGAAGTGTGGCTGGAGCTGCCTGGCAGAAAAGGACCTGGGGGTTCTAATAGACAGGTGGCTGAATATGAGCCAGCAGTGTGCCCAGGTGGCCAAGGCCAATGGCATCCTGGCCTGTATTAGAAATAGTGTGGCCAGCAGAAGTAGGGAGGTGATTGTCCCCTTGTACTCAGCACTGGTGAGGCCGCATCTGGAGTGTTGTGTACAGTTTTGGGCACCTCAACACAAGAGAGATCTGGAGGTGCTGGAGCGAGTGCAGAGGAGGGCAACGAAACTGGTGAAGGGCCTGGAGAACAAATCGTACGAGGAATGATTGAGGGAGCTGGGACTGTTTAGTATGAGGAAGAGGAGACTGAGGGGAGACCTCATCGTTCTCTACAACTACTTGAAAGGACAGTGTAGAGAGGTTGGTGCTGGTCTCCTATCACAAGCAATTAGTGATAGAACAAAAGGGAATGGACTCAAACTGCATCAGGGTAGGTTTAGACTGGACATTAGAAAGACATTCTTTACAGAAAGAGTGTTCAGGCATTGGAATAGTCTGCCCAGGGAGGTAGAACTTTGTAGAGTAGGGTAGATGGTTGGACTCGATGATCCCAAGAGTCTTTTCCAACCTGAATGATTCTATGATTCTATGACTTGTAGTTGTCCTTTCATCATAATGACTCTAACACCCCCAGATAAGAGTTCCACAAAGTTCATACACCCTGCTACAGCTAAAAGATACTCTCCTTTCCCTTTGGTAAGAAAATTTCCTTTCTGAACTAAAAAGTCTCGAGTTATATTGCTGGAGTTGCAGGTGTGCACTTAATCTGTCAGCCAGCGTCATAACTAATAATGCAGTCATAACTAGAAATGGGTTTTACTAAAAGTTTTCTAAAGTGTTAGGTTCTTTATTCCAAGATCATTTAAATTTTAGAACCATCATCTCAAATTAGAAGAACGACATTGAGTTTGTAAATATGTAAAAAGAGGTAGAGAAGGTTTATATCACTTTGGATACTTGATTTTTCAGTGAATGAAGAGTATGATTTTAGAGTTTGTAGCAATCATCATATTTTCTGCTAAAGATAGCATACCTGCAAGTTTTCATCTAATCTATATGATATCCTCTTTACACAATTATATTTCATTTTCACGGGTCTGCGTGAAACTTGCTACATAACTGTCACAGATTTTGCAACTTCATAAATTAGGCTTCTGTTACCCTATTCCTAGTTGCATCTTAATTATTAGGGTGAAAATAAAGAGCACTCTCTTATAAGCCTTCATATTTTCTGTTTACAAGGATTTTACTAACATCTGATAAATTTAATGACCTCTAATAACAAGGGGAGTGAAATCCTCATAGCTTCTCAGTGCATCTTGCGGCTTTATGGCATTTCAAACCATAGGAATGTAAAAGCTTTTTAAGGAGCTGTTGCTGGGTTCAACTACCTGCAGAAACTGCTAGGTTATTTTTGTTTCTCTTTTATTGCTTAACCTCTGGGGCCTAACTCTGAGCTACCTGATTAAGCAGTCATTCAGGAACTTTAAACCGTACAAACTTTGACTTGATAGATGTAGAACAAGGTCTGGTATTAAACATACTTTTAGAAACATCATTTTAAATCTGGAATTTGATTGTGATGTCCTTATTTTCAAGAGCTCACTGTTCCTTACTTTCTTTGCTTTGCTGATATTATTAGTTCCGTTGTTCTTTTACCAGAACTCCCAGCCAATAGAAGAAAAATCAATGTAGTGCAGAGCTTGTTGGGCAACAGCACTTTCATTACGGTCAGGGCTCCACAATTAACTAGCTAAGACTAAGTTATGACATTTCCACTTTTAAAGGTTACAAACAATTGTATTATGCAGATTCCAGTATTCTCAGAATCAAACATGCTTGAAGAAAGCTGGCAACAGAGCAGTCTTTCTAAAAAATTCCGTGTTGCACACTAATTTTTAGTACGTGCCAATAGGAAAATTATAAATCATACAGAATTTCTTTCCAATGCTGATCTTTAAACAAAATCTATGTCCAAAGTAACATTTCTCAGGATACTTTATTTATCTGCATACCCTTGCATCCAGTCATCTCAATCAGCTTTTGGGCAAACTGATCTCTCGGCTGCCTGTCGCGACACGCGTTTGGCGCTTCCCCATGTGGTCCAGGGCAGCATGCGGAGGGACCTCCGAGGATGCATCTAGACAGGGTGGCCTGAGCTAGCTCATCTTGGATTGAGGATGCTGGGAGGTCTGTAGTTCAAACACACATCTGCCCAGCTAATGGGGTCAGACCATCTTCTTCAATAATGGATTGGTTCTCTCTCGGGTAAAGTGCCTCTAAGAGAAATTGAGAGGGGATCCATCCTTAAATAAGATTTGACGCAGCCCAGGAGAATGACAATTACAGCTTTTGCTAACACTATTCCTAAGGCAAAGTCGTGCTTTGTAGGATACAGGATGATGGAGTACTCGGGGAGCTCTTTTAGTGGAGTGACTTGCAGATAGGTCCGTGCTACAGAGGAGCTTTGTGAGAGAGAAAATGAAGCTCACGTAAGTGGCTCTTCTGTTGGAGACAGTGAAAATTGTCCCTGTGTGGGTCACCTCGGTAAGGCCTGGGTTAGCAGGAAGAGAAGTCTCTCTCTGATGATACACGTGAAAGTTTGCATTCTGTGGCCAAGGAAGGAGTTAAATGTACAGAGATCTAACGCAGGCACAAAATGGGTAGAGAACTGCATAAGCAGATGGTTGTGTATGTGGCTTTTGACCCCCTCAGAACCTCAAAACAGCAGAAAAAGGGACTGAGTTGAGAACAGTGACAGGCTGGGATTTTGACATACCTCTGGAGTACCTGCCCCACTGCTGCCATCGGTGGCTGGTAGTTGTGTAAGGTAAACCCTCTGCTCCCTTCCGTGTTGCTGGGTCAGTCGTGCTGAAGTAACGGTGTTTACTTACCCACAAACCCTCCACTTTCCCCCGTAACCGCCTGAGCAGAGCACGGTAATTACTGAAACGGCTGTGTCATTCCTTCTTAATTCTTATTTACTGTACATGCCTCTCAGAGCCTCACGGGGCAAAAGATAAAAGAACACAAGCTCCTGTAGTGTAAATATATCCCAGTGTTAAGGAGCAATGAAAATACGTTTCCTGAAATGTACTGCAGTATTTTCTATTATTTAGAAACACCATACATCATTATTTTATGGAGAAGTAAAATATGTAAAAACATTTCTGTACAGTTCTTTTCTAAAGCTAACACAGAAGCTTTTTTCCCTTTTTTTTTTAAAGCAACCATTTAATAAAGTCTGACACTTAGCGATGTTTTGAAATAATTTTTGCTGCTCTGCCAGCAGTTGGCTTTGCTGTGAATCTCTAAAGACAAATCCATCTACAGTGAATCGAGCAAAATTCAGCTCCGTGTTGTATGTCAGGGTTGAGGACTACTTGTCAGCTCTGGCACTGTCAGATTTTATCTTTAAATATGACAGGCAATTTGTTCAGGGAGCACTTCTGAATGACAAGATATAGTGGTGTTGTAAAACATGGCACCTGTGTGGTATGCCCTGCCTTTGTGGACATCAGAGGCTATTGTTTCCTTTGCTATTAGACAGCCACAGTCACACAATAAGGTGTGTAAAATGTTCAGAGGAACCTTTTAAATAGAGTAGCAGGAAAGTAGATACCCTCCGGTCATTTAAGTCAGGCCATTTATCATTTTATCTTATAAAACACAACATTCGCTAAAATATGATGTAAAGAGAAAACCGAATGCTCTGCTGAGCAACGCTGGTGCAAGCTGAGGGTTTGAACCAAGCTGCAATAAAAGGGTTTTATCTTTAAAGTGCCACACAATAGAAAAATTAGGATTTTAACTCCTTCACAATAGGACAGGTAGCAAGAGCCATTCGGAGGGCTGTCGTTGAAAAACAGGATGAATAAGGTCCCACTGCAATAACCAGTTTACTGCAGTGGGGCTTCCTGGAATGGGGCAGTGAGAGCAGATGATGAAACATTAATACACTTAATATGTTTGGTTTAAAAATAAATAAATAGAGGGTCATAGTGGATAATGTTCTTACGGTACAAACCAGATCAAACTAGCAAAATTAAACTGGAGACATACCGTGGATAGGTCACTGCCAAAGTCAACGGAGGGTTTTTCCACACCACAAGAACCATGTTTCCATGGGAGTGGTAAGTAGTCTTCAGAACATTGAGTGTAAAACTAAGTAAATCCAGAAGAATCTGGTACTACAAAGACATCGTAAACAAGCATATTCCTGCCTGTCTGTTTTTGAGCAGCGCTAAGGCTCTTGCCCTGCTGACAGCGAGTGGTGGCCGTATTCTGGAGGAAGTGGGAAGGACTCAACCAGTTCTTTTAAAGGAAAAAAAAAGCCATTAGACTGTGTTTTGGTTGTGTTTCTGTGACCTAAAAAGGGGCCAAGGCATTGCTGACCAAATGCCTCCTGCTCCTGCAAGCGCACGTCAGCAGGGACCGTGCCTCTCCATCGAGCTGCCATCCACCCTTTGCCCACATGAACCAGCCCACCCCCTTACAACCCCTACGGCTGGCAGTGCCCCTTGCTGGTCTTGGCTGGCTGCAGACACCTGGAACAGCTGGAAAGGCAGGGGAAGAAGATACAGGGCTGCTCTCAGGGATGAAAGAAAGTATTCAGTCTGTGGTGTGCGTTCCGGTTGCCCTGAGTGGCCCAGGCAGGGACTAAGGCTCTGGTAGATCCGTGACATGGGGAGTCTGGGACAAGGCCATTAAGAATAAGGAAAGTATCAAAAGATAGGGGTTTGATTTGCAGTAACGCTGTGATCAAGTCACATTAGTGTCCTGTTGTCAGTTGGAAGGCATGCAATATTTGGTATTTTTCCTTAAAGTCTCATGTCCTGGAAATGAGTGATTCTGTAAGAACGTTGTTTTAGCTAGAATTTCTGTTTACAGCTGAATGGAATAGAAGTGAACTCTGCACACTCAAACACTAGGTGGCAAATACAAGAGAGCCCAATTTAAAACACGTATTAGTGACAAAACTCCAACCTCCGTTGTTGCAGCCTGCCCCGTTCCCAGCATTTCCTGGGGGTAGCACTGAGCGTGCACGTAGTTCAGCGTGGCGGCTTGAACAAAACTAAATGTAATACAAGCTGATGGGTGATAGGATGGGATGAGTGGTTAAAAAGATGCAGCATATGTGCAATTGGACCCCTCAATGGAAGGATTTGGCACGGTTTAAATGTACTTTTGTGTTTCTTGTTCTGAATAGAAATAAGAAGTACTTTCTTCTCACCTAGGTGTAGCTACTTTGAAGGAAATTCTGCATATGAAGAGAGGTAGCCTGTGCTATTTCCTTTGTGAGAGACAAAACTATTTGTCAGTTGGAGACTATGATACATTTGTTTTAAAAATAGCATGATTGTGTTCAGATATTTATGAATTGTGTTCAGAATCTATTAATTCCTCTCAGTTTTATCTGTTCCTTTTTTACATACAAGGTTGCCATAATTTTAGAACCACTGGGAAAACTGTACATTCATCTTATCTAAGTGAAGATCTTTTGACAATTAGGTCCAAATTCTAAGATGGTTTCCCTAACCAATGAAAAGCAAGAAGCAGCTCCAGGAAGTTAATCATTCCACCTGGTTTTGGTATTTATTTCAGGTTAGGATGAACTGTCTCTGAAGAAGCCTCTCTCTTCCCATTGACTCTAGGAAAAGCTAAGGTAATTTGCTTTTCTAACTTTCAGGTAGCTGAATGTGGTGGAGGAAGTCACTTCAGTCATCAAAGTCCCTTGACTTTCTCCCAGACATAGAAGCCCAGATAGATCACAAAGGTGTTTTTGAGGAATGTTTGCCTTCTCTGTGTTCACAAGTGCTTGACCACCTGTGGTATGTTAACTCATAATGGAATCTAATTCTAAGGGCTTCTAAGAACAAGGAGGAAGATTTTATTGTAACTAATAGTGAAAGATGATTGGTATGGTCACACAGAGCAACATAAAGCTTTGTGCCATTCCCAATGCTGAAAAGCAGACGGACCAAATAGCTCAGGGGACTCATGTACTTAAGCATAGGAAAGCCATACAGGGAAAGGTTTGCAGACCTTAGGTCCATTAGGAGGGCAGATAAACACCCAGTGAAGTAATTTTGCCTGCCCATCACCAAATAACATACTCTGAAATGAGGTGCTGCACTGCGGTTCCACCCTCCTCAAGCAAGTGGCCTTGGCAGCACTTTTAGAGAGAATGTAATTGGAGAGAAGAAAACCCCTCAAACATAATGAGGAAACCACATGCACCAAAATTAACTGCCCCAAATAATATAAGCAGCTGTGTGCAATTAGCAGTTACCTACCTGCTGATGTTCATTAGGAATTAGATACAGAATATTTAATGTGGCTTTCAAATGTTGTGTATTCACTGAGGTCTTTGTTGTTCAGTTGTATAAAAAGCAGGAAATACTTTTTTTTAAGGTGAAAATTGAAAATCTGGCATAGAAGTGAACCGATTAGCAGTAAAAGAAGACATAGGCCCATCTCACAAGCTGTGCACCAGTTGTCAGTGTGTAATCTGTTGCTGTTATAGTGGTTTCTCCTCCAAAATACTGTAATTTGAATATTTCTATTACAGGGAAACTGAGATGTGCCACGTAGGAAGGAGTAGTTCGTTGTATTGTACACTCTACAAATGTAATGCGCTGGTGAGCATGTTGTAGGAGTTCCTTCTGTAGATAGTCCACAGATATCATTTAATGTTATCTGCAGTAGAAGTATTTCAAGTTTTTTTTAGTGGAAATAGTAGTTTTTTGCTTTAGTGAGCTCCTTGTGTCCTTATGTTGCCTTGTGTAGGCCACGAAGGTGGTTATCATGTAAGTGTGGGCTTATAACAGGAATCAAAATCATGTTCTCAAATGCATGGGAAAGGCTCCCTTTGGCAGGGAAAAACTGTGATTCCTTGATGTACAAGATGTCACCCCCCTCTGGGCTTGAAACATGGACATGGTTATCCACAGCGATAGTAAGCCTGAGATGACAGGAAATGGAAGCAAATATGCACAAGCTCCATTTACTTTCCCAGCTGCCCAGGAGGAAGCCTTGAGCCTGTGGCAATGGAGCGAGCTAGAAACGTGATGGGAAGGAACTCAAAGAGGCTGGAAGAAGCTGGTGGACATGCTGGGAGGCAGAAAAGTAGGTGGGAGTGTTTTGCCACAGTTCTGAGTTTATTATGGTGGTTTGCAGAAAGTAGTGCTTTTAGTAGAATAAATAAGTTAACGCTTTCTGTGACTAATAGACGAATCAAATTCAGGCATGGAATTTTTTCAGCATGACTCTTCCATCTGTAGGAACGTGGCTTTGGTACCCCTGTGGGCCAAGCTTGGCTTGGGAACACGTGCTCTGCTGGTTGCTCTTCTGCTTTTTAACTCTTTCTGCTAAATGGGGAGAAGCCTCTAAATGCATTTTCGTCATGTGGTCCCCTCTGAATTGTCCTAAAGGCTTTTGAATTTTTGGCCAGCTTTAATCAAATATGAAATAGACATTCAAGTCTCAAAAAATGAAAATTCAGAAATTTTTGTGAAGTTTTTTAACGTGGCAGAAGAAGTGAGATGTATGCGTAGCAGTGTCTCTTCCGAGGAGGAGCCACCAGGAGGTGACCATCGCTGTCCCTTTGCAGCAGCCAGCTGGTCAGTCAATCACAGCAGGGTCTGTCCTGGGTTCAGGAAACACTAAACAACATGGAGAGAGCAGGGCTATTGTGGTGAGGGGATAGGGGCAGGATTTTGGTGACAAAGAATTTGAATCCATGGGAAATTAGGCTTCATTAGTTCTGCTGCTCACAAAACAACTTCTTTCTGGTAACCCTGGGAAAACCACAACTCTCTCTGTTTTACACTTATAAATCAAGGGTGATGTTATTTAAAGTGCTTTGGCTATATAAAAGCTAACATTTTTCAAGCTTCCAAGAATTATCCACACACATTCTTAACTCATGTTTGCTTGTAATAGTCAGTGTGAGGCTTTGGGTAGAATTGGGCTAGGTATTGAGCTTTTCAGCCCCAAACCAGCAAAGCACTTGGGCACGTATTTAGATTTAAGTTGCATGAGTTTCCCAGTTGAGAAAATGTGTAAGTGCTTTGCTGTATCAGGGTTGGTGCTTTGCACCTCAATTTTCTGACTTTCTGAGCAGAAGTTATTTCAGAAGAGTAAATCATTTAACCTGGCTTCCTAAAGAGCTATGCTGCTTGCAGTTGTGCTATATGCTCATACATATACGTCTGTTAGTTCTCTGCCTGAATCGGCCAAGGACCTATTTAAACCAAATTTAATTGAAGGAGAGGGTAGGTTTCTGCAGGTTTCTTGAAACTAGAAAAGAGGTATTATTAATACCAGTAAGGAAAAGGCTGTTTTGAGAACTCAGGCTTACTAGAAATCAGCCAACCTACGCAAGTGTTAAATTATGAGGCAGAGCTCCATAGCGAGTAAGAATTGGTGAGTCACATGGCTCAGGGAACGACCTGTGTTTTCTACTGTGATAAAGCTTTAAGGGCAAACATCATATTCAAAACAAGTGTTTGACGTTTTTAACCCAAAGCCTGGATCTTTTCCTTGCTGAGGGACACATGTGGCAGGCTGCCCATTAACACAGACCGTAGCCTTATCCAGAGGCAAGGCAGGCGATCTCTGTGTGATCTCAGGACGTTCCATTGCCGCTGGCCACCGGCTCCCTCCCCTCTTCCCCTTCCTAAACTCACAGAAGGGTAACAATTAAAAGAAAGGTGGCCCAAATATACTAATCTGAGTCCTAGGATGAAGAAAAAATAGCTCGTCAAATCACAGAATTAGACGAGACAATGTTTCTGTTACTCCTACAAAGAGCTGGCAATTACATTGCAGCTTTATTTTGTTTTGCTTTTCTTTAAAATCAACTGAATATCAATCTACAATCAATAAAGAAAGTTGCCTATAGGCAGTTCTACCTTCAAATCTACTCCATGGATCAGCTGCTGGTAATTTATACACAGTCAATAAGACACATTTCAAAAGTGAGGTTTTTCTCCCAAAAGGCAAAACTGCTCTAATTTACAGCTGGATATGAACTGGGCAAACAACATACACCTGGAGTAAATGTAATTTCTAATTTACAAGAAACTCTAGTGAAAGATTAGATCTGATCTACTCTCTATGCAAGTAATCTATGGATATTTATATTATGATAACTGGAGAGCATAAATTGCTTTTGTTTTTCCTTTTGGGTATATTTTTCATTTGTTTGTTTAGCAAAACCTGCAGGGGAAACTAGAACAACTATAATTACAGTCACAGTTACAAGTTGTGGGGTCTGTAGATAATAAGCTACAAGGCATTTTTATTGTGCTTTTTTATTATTATTTAGTTAAAGAATGGTTTTTTCCCAAGACAATCCCTCTGTATTTTGTAGGAAGGAGAATCAAAGCAATAGCTGTCAAATATCAGTGAGATAGCAGATTTACAAATTAATCCCATTGCTTGGTATTTCCACAAAGGTTGAAATCTATAATTGGTGCTAGAAACTATAATTAACTTATTAGAAGCACTCAGGCAGCTAGGTGTGCAAAATGGCAGCAGGTGTGTAATATCATTAGAAATGCTCTGTATAAAAAGCACCTCTGAGTTTTATCCCTTTAGTTTCGTGCTACCAGCTGCCAATTTGATTGGTTAAGTAGTTTTGGGCCATGCAATACTCTTTCTTTTGGATTGATGTGTTTATTACTTTTTATGACAGGGGGTCCCAAGGCAGATGTTCAATAAAGAAACAAGCTGCTACAGAGCAGAGTAAAGAGATAGGTGGTGTAGATGCAGGAAATTGGGAAAGTTATCATATGCGCTAAGTTGTTATTGAAGATTTTGCTCCCAGCATTTGTAGCAGTTGTGTTATATACTCTTCCACAGACAGTAATCTAACAGGGAATTATTGAAAGCCAAGTGCCAAGATTTCAAATTGCACTATATGATCTGGAGCTGCTACTCAAACAGGGAGCTGGAGCTTTGAAATTATAAAGATGTGGCCATGCCATTTTTAGGAGAACAGTTAGAGCGGCTTTGCTGCTGCAGAGCCTTTTCTGGCTTTTCCTTTGCCATCATTTACATTGGTACAAAGTGAATGAAATTCATTACTGGGAAAGAACACAGTTCAGAATTTGGATAAAGGGTGAACAAAATATAGAGAGATCTGATTCAAGGATCAGCCAAAGCCAATCTCTTCTCTGTCTACACCAGTAAAAATGCAGGATCATCATGTTTAAGTGACTGGGAAGATACAGACGGGTACATGGGGAAAAACATGGAGAGATGAGTCTTTTAGTTCCTATAATTGTTCACAGTTTTGCTTAGTCTTAAAGGGGAGAGAAAATACAATTTTCTTTCATTGCTTTCAGAAACTTTTGAACACTACTGTATGAAAAAAGTGAATATTTTCTAGAGAGACTTCTAGCCACAAACCAGCTTTTATTTTTAAGTGTTTTAAAAGGAAGCAACAAAATGTGATTGATGTAGAAATCTCCCTTTTTAATTGATTTAGTGTGCTTTGCTGGGTTTGTGACTTTAATGTATTACAACCAGATATGAGGAGAGCTAATAGTTCACAAGAGAGATGCTATTTTCTAATTAGATTTTTGTTAATGCCCCTAAAGCTTGTGCCCAGAAGCACAAGTTGCCCAACAAATTTGAATGGTATCAGGAGCAAACTGTTCTGCTTCGTCCACGTTCTTTGGTCCACTGCTTTCCCTCAGTTTCTTGGTAGCAAGTATTGGTGTCATCCCTGAAATAGTACTCTTCCATCTGTGTTTGGAAGGGATGAGTATCTCGTTCTGCCTTTCACCACCTCTGAAACGCTTCCTGTCTTACCCCTGTAATCTCTCCTGACCTTTCTGAGGCTCAGCTGTTCAAACTCCACGGGGCACAAAGTGCTGCCCTGCCTTCTCAGGCAAACAAGAAGGTGTGACTGTGCCATCCCAAATCTTCCCACTCCCCTCTGTGTTGACAGTCACTTGAAACCTCCTTTCTTTGGTTATAAGACTGTGTCAGGCTTGTTCCTGCCTGTCTCAGAGCCAGTGCCTTTCTGCACCCTCTGCGTTTTCCTCCTTATTTATAAATCATGGCCTGGGCTACAGGAGAGGAAAAGGAGATGTGTAATGGTCTCTTGCTGTCTAGGGGGTGGAATGCCGTTCAAACTCAAACAGTTCTGAGGGCTGTAGAACTTCCCATGACCTGAAATGGCAAGTCTCACGGGCTGGGACAAGTATTCCAGGTCGCTTCCCAGCTCTTCATTCTCCTCTGAGTGAAAAGCTACTGAAGTCTCAAGGGGGAAATAAAAAGCTCAAGAAGTTATCAGATTTAGGCTAATTATTAGACTATATTTTAGACCAGGTTAGCCACCAAATTATATAAATTCTGTATTATATATAGAATTTCTGTTGATTGCAGTTCAATTAGCAGTAGGCACTGAGACAGGTCAGCAAAGGCTAAGTCTGTGTGGAAACAACCAAGAGAAATAACGTGTACGGCAGAAAAGAAGGAGTTGTGACGACAAAGTTGTGTTCGAGGAAGGGGTGAACATAAAACTTGAGAGTACTTTCAGTTACGGGATGTGTTCCGTCAGGGCATCTTGAAGCACAAAGACAGTTGGAAGAGACAATGCAGACCTCAGGAGCTGAGGAGCAGAGGAACGGGGGAGAAGAGCATCATGCTAAAAAGCAATATAAGCAGTTGTGGAAAGTGACGTTTTTAAAACAAACCACTGTGGTTGCTGCATTGTACAAACCTAATAAGACATAGTGAAAAATATTGGATTTATTTTTACAAGTTAAAAGTGACCTTGTTGGCCTTATGAATGGATTCACTTCTCACAGTACCTCTTAAGGGCATTAGGGTTATGACTAACTCATAAAAATAAATCCAATATTTTCCCCTTGGCCATGTCATATCCAGTGTTGGAATTCAGCTGCGAGAACTGGTGGGGCTCCGACTTTCATTTAGTTTGACCTCGCATTATGAGAAGTACCTAGCTCTCAATCCTGGTGGGCTGCAGCATAATTCCAACAGCGGTCGCAGCACATAGCGAGTGGAAAAAGAAAAAATCCAAGAAGGCCTAGAAAATAGTGGGTTGTGCAACCCAGTATGTAACTGAAAGCAACATATGAAAGGAATAAGTGTTTCAAATACCAATAGGGTTTTTTCCTTCCCTGTTTTTCATTTGACCTGCATAACAGATCAAGGCAGGACTGACAGTTTAGTCATACATGGTATATGGGGCGGGGGGAATAATCTCAGCTAATGATTTAGCTCATATAGTTGTTCGCTTCTGTTGGAGTTAAAGGAACTTAAAAAAATCCAGTCAAGAAAATAACCAGAGAACAAGTGGTTTAAAAGTGTAGTTGACAGCTTTAAAGGTAATAGACACACCTATCTAGTGTTTGTGATAGCACAAGGCCTCTACTGAGCAATAACCTAGTCCAAACCAGTAGGAAAAAACAGTATAAACTGTTTTCAACACCCATGGATGTCTACAGCTACAAATCTGAACCTTTGTTCCTGCTCCGTTGATGACTGAGGGTCTACATTGAGTCCATGCATACAGGGGACTTGAGTGTACGGTAGACACACTGGAGTCATGGTCACGGGTGGATGAGGAAAGGTTCATTATAAGTGTATACCAGGTGTGCTCTTTTTATAACCCATGTATTCTGCATATCTGCTCTGTCTGATAACCATTCCATTTCTAATGGGCTCAGATGAGTTCATCCTCCTTCTGTCTGAATAACTTTTAAAGGTCTGGGACATGCATCTGAGCTTGGTCCTGGGCAACCAGCGCCAGGTGGGCCCTGCTCAAGAAGGAGGTTGGACCAGATGAACTCCAGAGGTCCCTTCTCACCTCAATCATTCAGTGGTACTGTTATCCTAAATCCAAGCTGTAACGGCACGGACCTCTGTATAGACTGATTTACCCTGTCAAGAAGTACAGGGTAAAGAAGTGGGCAGAAGGGTACAAGAAGTGGGCAGAAAACCAGTCAGTGACATAGGAGGGATGGTTCTGTGGGGTTAATGAGAAGGTTTGCCAGTTAACATTAATTAGGCCAGCATGAGATTAAAGATTCCTGCATTGCTACTGTCCTTGCAGGGGTAAACCCATAACTAGCATAATTTGGGTCAAAAACAAGCTCCAGTGCAAAGAACGTATAAATCCATTTATCTGTGTTTATCCCAGCCTCGGTTACTGCAAGGTTAATTTTGCCATTGTTCATTGTTGCCCTTTGTCCCCACAAATTTTCTCCCAACAACTTGAGCAGCATGCTGAATTAGAACTGTAGAAAATCATGAATGACATGCATATGCTGTAGGCATTTTTGAGGTTGCAGGGCTAACAGTAAATATTCACACTTAAAATATTGAATTTAGGTTTATATGCCATGGAAATGTTGAGTACCTTCTTTGCTTTGTTTCCTCTGCCTCTGCTTTTCCCATGATTCTTTTATTACACTGAACAAGTTCCGTATCTGTAACATCCAGAGGTTGATGAGTTCTCATATTGCATTTCCTTATTTATTTTTTTTTTTCTGAAAAGTTTCAATGAGTATTATTTTACCTGCATCATTTCGGTGTCCAGAGTATTCCCATAGTCAGATCAATCACGGGAAAATTTTCATTCCCCAGAAACGTAGAGAATCCAGAGATATGGGGTTCCCTAAGCCTGTGAGGTTTCAGCCCTGCCCCGTGCTGCTCTGCTGCGCCCCGTGCCGCGGATCAACCCTTGGCTTTCCTTCGGAACAGCCCATCCACCTTGGCACTAACTGCACACCCCGTGAAATGCCGTGCTGGGAGCATCATGGTGACTGCTGCAGTAGCTGCCGCGCGCTGGAAAGGTGTGCTGGCAAGCGAGCCCTAGCCACAGATTTAGCTTCCCTTTATGAGACAGCTTTGTCAGGATTTAAAGGTGGTTTTTTTTTTCCTAAATGTGACAAATCAGCCTGCTGAACCAGCGAAGAACTCTTATTTATATAAACTGGCTCTGATGTTACCTTGTGTAAAATATGTTTAATTTTAACCAATGCATATTTGAGTTATAGTTTCCATAAATATTTGTGAATACATTATGATAAAATCTAAAACCTTGGCAACAGTTAAGAGAAGAGAGTTTGCAGATAAAAATCAATATTGCCTGCAGTATCCCAAGAGATCACACTGCTAGTGAAGTTTAAATTAGCTTTGCCCTAAAATCTAAGACATTCCTGCAGCACACTTTAAAGCATCTTAAAGTGTGAAGGAGTTAAGCTAATTACTGTAGCATTTGAAGACAAGACATTTGTAAAATTAATGGGCTGAAGTCTGCAGCCTTTCATTCAGCAAAAATTCCTACTGCAATTGTGTTTTTATTATGGAAGAGCTGCAGAACTTTGTCCCCTGCTTTTAAACCGTGGCATTTATCAAGAAAATAGCCCTAATACTGGGGGTTTTGGAGAGGATCCCAGTTCCCGCAGTGGCTCTCTGCTCCGCAGTGTATTTAGATTAGATATTGGGAAGAATGACTTTCCTGAGAGGGTGCTCAGGCACTGGAACAGCCTGCCCAGGGAGGTGGTGGAGTCACCATCCCTGGAGGTGTTGAAGAAACATGTAGATGTGGCACTTCAGGGCATGCTCTAGTGCCCGAGATTGTTGGTTTGTGTCTGTGGGTGGGATTGGCGTGTTTTTGTTTTTGTTTTGTTTTCTTGTGGTTGGACTTGATGATCTCAAAGGTCCCTTCCAACCACGAAGATTCTGTGATTCTGTAAACCGAAGCACGGCAAGCAGCGGTGATGGGGAGGCTGACCTCAAAAGCGTGCTCCTCACCAGTACTAACACACCAACGGAGGTGTGTCCTGGTCAAACCAGGGCTACCTGCAGAAGCTGTGGCTCCCGCTGGCAGCAGGCAGCTCCGCAGGGATGCTCCTGGGGGTACAGGGTCCCCCACTTAGTGCAGTGAAAGTAAGGGGCTCCCAGGCTGTGCTGCTTCACCTTCCTGCGGGAATCTGCTGGGGTGTCATGTCCATATCCTGCCGGGAAATGGGAGCGGTAGAGCCCGTTGGAGGGGACATCGCTGCAACGGAGCAGAACTGGCTGGTGTGAGGGCAGGAATGGTGTCTGCCCGGGAGACACGGAGCCCCGCGTTTGGCTCCGTCCAGCAGCTTTGTTCTTTCTCGGTGTTCGGGGTCCCGCAGAGGGACGTGTGTGCAGAATGCAGATCCACGGGCAGGGATTCAGTTAACAGCTTCCTTTGCCAAGCGCTAGAAGGATGCAGCCCTCTGTTAAAGTATTTATAGGGCAAAGCACTGGTCCTCGGCAATTCCTTGGCACTATGCACTGTAAGAAGCAGTGACCTCTGAGCCCGGGCTTAGGAAGGCAAACTGTTTGCTCTTCAGGTTGATCCCAGTCTGTTTCTCCTCTAAACCATTCCACATCAGTAGTGCACTTACAGGGAAGACCAAGAAATAACTCGTGTTGCCCCCTTAACGACAAGTAGCCTTTTCCAGGCTGCCGAGACATTTCTTCCACATCTGTTTTTTAACTGAAGATTTTTACAAGGCATTCACAAATGTGAAAAAAAAAAAAAATTAGCATATTATGTGAACATTTGCCCAGCTGCATCTTGCCAGGCTTTATTTTGGCTATGGAAGCTGCTGGCTGGAAAAGGGTCAGGATAACTCTAGCAGACTTCTTGGTCCTTGTTGTTTGACTGAGAGACTCCAGGCCTCGTTCACCTTGGAAAAAAAAGCCTTGCTTTGGTTTCCTGGCTGAGGTAGGACTCAATTAATAGACATTAACAGCTGGTTTGAGATGGAGGGTGAGCGCCTGGGTCGGGGAGAGGATTGCTGCTTGAGAATTTACAGCACGGGCTCTCTGTTGGAAAATGCTAAGGTATGTTTCACATTTTTATCTGAATATAATTGCGTTACGTGGTGTTGGCCAGATGAAAAGAAACAGTGCACCAGATGCAATTTATACAAACACACGCACATATATATATATGTATTTCTCTGCCTTTGATCTTTATAGAGAAATATTGTCCTTCCAGTAGATTCATTTTCAGATGGGCTTGCTTCTCTTTTTCCAATTCAAAGATGTAGTTCATAAGTGAAGTTAGACTGACAGAGATGCTACAGAAAATTGTTCAGACTCACAGGAAAAGTGCGATAATCGTACTTTTTCTAGCTATCAGCCAGTGCAATTCAGTTTCATTGGACCAGCGACTGTTAGTGTCGAGTTTCTTCCCAACTGCTATTTGAGGAAGCTTTTTAAAATAAAATTTTCTAAGTGTTCCTTAGCCTTCTGCAATGTTCTTATAGTTCACTGCGATTTCCCAAGTAATAAGCCTCTATTATTGCAAAACCTACATTAGAATTGCTTATGTAGTAGCTATACAGCTCATCAGCTTTTTGCAGGGCATCTTCTGTGCCTGCTCACTTAGAAGTTTATTGATTTAAACCACATTCTGGGTCTGTCCCCTGCCTTTAAATTCTTTCAGCATTTCTCGAAGCATCATTGACCTGCGAGTCTTTCACCTTTTTTATTGCGGCTGCTCAGCGTCTCAGGCACCTTTTTGGCATGTAGTAGGAGCCTTCAGACTTCTTCCTTTAGATGCCTGTCTGTAAGCTGGTAACAGTAAAGCCTTGCGAGCCCCAAGCCTCGGCAGGCAGGACTTTCCTCTTCGTCCCCAGCAGCTGTCCTTTCGGAGCGGGCTGGAGAGCTCGCGGTCTCCTTGACAGACTCCAGAATGTCCTTTCTGAATTGTTTCTTCCCCGGGGCAATCTGAGGGAATATGCCTCAGATGACCGCACTCGAGCAAATCTCACCCTTGTGTTTCACTTTAGTCAATTTAAATCTCACACTTCATGCTGTAGCCAAAGCCATTAGCCCATGTCATCCTTCACTGTAACACAGATCTGCTCCTATCTCATTACAACGTGCTTAGCTCTGCCACCGGCTCCGATATACACAAACGGAGCTACACTGAATTATTAAGGGTTTCACTTAAACCAGCAAGACTTGGGAAGTTTTGAAACTCTGTCTTTAATGCGACCTGTAAGGTTTAAGTGCTCAAGGTGTCTCTCAACAGTTGATGTTTTCAATACGTTCTGTGCAGCACTCCAGGTCTGTGTAATTACATGGATTTCCAGATAGATATATGTATTCTGACTTTGGACAACTGGCTCTATTGCAGCTTGGCTGCAAGAAAAAACTAAAAGCCTTTTCCTCTTATGTACATAAACAATGAAATCCTTAAATCTTCCTTGTTCGATGAAAGCCTGGGCATTCCATAATAATATTTTTCATGTGCCTTAGAGTAGGAATTATTCTGAGTGTTCAACTTTGCCTTAGTGGGTCAGAGATGATATTCTTTTTATACAGATCTTTAATATAAGCAATATTCTCTCTCACCCCTGACTCATAATACAGCAGTTTTCCTTCAAAGCGTAAATTAAAGTGAAGCCACAAAAGGGTCATTAATGGAGTTAGTAGAGTCAATACCGCGGGTATCATGTACTGCCTGTTTAATATTAAAAGCGAAGTCAATGGAAGTATGGCCTTAATATGTGTGGGCTTTGTGAATACCAACGAGTCAGAGCAGAAAGTTTGAACCCGGGAGCGTGCAGAGAGATGAAACTGCTTGCGATGAAGCATAACTTTGGGGTTCATTCCTGAAAACCCAGGAAAACACAAGCCTGCGGCTAAAGGTCGGAAACTATTAGTGGGGATTAGGTTGGTGTCACCCACTGCATTTCATAAGTGGAATTTTAAAGAATTCTAATGGAAGGAAAAGATTTGCAATTACAGAGCCACCATTTAAACAGTAATATCCAAATCTTTGGCTAATCTTTTCCTTCAGAGTGAGGAATGGAAAGGCCAGAATGCCATACAAATTCCTCTGCAGAACATCCTTTGCGAGAGAACTAATAGGACACACAGTATAACTTCATTCCACTTACAGAATGAGAGACTTTTAGGGGTCCAATTAAAAGAGACTTAAAATGCAATTAAAGTAGAAATCACTTGGCAACAAGGCATTAGCTATCTCCCCAATCAGCACTGCATTAGCAAGCCTTTAGCAAGAGATTTGCCGGTGGATAAAATCTTTGTGAAGCATAACGGTGGGGCTGAGCTAAAGCCAGTGGTGGGATCCAGGGAAGGGCCTGTTCTTCTGCCTCTGCCGAGATGTAAATGGTGGCAGGAGATGGGAGAGAAAAGCAGCTTCTTGAGAGATGGCTGCACTGGAGAACAGAGGGCACAACCCGCGGGAGCTCTTTCACCCTCCTGATAAATGGTGCTGCAGCAGGGAGCCCATCTGTTTCTACCACTGACAGTGCAGATTTCTTTATAATACTGGTCTCCCCGTCCCTGGGTGGAGGCAGTGGTGCCGGGGCTCTATTCCCTCGCCGTGGGTTCCTCACCAGAGGGGCAGGGGAACAGCCAAGCTCCGAGGTGCATCAGTGCACCACGGGCCAGCACACGGCTGCCTCTTACCCTTCAAGAGCACCTTTGTATGGGGACAAGGTCCTATTTCTGATATTACTCAGAGTTTCTCTGTGTTGGAATCGGAGCCTGGGAGCCATAAAATAGAAAATTCTGCAGAAAGGTAAGAAGAGCTGCTTGTACTAAGAAAATGCCAATGGCAGAAGAAAGATTTTTAGTTTTTCTAAGGAACAAATCAGTAAGTCGCAGGTTTGTGTGTGTAAATCCAGAGGAAAAAAAAAAAAGAACTTTCTGTGAAATTCACCTTGTGAAGTTAAGAACTGCAGCCACAGAGCTGAGTTTTAAGACCTGCAGGCCTGATCCGGGCGATGAAC
>JAHREE010000265.1:6972931-7045589 GCA_033628505.1 Tringa tobata
TTTTTTTTTTTTTTTTTTGGGTGGGTGGGGGGAGAAGGGGAGAGTTAGCCTATCCTGGGGGTCATTATGCAGGATTATAAAAATATTAAGGCTGATGAAAGTTTGCCTTCTCGGATTTCCAGCCGAACGGTGTATTGCGCTATTAGATCCAACTGACCAGGATGTGCCTCGCAGCCCTGTCTAGGCGCAGAGGACAGAAAATATGAGAGGTGTGGAGAAGGACTCACTTTCATCAAAGTATCAGTTTCCAGGATAGTTTGGAAGCCCACAGCATTATTGTATTACACGTTGCACAGAAGCGTGCCTTGTTCATTTTTTTTAGTGTTTTAGAAATAAAAGACTTTTCTTCCAAATTGCGCTGGGAGGCAAATTCTTCAACAGTGTAATAGAAAATGTTAGACAATATTCCTTACTGGAGCTATTGACATTTTTGGTAGTCGTGACACTTTGATTTTTCTCAAAACATATGGATCAAGCCTGAGTGTGTTATTGGACAGGAAGACCTGATGAAAGGCCTTCCTTTATCTTTCTTTGTATTTTTTTCCCCTCTGTTTGTTCATGGCTTTCTCTCTGAAAATAATCGCGGTTTTCTTATGCTGCCCAGGGAGTCGTTATTGCCTTACTAAATATTTTATAGTGCACAGTGCACCATACCTGCCAACTGGTTATTATTTGTTATATAAAAAAATAAAGGGGTAGCATGTGAAAAGGCATGTGTGTTAAAATTTCAAAACTACACACAGAATAATTTTAAACCCTTAAATTAGATGTCAGGCTGGTTTTGGTTTGGGGATTTTATTTTTTTTATTTGCTTGAGAAAAGGTCTGTTTATAGTTTGGGGTTGTTGTTGTTTTTTTTTTCCCCTCTCTTTTTGGTATGTGTTCCTTTCTATGATTCCAAGCACTTGTTTCCTCACAGTTTCGTTTCCTATTTGTTCAAAAGGGAAAAGTTCAAAGCCACTCTGGCAGCTGAGGGAAAAGCTTGCTGAATACTAACCCTCAAGTGTCTGTCTTGTCCTGACCTTGAGAAAGTAGCAGTAAACTGTTCTATTGCAAACACCACATGTGTGTTTTGTTAGACCAGGTTAGGAGGGGTCAGAGCTCACCTGAGGCTTGGACTGCAGATTTAGACTGCTTTTCAGAAGCATAATGTATTTTTAAAAAGGGACATTCTCGCCTTTGTATGGGCCTAATATAGGCTCTGTTTAAAAACCTGTCAAAATCCCAAGCACACACTCCATAAAATATAAATAAGTACTTACTGTTTGCAGATGTTGCTTGTTTTTCATAATGTTTGTATTTGAAGTCCCGAATCCCCGCTTCCTGTCAGAGCCAGCCCTGTTGCTTTAGTCCATTTATTTCTGAAGGAACGGGAAGAACTTCAAAATGCAATTTCTCAATGAAGACACTTTCTGTCAAACCTGTCAGCGTTCGCAGCACAATTACCTTTTTTCAGACTAAGGCTTGCGTTTATGGCTTTGACTGCATGCACAACCTCTCTTCCCCCCAGCTCAGCTAAAGCAGTCGCTGTTTTTTAAAAGACTCCCACTTGCCACAAATTGTGGCTTTAGGTTCTTTCAAAGCAACAGGATAACTCAGCAGACCTTTCTCCTATTTGCATGTTTTAATTCATTTGATAACGGATATGGAGCATACCGTAGGGAGAAATTCTGTCCTGGGAAAAGGGCTAGATCGGATTTTTTCACGTGCAATCTATCAAGCATCTCCCCCGGTAAGGTGAGCTCTGTCGAGCCATTTCTCAAAAGAGGAGAGAAAAGACAGGGAGAAAGAATTGTCTCAGAAAGGCGGCTACCAGCTCGCCTCAAAAGAACAACAGCTTCCTCTGACCTAGTGCCTGTCTGGAGAGTAGATATAGATCATATTTAGGGGACCGTCGAAATTCCGCCTAATCCAAAGAGAGTTTTCTCAGGTTTGGATTGAGCTTCTGTTCTGCCCACATTATAGGAAACGGCGCTTTTGATGGATAGCTTATCTGAGGTTATTCAAGGTATTACTGGGGTTAGTTCTCATACCAAAAACCGAAATCAGCTGGACGGAGGACCTCACAAGTTATTTCTTGCACTCAAACCTTTTGTGTGTAGGGGAGGGTGTTTGGCACGGAGGGGCTGACGAGAGCAGCGCTGTAGGTGATGCCTGGGCATCCCCCTGCGCACCCAAACCAGGGGCCGCTCGGCCTCCCTCCGCAGCCCCCGGGCTGGGGAAGGGTGTCTTGTTTGAGGTGAGGAAGCCTTACCTCTGTCCTCCCGCTTTAGTCGCCATCCTTTGAGATGAAGTTCCTTTTCTCTGGCTCCCTCCTCTAGCGGCGTAACCCCTGGGCCGGCGGCGGGCTCTTTGGTGTGCGGTGCCACCCCACCGCTGGCAAGGAGAGGGGGAGAAGAAAAGCTGCTCCTTTGTATTACAAATTCAAAGGGTCATTATTCCCTCGCTCCCTACGGGCGAATGTGTGAAGATTATTGTGGGAAGTTAGTATTTATTCTGAAGCCCTAATATGATCCTCTTGAACATTTTAATAATGCATTCTCTGGGGTCCGTGCTGCCAAGTGTTTAAAAGGCAGCAATGCGCGTTAGCGCTGGATGGCTGCTGCTTTGCTGAAATAGTCTAAGTTATGGGGTTGCTTTTGATCAGTCCCTGCTTTCAAAAAAAAGAAAGCAAAAGTCCCTTTGCCCCCTTCCTCACCATCCTAGAGTTCCTTTATCAGTTACATTCATCTAGAAGCAAGGACGAGGCCACAGTATTATATGTCCACATTTGTTACACTGATTTACGAGTTTCTTAATTCTAAACCCCTTACCTTATCAATGGCCTCAGGAAGTCCTAAATCCCTGATATTAAGCAGAGAAAGAAAACATTTAGAATCGAAATAGGTAAGGGTGTTTTGTTGGAGACAAATGCGGGATAAACAGCGTTCACTTGCCATTTGCTGCTTTCCCTGTAATTTTAAAGCTTCCCTAAGCACACGTTGTTTCTGTAGGGTCTGATTATAAACATATGCGTGGGACAATGCGCGTACATGCTCGGATCAGGTCAGTGGTGTTTTCTTCATCTTTAAAGCTCAAAAACCATAAATCAAGATGAAAATACTCCAGCCAAGAGCTTTACCAATTGATACAATTTTAAAATAGGCCGCTGCTAAGGCTTGGGGGAAAGCTGACATGATGACTTTTATAATAGCAGAACGTTTAAGGTTATAGAAATAAAAGGAAGAGGATGAAATCAGTCGCGTTGATCTTAGCCTGCAGGCTCTCTCAGCTAACTCGAAGCTCCAGCAATTATTTCTGCTCTGGCTTTTCCCCCTTTTTTCCAGCAGTCTGTTTGAAATGAAGCAGAACCAGGCATGGCAAGCTTATCAGTGTCGTTAGCTGACAGGGAGCACATCACACCTGCTTTTACTTGCTAGTTTTCCAGGCACTTTATGCCACAGAAGAATGTTGATTTTGTTCTTATAATGTGTAAAGATTCATTTATTTCACCTTTTGAACTTGGCAGAGCCACTCAATTTTGATGGGAGCTTGTTTTCATCCTGGCATTTGGAAAACCCTGGCAATTACTGGACTGTGGCCCAAGGCTACCTTGATGAAACGTAGAGATGATCAAACCTTACAGACTATGGATCTGGCCCAGCTAAAGAACCCAGCCTGACGAAACCCTGTGGGGAAAAAGGAGAGCTTGGGGGCGGCTGAGGCGCAGATGTGCTGGTGTTACCTTGGTCATTGCACAGCGGTTCTTGGAGAGAAGTGTCCCATGGACACTCACCAGAGCATTAGGCAACGGTCAGGGTTTGCAGCCCCGCAGGACCACTGAAAGAGTCCTGGGGAGAAATGGTAGCAAGGATAGGTCCAGAAAACTTCTTTTCATTTTTTACCACTTTTGGGGCTTTTAGTCATATCTGAGTTTTCTAATTTCCCCTTAGAGAAAAGCACGAGCATGGCAGTTATTGCCCGATGCGTACTTTAGCAGCTCCTGCCTGTCTTGCTGTGTAATTGTATAAGATTAGGAGGATCAGAATCCATAATAAGAGGTCTAACCCATCTTTTCCAAAAACCTGTTCTCCTCTGTGGTACAGATAGGTCATTCCTCCCGTGCCTTCCAGCCAGACCCATCTAATCACATTGCTCAAGGAGCAAAGGAATTCATTCACCCAAAGGGTCCCATTACGAGATATTCTGTCACCTCCATTTTAAACCTGTGAAAGCCTTATTTTGAGTACCACTGCCAAATGTGATAACAGGAGTCCTGCACAGCTGAAGAGAGCTCAAGTATCTGGGATCTGTGCTATGTAATTGTTCTTACACAGACCTACTTTCGGTTGCACAATGATGCTTGCAGGATTTGAGCTTGCAGCATTGAAAGCAGTAGGATTCTCTCTGCTGACTTTTAATGAGAACAGCTCAGACCTTCACTAAAGCAGGCACTCGGGCAAAAGATTTCAAATGTTTCTTGCAGCTATTGTTTCTTTTCTAGCCCAACAACCTACCAGTGACAATTTTGTAGCTATCAGATGCTCGCAGACCACTGGCTAATAGACAGACATGTCAAGTCTAAATTCCAGGTGCTCTCACAAAGCCAGCACCGTATCAGAGCTCTGCTTTCCAGGCACAGGCGATCAGGTTTGGGATATTTCCTTACTGGTGTGTTCCTTTTACGCTGGGTCTTTGGGTGAGATTCTCACAGAAGAAATTCAGAACTAACCTGGACCCTGAGCCTATAATATGAACGTACCAAATCGCACACTCTTGACTTGTGAAAAGTAAAATTCAGTGAAAGTGCCAGGCGTGGAGGCATTTCTAGTGGTTGTTTACAGAGAGAACAGGTAAATGCTAGTATACATATTAATTTGGTGCACCAGGGATGGAATCCTTGGCACAACGTGTGCTATTTTAATGAATTCCTGCAATCCAATCTCAATTACGAACCAAAGGGCTGGGGTTATTCCTGGGACTGAAGGGAGCTGATCGAGGGCTGGACTGTGCCGTGACCTGCCAGCCTTGTGTGGCTCTGGACACAAGGCTGGTTTAGGGAGCCTGACTCCCTAAATCACCTCTTCCTTCCCCCACTTTCCTGCAGGTGTGGGCTGGGATAGACCCTGTTGTGGGCACGTTCCCCAGTGCCCTGTGGGGCTAGAAAGGGAAGAGGGGGAGAAGCCCGAAGCCACGGGTACCCCCTTCACACCATCGGGCTTCGCTACGTTGCACCAGTCCCTGTCCTCCTGGGCAAGGATGGAGAGAAGAGGAAGGCTTAGATCTTTATTTTAAGCTAGGTTTGTGGAATCACAGAAAACAGGGCTGGGAATGACCGCAGAGAGGTGTCTATTGGAAAAACCTCGGCTCCGGGGTGGGATGCTGGAAAGCGCCATGGTCTGTGAGGGCAGGATTTGGCCCTTAGTCTTAATTTGAGGAGCACCTGAGATGCCACCCAATGCTTATTTTCCTGAATCCAGTGATAAATATCTCAAAGAACCGTATGATCGACACGCAGCAGAAACAATTGAAGTGCTGCTTATAGTATCGTGAAAAAAAAACCAGACAGATTCTCTGCAAGCCGTTTCCTTTATCAGCTGTTCTGGGAGGATCTTCCCATGTTTTGGAACACATTTCTGTTTGTTAAAGTACCATACAAACATTTTTAATGAACCTGGATGATTTACTGGTTTATTTGGTTAATTGTCAGGATCAGGGTCATATTGAAAAAAAAAAAAAGTAATACTTATTTTAGTATGTGATCATTCAGCAGTATTTCTGAATTATTATTGTTCAGCAGTATAACAGAATTAATTATTTTTCTGTTTGTGAGATATTTTAAAGTGATTCGATCTGAAACAGTTAATCCAAAAATATTTGAAATTGCAACATTAAAGATGTGATTATGGATGAAACATGAAGTTTGAAAACGGGAATTCCGAGGTTGCTTGTTTTCCAGAGCTGTGGTTTTAAAGGATGCCTTGAGAAAAGGATGGGGTTGCAAATTATGCAATATTTACCCTCTCCTTCCCCCCAAAATTTATAAGGTTTCAGATTTTCTGGGCTATGTGTAAGGGATAAAGAAATTGTAAATGTGCAAGAAGGCTTTATAAGGCTGCTACTATTCCACCCTCAGCTGTAACTGTCTGGCATAATGTGTTGCACACAGGCATAAAATATGCTCCTATGTGCCTTTATGGATTATGTGTTGATGAATATTTATTATATCTCATTATTGCAAAATGTTCATACGAAAGCATCTGATTGACAATTATTTTATTGCTGTTTGTTTGTTACCATTTTTGCTTTGGCAGGGGCTTAAAAACTGACATGCATTTTCCTATCTATATTTGGCTTCGGAAGGCTTCTGAAAATTGGTTGAAAATGTATAAATTAAAAAAAAAAAATTACCCAAAGCCAAGTAATCTTTGTTTGACCTTAGGTTATGTTTTGAGGTATCCTAATACCACCTCCATTATTCTCTTTGGTCTTTAGTTTATACTAATGGGCTGATATTATGCCGGGCAACTTTAATTAGGGTGTCTATTGCTTAGTAGGCAGCATTTTTGCTTTCAGGCAAGTATGACATGCTGTACAGTAGAGACTTAATTCCTGTTTAGGGAAAAACCATAATATATCTCAGTTGCCAAGTGCATAGTGAGCAACCACTCTTAGGAAGGAAAAAAAGAAAAAAAAGGTATTCTCTCCTAGATACAAAACACCCATAATCCCATTAATGTAAATGAGTGATTACACATGTGCATATCATGGGGAGAATACATTGTCAGGAGATGCCAGAATTTTAGATGAGATAGAAATAGCACATAGTATATCGTTTAATGAAGACCCCAAATATTCTTGTGAAGGAAGTTCTGTGTTACCGTCAACTCTGAATCTCTGGATTTTTATTTTTATTGTCTCATTAGAATTATAGGAAAAGTAATCTCTAAGGCTCTATTGCTATATTAATAATTTTTTTTTACCTTCAGCGTTCCTTTCATAGCTTTTTAGATTTGCCTTGCAAATGCAAGCTCAGATTTACTGTAGATGACTTTAATGAAAGGTGAGTTTGTTAGATGACATTGTGGGCGCACATATATTTCTGGAGATATTTTGTTGAAATGTTACAGTCCCTAGGACACATCATAAAATTCAATATCAGTGTTACTGACATATCTGTGAAAACAATCACAAAGATAAAGAAGGTGCTCCATCATGTGTTCATTTCCATCAAATTAATAATACATGAAGTTCATATAGTACAAAATGTCAATTATTTATTTTTTGTATATGCAAAAAACAAGAACAACTGTGCAGGAAGAATTCTTGTTGTCAGAAACAGTGAATGTGAATTTAAAAGATCCCTGGTAATTGTTCCATTTTAAAATAATAATTATTATTTCTACAATACAGTAGAAGATACTATAGAAACATTTGTTTACACTGCACTCAGTTGGACATTTGGTGAAAGCAGACTGAGATTTATACCTTAGTCCTTTCAGAATATGCATTATAAAAAATTAAGGTACACATTACCATATTACTAACCTTTTTATGAAAGGAATAAAAGTGGAATATTTCAGTAAAACCAACCAGTGATTTTTAAGTTATAGTAGGACATTAAGACTGGGAAAACTCAGGTGAAAAGAAGAACACTGTAAACATAATGAAGTTATTGATTTTAATTTTCTGGCTTTCTCATTGAAGAATGAAGCATCTGTACAGGATGGCTGATACAGAAGAGTAAAGGAATTGGAAATCTAGAGCAGATCCAGCAGAGGAGGGGGTTTTTTTCAAAAGCTTTAAGGTAAATAAATTCCATTTTTTCATATGCTTGACTGGGCAAAAGACCCAACACCCAGATAGCATTAACTTTGTTGTATTCCTGTAAGCGTGTATGTTTGGACATATTTCTCACTGGTATTCAAGCATATATATGTCAGTCATTTTAGCCCATTAACCAGTGAAAATGAGTTATTCTGAAAATCCAGACTCTTCCCTGGTCACAAATGAAAGCAACCACACAAAAGCTCACACCTACAGGAAGTTGGGGGTTTTGGAGTAATTCAGTGACCATGCCCTAAACTCCTATCTGATCCTGATCTCACAAGGTATTTACTATCTTTATGCCAGTAAAATAACAAATAATTTCTTACCTGTAAGTAATTAGACTTGTTGTAAAGGTGGCTTTACTGAAGAAGCCATTCTTTTTCACACTGAAGTCTTCAGCAAAATCATATTTTGCTTTGATAGCTGCCTTGTCAAAACCAGAACCAGTCCAAATTGTTCTATGGGAAATGCTGACCAAAACAGTTTCCTTGGGATTGTAATAGGATTTTCTGTGGAAGTTTAGTATTCTGTGCAATTGAAAATAAAAATGTTTTTATAACAGTGAAAATTTTCAACTCTGGTATATTAAAAAGCTACGAAAAAACTCAGAAGGCGTATCAAAACAAAATCCTGAGCTGCAATGCAGACACAGGAGGAACATAGAGGAACTGGAAATTCTGGGGTGGTTTTTTTCCCTTTTTTGCTGTGTCTCTGACTGAAACAGCGATTTGCTTTATCTCCGTACTTTCGTCTTCTATCTCTACTGTGCTGTGCTGTGAAGATTAATCCATTAATGATTGTAAAGTGCTCCTATTAGTAGTGGTGTTGTAGTCGTGATAGTCTTAGAATAAAAGTGAGGCAAGATATTTAAGAAGATTCAGTATCTCTTATTAGTTATAGGCATTATAGTTACATTAGACATAATTATGGAGAAACTGATAAGTATTTGGGCACACAAGACCGTTTTTCAGGTCTGAGGTACAAACAGCAACCGTGATCATAGAATCATAGAATTGTCTAGGTTGGAAGGGACCTTTCAGATCATCTAGTCCAACCATCAACCTAACTCTGACCAAAAAAAAAAACCAACCATATTCCTAAGGACCATGTCAACCCCTCTTTTGAACACATCCAGGGATGGTGCCTCAACCACTTCCCCGGGCAGCCTATTCCAATGCACCACAACCCTTTCCGTGAAGAAATTTTTCCTAATCTCCAATCTAAACCTCCCCTGGCGCAACTTGAAGCCATTTACCCTTGTAAATGTCAAAATGTAGGTACCTCTGCCTTTGCATGGGAATCTTTGCTGTCGTAATTAATGTTTTGAAAAATATTCTAAATTGGGATGCTCGTAAGTAGGAAAAGAATGAATATCACTTCTCTTAAAATAATGGAATGATATTTAGTGACTCTCTCGCAAAACGGATTCAGGCATGTTGTCGTGTCTTTTTTACATTATTCTAGTATTGAGGATCTGAAGTTATGGACTAAAATGCTTCATTGGACTCAAGAACATCACAGAATCACAGAATGCTATGGGGTTGGAAGGGACCTCTGGAGATCATCTAGTCCAACCCCCTGCCAGAGCAGGTCCACCTAGAGCAGGTTGCACAGGAACATATCCAGAAGGGTTTGGAATGTCTCCAGAGAAGGAGACTCCACCACCACTCTGGGCAGCCTCTTCCAGAGCTCTGCCACCCTCAAAGTAAAGAAGTTCCTCCTCATGTTTAGGTGAAACTTCTTATAGTCAAGCTTGTGCCCATTTCCTCTTGTCCTATCCCTGGGCACCACCGAAAAAAGACTGGCCCCATCCTCCTGACACCCTCCCTTTAAGTATTTATAGGTGTTGATCAGATCCCCCCTCAACCGTCTCTTCTCCAGACTAAAAAGACCCAAGTCCCTCAGCCTCTCCTCGTAAAGGAGATGCTCCAGGCCTCTCGTCATCGCTGTGCTTGGCGCTGTACAAAGAGGTGGTGATGAGACGGGTTAGTCCCATGAGCCAAGGAAGCAGAAAGGGGCAGGAGGTGCTGAGGGTGGGAACACAGGCAGGGGTCTTAGCACAGCAAAGCCACCCAGGAGCTGTCACGTTCTGCAGGGGTGCGATGGCAGAGGACAGCTTGGAGAAGGAATTTGCTGGAGACCTCCGCTGTCTCATCCTTCTAAAGGTGCCTTGTGGGTTAGGAATTTTTCGGATGTGCCTAGCACTGCCTGATGGATGAGGTGCATTTGGGGCGGTGGGGTTGCACGTTGGGGTCTGGTGACAAAGGTACAGCCTCTGCCATGACAGGGAGGACACGCTGCAGCGGGACAGCTGGCAAACCTAGGGCAGGAAGGAAGCCACCTACGGATGCTGCCTCCAGCTTCTCTGCCAGGTTCAATTCTGGACCTGAAGGTTTGAGGAGCTGATCCTAGAGAGAAGTGGTAGCCCTTTAGGTACCAAAGAAGCTAAAATAACTCCTGGTTATTTGTAGTTTATTCTAAGTACAGCCAGGGGATCCAACCCTGCAGTCTCTCCTCGCACGGCTGACCAGAGCTCCTTCCAATGGGTTTGCAGGTGAGGACAGGACCACAGGCTGGCCGCTCGCTCGTCGGTTGAACGCTTGGTGTTATTCATCAGTTTTTTTGTGTGAAGGACCATGGCACAGTAACATCAGGGGTTTGCGATGCCGAGAGAGGGAGATAAAACGGGGTCGCTGGGTCTGCCCAGCTCCTTTAAGGCTAGACATCTCGGGAAGCTGTGAGTCACTCTGAAAATAGGATTTATAAAGTCTCGATGGCATTTGAGATGGTTGGAAAGCTTTCAGTTGCCAGTTCGTGTGTACGGACACCGAGCATAATACATTAGTGATGTGGAACTTCTTTTTCTTAATAAAGCACCTTCTTGGCAGGACGCAGCGACGCGGTTTGGGGTGGGTATTGCGAAGGGCAGAGCTGTTGGGTAAGGCAGAGACCTTGTGCAGCATCCACACGAACTGTCATTAATGAAATAGTATTTTGGTAAGATACACAACGTCCCTTGGGACTTCTTTCATTACACAGTGAGTCTCAATTTCCTTCTTAAGTACTTTAACTTGGCTGGAGCTGTATAATTGTGCTGTGGTTGAGGGAGGACCCGGCTTAATTCCTCACTCCTGGATCTGGTCGTGATGGATTTTCCACCTACTCATAGCGTTCTTATACTGACATCACCACTGATTTCAGTGAGTTTCTTCTGATTTGCATGATTGGAAAAAGAGAAAAAAAATCTCTGAACTTATACATCTGGGATAATTTTAAGGAACACCTCTTCTAAAAAGATTATCTGTATATATATTCAGAAAATTTGTATTCCTATGTTTTCAGCTTAACCTAAATTAGAATGTGTAAAATATTTAGGTTTTTAGTACTTTTAGTAATTTCATTTTTTTAAAAAAAATCCTCTTCTCACAAGCGTTGCTATTAAGAACCAAACTAAAATCTATTTGTCACCTCTTACAAATGTTTGCATCAAAGTATAGAACTGAGAAAAGTGTCATTATTTTTTTCTGAATAAGTTACAATTTTTGTATGTCAGATTTCCTTTTTTTTTTTTTTTCCTGCTCTCTCTCCTTGACACTTGACACAAATGATTGGGGCCCGTGATCTCTGGCCATACTGATTCAATGGGAACCACCCAGCATTTGAAGTGCTGGAGGAGAGATGACCCGACAGTCGCCTGGAACGGACCCTCCAGCCCTTTGGGAGTGGAGCTCAGGCACTGGCTGTGACAAATACCTCCAGCACAAGCGCTTGTGATCACTTGCTGCAGCCTCCATCTAGGAAAATCTTTTGCACAGCAATTATTATTAACGCTTCAGCCCCACAAAAAAACCCCGATTTTTAAATCTAATTTTTAAATCAAACTTTCAGCCACAGAAAATTGCCCGGTTTATCAACAGGATAGGGACACTTCCAAAGCTATTGATGGTTTGAGTTATGAGTTGCTTAACAATTATTAACAAGTAACAAAATATGGATTCTTTTTATATACCTATGCTTTTCGAGTCTCTAAGGTCACATTTGTAAGCTCTTTATTCTACGTGTTTGAACAAGCTATAGTCTGGAGTCAGATCATCAGGTGATTTACATTTTCTCAGCTGCAGCATTTAACCTAGAAAACTTTTTTCTTAAATGAAAAGCTCCAATCCTGTGACTCCGGAAGTTCAACTAGAGAAACAACAAACATTGCAAGACCCTCGATAAAACGGTACGATCTGCGATATCAGCTCAATGTCTTTGTTTGAAACCAGAACGTGGCACGCTTGCTGGGAGCGGTGGATGTGCCCTGGATGCTGAGCTTTGCTGAAGGCAACGGCAAAGCTTCCCACCGTGGCCCAGCAAGAGCTGGTGAAGTTGGGGCAGGGGTGGGAAGGCAGCTGGAACCTGGAGCGTGCCTGCTGCTGGAGGGGGAGAGCAGCAGCAAGCTCAGGTAGTCCTGTTTCTCTGCAGCATTTCCTGGGTTGAAATATACGCTCACGTGTAGCACAGATGGTCTATGCATTTGCAGCAAATCTATGGTACACGAGACCTACAGCACGTGTGCTCTCCGGCTGATGGGTGCTCCTGCTGTACAGCTGATCTGAGCCATTTGTTTGGCATTTCTGGATGTCCATCAGCTTGGCAGTAGTTACTGCTCTGACTGGGTTGCCAGAAATCCTGGAACAATGTCCAGAATCTTTAAATTCAGCCCAGGCAAAATTTCCAGGTGGAAAAAAAAGAGGAGAAGTTCATGGCAATACCGTTGTAGCCTGACATAAAATCTTCTAACACCTGGTAAATCTGTTCATGCTTATAATATATTATTAGTTTTATGAAGGCAAAAAAAAAAACCAAAACAAACCCCACAGTGAATTTTGTTAAGATAACCTCCTATGCAAAAGAAAAACAATTTTTGAATCTGAAGTGACCATGTAGAGTGATTGTGCATTACTTGCTCTCAAGGGACAGTGTGCCTGGCTGTGGTGCATACTTCACACTAAACATAGCTCTAGCAGGGGCTTCTTACTTGAGAAATTCTTCTTTCTTTCCTCCCCTGCCCTCCCCGCCCTCCCCCAGGAAAAAAAGAAAAAGTTTTCCTGTAATTTTGAGAGGATCTTTTCAATCCAGAATGAATGGGTCTTTCTGTAATACCACTGAATTGCCTCTGAGTGTCTCTATAGTTCATCTCCTCCTAGAAAGCAGCCAAGCAGGAATAATGCAAGAGAAATGAGTCACAGAAATTTATTGGTGTCAGTTTTGGTTTTGTATTCATAACATCTTTTACTGTTATTTTTAAGGATATTGCAGATTGAAACAAGGGAGGATCAAGTGTCCTAGTTGTGTTTAAAGGAAGTAAATCTTTAAGAAATTATGGTGGAACAGATGTTAAATAAATGATTTTGAGTTCAGATCTGTGACAGAGCAGGGTACCTAGGGAGGCTCTTTAATAGCAAAAATCTTACTGTGACTTAGACCTACGGCTGATAAAAGGAAATGGGACTTTTTTTGTTGTTATAACTACATAATGCAGTAATTTAACACAAAAGTAGAAAAATGGATTGTTGAGTCTCTAACATGAATGATTTTAAGCCAATGATCACTTATTTTAAGAGAGCATCCTATTATCTATCAGGCCTATCAGGTGAAGAGGCACATTTAGGGTTTCAGTGGCTTTTGGTGATACACAGCGCTGAGATGGGTGTTGATAAGAGCAGGCACAAGTGGGAATTGGGTGTACCTTTATCAGCGTGGAAAACAGACTTTAGTTTTTAGGACAATTAGTTTATTTGCTATCTGGCTGTTGATAAGGCTTTAATACATACAATATCTATACAAAAATGAAAATACTGTTCATATGTAATTTTTACGAGTGACGTATACATAAGATGACACAAGTAACATATAATTGAAATAAATGGCCTAATGAATAGCTAAATTCCTTTTTACAGAGGAAAAAACCCAACCCTGTTAAATTGGCGAGACATACTAGTTTTTGTCTCAGAGTCCACAGAACCATAGAATCATAATTTGGGTTGGAAGGACCTTAAAGATCATCCAGCTCCAACCCCCTGCCATGGGCAGGGACACCTACAACACAGGGTTGCACTAGTTCTTGTTAGTTTTAGTCCATAATACATATATCCAGATACATGTAAGTGCTCACAATCTCAAAACTGAAGTCTTGTTGGTTTTCAGTCTTATATAAATAAGTTTATCAGGAAGACATTTCATGACCCTCCTGCTTCAGGGCAGTTCGGTACAAGGCAACACTTACGTTGTGAGCTTTACACATACCTTGCACCTTAGAACGGAGCCAGCCATTCACAGGCATAGCAGCAAATCTTTTGTTTGTAGAGGCAACTGAAATATTAACAAAATGGAATTTCTTTTTTTATTGAAATGTTTTGTTGCCGCTGTATTACATATTGACTCACTTTTGTGTCATAAGTTGTGTGCAAAGATCACTATGGAGAAAAATGAAAGCTGAATTTGTGCTGCTTGGTTTAATGTTTACAGTAGAAATATTTCCCAACCTCAAAAGCGAAGCCTCTCGTGAACTCAAAGAACAATTAACGCATTCATTCAAACCTGGAGATTGTAAATACTTTTGTTGTTAAAGCTAAATGGATAGTGTTATGGCATAAAGGGAAATACAAATCCAAAATAGTTTACCTTTTGCGTGGTAGTAACATTGGCTACAGTATAAACAAAAAGAGAGGGGAAAGATGTAGCTTATTTCACTCTGATGATGAAGGTTCAGGACTTTCAGATTGTATGACAGGACAGAAAATCATTTTAAAATAAAAAACTACATATTCATTCCTCCCAAGGAGACTTATGTACGCTTGAGTGAAGGAAGTACTTTGGCCTGAAGTATATAAAAAGATACCTTGTTCTGCTCTCATTGAAAGAGCGCTTGTGTTCATTACTTGAGGTAGGGATGATTCCATTGATAATAAATATTATGCATTGATAATAAATATCGTGAGATTAGGCTGGTGCTAACAGTTTTATATACCGGTCATAATGAGAACAGCAATATGGCTGACAAAAATGGGATTTTGGAGTCCTAGACCTCAGGAAATGTCTTTGTTTTGCCCCTATCCTGCATCCAGTGCATTCCTGCATGTATGAGAACTTTGTAGAGTCTTCAGTGATCACAGAGTTTTGCCCGTGGAGATCAAAATACAAGATTTTCATGTATTAGAGCTATCTCCCATCATATTGGGCAACTGTTTACTACACCAGATCTTTTCTGTTGGGGAACTCACCCAAGTAGGCACAGTCAGTGTATCCTTCTTCCTCTTCCACAAAAAGACCGCTGCAGATCATTGGTGCTAGGGGAGAGGATATCCTGAGGGGTTGAAGTTCTTACTTTTCTTTGTATAAACGCATTTGTCTTGGCAATGGTCTTTGTTTCTGTCCTCAGCACAAATTGCTTGTGCCTGGAGGAGAGGAGCCCAAGACCAGAAAGGCGGCTCTGCACCAGGCTTCTTGCAAGTGCAATTTGGGTAAATTTCTACCTCGTTGCTGAGGTGTTTCTGTGTATTTTCTGTGGGTGGCAAAGTCCTTCATCCTGGTCAGGACTGGGCTGGCTGTCTGACAATGTGTGACACCTCTGCATCACTGCTACTGAAGTAGGAAGAACATTGCTGTGCTGGGAAGAGTGCTCTGCTGGCTTTAGACTGCAGGAACAGCCAGGGCCATACCACAGCCTGGCAGAGGTACGTGGTGACTTGCAGAACAGAGGGAAACTTCAGCACGAATCCATTTAATCCATATGAGAGCACGGCAAAAAATAGTGTTCTAATTTTGTGTGCATTCGAACTTTTCCAAACGTACTTGAGTTTATTGAAACAGTAGCCCACACACATCCTTTGCAGGGCAATTTCCCTAATGGAAACCTGTAGTTTGCAGATGACCAATCCCTTAGTCACCTGCACTATGAAGAGTGGTGTGTGTACTTTTAGGTTGTGCAATGCAGGTACAAAACATCGTGACTCAGGCATGGGCTTGAAAAGGAGAAAAGTGAGTTAAGAATACCTGCCAGATGATAACTGTGCGTACATGCCTATTTGAAAAGACTTTCCTGTGTTTTCAGAAGCCACCACCTGTTGGTCAGCTGTGCTTAAAATCTATGCTAGGCTTTTTTGAGATAGATTTGTAGAAGTCTCAAGCACTAAACTCTCCCTCAGGAGTTGAAAGTCATTCTTCCATTTATTCTTTAGTGAGAAATGTTCCTGTGTGCAAATACTGTAAGTTCTTAAGCCGTACTGGTGAGAACCAAGTGGCAGGTTAGATGTTCAGCTCCTTGACCTGCACATGTGACCCGATGGCCCTGTCCTGCACAGTGCAGAGGGCCTTTACAGCCTACCTGGAATGGTTGTTGAAAGCAATGGGAAATGTAATGGATAAGGGGCTTGGCACTTCAAAACAGGAGGCCTAATTCATGCACACAATGGCAGCCATCCAAAAATTGAGCAAATGTGTCAGAGATAAAATTTGCAAGATGCAAATTGTAAAACTGGAGAAAGAATTTCCAAGAACACTTACATATTCTACAAAGAAAAAAAAAATCAGACACAGATTAAAAAAAATCATGCCATAATAATATAATTTATATTCTACTACATTATGATGCAATCTATCTTTTTCTAAAAATGCAAATAATACATACAAAATAGATATGCAGAAGGAATTAATTAATTGCCAAATTTCAAGTTTAAAACATAAATCATTTGATTACAAAAGAGCACTTGAAGCCATTGATGTATCTTATTTGCTTTGCCTTTGCGTAATTTAAGAACCCAATTGATATTTCTTAATTTGGTATTTTATGAAATTCCCTCCAGGGCCAAGCACTTTTATTCCAGATTTCCTCCAAGTACAAATTTTTCTATGGCCAAGTTCTAAGCTCTTGACACAAGTTTAACAATAGCAATACAAATATGTTACTATAAGAATCCCATTCCCTTTAATTTTTCCCTTTCATCACGTTGCAAGCACAGACAGAAAACATGAGCCTCTCCATATGGAATTTTAAAGAGGCAAAGATGGAGCCACGTCAGAAGGACTGCTGCCGAGGCACTGGGAAGTCTCAGGGTGAGAGTGTGCCACAGCTGTTTCGAGAAGGCACTTTAGGCCTATAAATTTAAAGTTTTGATTTCGTTCCTCATATTTCCCCTTTAAGTCTGAGCAAAGATGACTAGATAGATGCAGCAGATAATAATAGTGTGACCATGTGAAAAAAAAATAGCATGAATCTTTGTGTTTGTAGCAATACTGCAAATATCATTGGGATAGTCTTATTTATTTGGGCCTTGAATAATTATTTGTGGAGCAAAACCTCTTGGTATGGGTCTGCCTGAACACAGAAGAAAAAAAAGTTCCTAAAACCAAGACTTAGAAATGAGTGAGATGCTTTTTGCAAGATTACCTGCATCTGGCTCTGCTACTGCCTTTTTCTATCATTTAATGTTTGCTCGCTGTCTTACTTAGCTGCAATTGGTATGCAAGAAAAGATGCATCAAGGTCAGCAATTAAAGTGACTTCATCTAACTTGTTCAGACAGTTGAAGTAGCCGTGTTTGATTTTGCTTAGGAAATCATTAGCACCTCAGCAGAAGGCAGGAAACTTTGATCAAGATGTGATAGATGCAGATCGATATAACGTGTAAAGATTTTATTTAGCTGTGCTATTGGCATCTGGCAGAAGAACTGGTTTATGGCCAGTTCTCTCAAAAGGTTTGGGCAATTGTTCAATACTGGCCTAGTGTTTTACGAGGGAAATAGGACAAGCAGCATTCGAGTCATGTTTTATATATATATATATTTTATTTTTTTAATTCCTGCAGAGACTGTTTATCTGTAGTTCAAGGGTTTCTTTATGAGTCGGTACATAACCAGATCCTGTCAGTGGGGCACCCCAGTGAGCACAGAACTGACCCGGGACACCTGGCTTAGGAAGATGAAAACAGTCAAGTTGTGCAATTGAGGGGACAGAGCTGGGAAGATGCAGCTGCCCCATCCTGCCCGAGCAAAGCGGGGTTAGGAGCTTCAGGAGCGTCCCACACACATATACACTCGCCCCAACGAAAGGTCACTGTTCGTCACATCTCCTGGCACAACGGCATGCCTTTCTCTTTTGCATTTTGTCAGGATTATCTGGTTTAATTTAAAAGTTTTTTTATTTTCCAGAGGGGCTGGCTTTGACAGAGCAGGTGAGGGAGCAGCCAGAGGTCTCGGTGGAGGGGAGCAGCATGGAGGGGACACCCATCACCTCCTGACCCACCTCAGCTGCAGCCTGGGACCAGGCACTGACAGTGCTTGTTTTCTAGCTGAGCTTGGTTCGGTTGCTTTGCATTGTCGCAGCCAATTAAATTCACATCCTGTCTTAATCCAGAATTAATTCCTTAGATATCTTCTCAAGTTATTTTCGGGTTTGAACAGCAGACCGTGGATCGCGTTGCCTGGCTGAGAGATGCTCACTGTGCCTTCAAAATGTCTGCCCCTTGCTGTCAGGTGGGGATGTGTAGCTCCTTCCCTTTCCCCTGGGCTGCAGAGGGAAAGCTTTTGGTGTTACAGCTGGGATAAAAGGGCTGGAGCTGTCGGGGCCCTGAGGGCCCTTGGAGGCCCTGACCAGCTCCACCTGGGCCCTCCCCACGCCCTCAGCCCAGGTGCTTTGGCTCAGCAGAGCCCCAGGCCATCAGTCCTGCTGGAGCTTTGCTGCAGGAGAGCTCAGTCCTCCCCTGGCCATGGACTACTGATCCAGACCTCAGCCACTCAGCCGATTTCCCAGGCTGGTCTCAGCTCCACCTTGTCACCATGGGGTGGGCCCTGTCCTGCTGGCTGTCCCTGTCCCTCAGGGAGCAAGGCCCCCACCCTCCATGACAGGCATCTTGAGGTGGGCCGTGCTTTTGGCCTGGACACCGGGCAGCCATACCACATGAGGGGACTGTTTGTGGAGCGGCTTCCTCTTTGAGATGATCTGTAAGTAGCCTGTGGGGAATAAGCTGTAATTTTCTTTGTTTCAGGATGGAGTGTCTCTGTGTTGATTTGCTTTGGGGTGTGGAGGGTGGCCTGAGTAAATACCCGACCAGTGGTATGAGTGGTGGTGAGACCAGTCATCTCTCTGGTGGACATGCATTTTTAGCTTTGCATGCCTGACTTTAATGGAGTCATAGAATGGTTTGTGTGGGAAGGGACCTTAAAGATCATCCAGTTCCAATCCCCCTGCCATGGGTAGGGACACCTCCCACCAGACCAGGTTATCAAAGCCCCATCCAGCCTGGCCTTGAACCCTTCCAGGGATGGGGCAGCCACAGCTTCTCTGGGCAGCCTATTACAAGTATACTGGTAGGTATAAAGGGATTCAACTGTCTCTAGTGTGGTAGTAGCAGTCTCCGTCACAAAAACCTAAGCTATATTCATAACTTCATTGTCTTTTGGTGACTTTGGCTTTATCTTTTCTACTGCCTGAAGCTGTGAGCAGTTTTAAAAGGTCCTACAGCACTACCTTATTCCTCAAATCTTTGGCTGGAGACCTTACTTACATGGTTCCCCTGTACGAAAATGCTGAAAGAATTAGTTCGTCTTGAGGGTAATAAAGAGAATTTTCTTTTTTAAATGTACTTTAGAATTCTTTAGGATGCTTGAGGAGGGACAAGGGAGTCTTGAATACCTCTCATTTTGCCCTATCTGTACTGCTTAAAGCTGTTCTCTTTTGTCAGGATCCTGTTAATGTAGCTCCCCCTCTGCGCTAGATCTGTATGGGATTTCCTTTAGAGGACAGGCACTTGCAATTCTTTATTTAACTTAAAGATATGGTCACATAAGTGCTTTTAGTGTTCTCAAGGGAAAGAAAGCTTAAAAGGAGGGTGGGTCTAGGTGAATAAGCAGGTTGGCATAAATAACTGTGGTATTTAATAGAAGAGAAACTTCACACACTGACACATTTGCTAAGGTGTTTAGAGTTATACAGCAGTTTGATGACTTGTTCAGATTTGAATTTATGTTGGGTTCAGCTCTGCAGAGCATCGCAAGGGAGTGAAATTCTGGGCTTGCTGCAGTCAGCAGGAGTCGGAGACAGCATTGCTCAGTTCAGTAGTACCTATGTCCCTTTCTGGATTTAGCCCATTCCCATTACATGCAGATAGTATTATTTATTCAGGTGGATATTGCAGTGATTACTTAACATTAACACTTTTAGAATGAAGATTCCAGCTTTGTCAACTTCTCTGATTTTTCTCTATGTCTTATGGTAACTGATGCTTTTCTTGGACCCCAGCTTAAGATTTTATTTTAAATACACACGGATAAATTTGTCGCCTACAGCATCAGAGGAGAAGGAACAACATCTAGAATGCATTTATTCTTTCAGAAAGTTTGTGATTTTTATGGCAATGATTAAAGGGAGGATAGTAGTGTTGGAATCAACAGAACTCAGATACTGCAATGAGTATTGCTTAATATAGAGAATCCATATATTTAAAGACTAGCTAGTACCTATTTTGAAAGCATGCTCAAAGGAGCAGAAAAGCTCAATAATTCAGTAAGCCTGACACCTCAAAGAGGCTAGGATGCCTCTTCTGAATCCCTCTCCTGTAGTAACTAAAGGAGGGCTTATATGCATATATACTGCATCTTTTCAAAGTACATTGCAGCTCAGCTGTGATGTGAGCAGCCTGACCCCTGAAGAGGGGATAAGGATACATCCACACCTCCTACTGGTAACGTGTCCCCTCCTGCTGCCCAAAACAGGGAGGCTTTCAAAGCCGGAGAAGAGAGCCCTGAGTTACTCTAAATCCAGAGTCCTAATAATGAGAGTTAACCATCACTTGGAGTGAGAATAATCCCATCACTTCCAAATCTGTGTGTGTTGGCTTTTCAACCTGAGTAAGATCCAAGGCTCAGATGGTATGAGGTCAGAGAATGAAAGACCAGAAGTACGTGAATTATCACACCACACACACCCCAGTTTTTCTCCCATTCCTGATTCACGTCCTTTGAAGTATTCCACTTTTTCTCTTTCCATAAAAAGCACTGGGGATAGAGGAAGAGCTATAAAATATTTCCAAATAACCCCTCACAGCTACAAGTAATAAATATTTAATATTTTGAGTTATTTATGTTTTGTGTGTTTCCAAATAGCATTTAATTTCTTCCTCTCTTCCCCTCCTCTAGCTTTAATTAAGTCTCATATGTTGCGTGTCAAACTTTGGTGCCCCCTTTGTAACAGCTTGCTTCCAAGTGAGTTTTCTTGGGCTACTTCAGCCCTTGTTCTGTGTTTTAAGAGATTTCTTGGTAAGACTCTCTGTAGTCCAGCTCTGACCAAGGGATTAACAAGGAATTTCCACTTAGTGCTTTTCCCTGACTCGCAAAATTGAGCAGGTACAGAAGAAAGTGAAATAAATAAGAAGCAAGCCAAATGATTCAGAAGAGGGATCTCACAGAATCACAGAATGATACGGGGTTAGAAGGGACCTCTGGAGATCATCTAGTCCAATCCCCTGCCAAAGCAGGTCCACCCAGAGCAGGTTACACAGGAACGTGGCCAGGCAGGTTTTGAATGTCTCCAGAGAAGGAGACTCCACCACCTTCCTGGGCAGCCTGCTCCAGGGCTCTGCCACCCTCAAAGAAAAGAAGTTCCTCCTCATGTTTAGATGGAACTTCCTATGTTCAATTTGTGCCTGTTACCTCTTGTGCCTGTCACTGGGCACCACTGAAAAAAAGACTAGGCCCATCTTCTTGACACCCACCCTTTGAGTATTTATAGGTGTCAATCAGATCCCCCCTCAGCCTTCTCTTCTCCAGACTAAAAAGACCCGAGTCCCACAGCCTTTCCTCATAAGAGAGATGCTCCAGGCCCCTTATCATCTCTGTAGCCCTTTGCTGTACCCTCTCCAGTAGTTCCCTGTCCTTCTTGAACTGGGGAGCCCAGAAGTGGTCCCAGTGCTCCAGATGAGGCCTCACCAGGGCAGAGTAGAGGGGGAGGATGACCTCCCTCCACCTGCTGGTCACACTCTTCCTGATGCACCCGGGATGCCATGTCAGTTTGTCTTAAGTTGTAATTGCTATGAGAATGGTGGATGTAAATTCCAGCTTTAGCATGCAGGCTTCCCACACCCTGATTTTTATCTCTGTCACACATTTGTCATTTGACAACAGGTTCCTCTCAAGTGGTGAGCCCACTCCTTGAGCTGGAGATGCGTGTGGTCAGCATCTCCCCAGCTGGCCCAAGCTGTTGTGGCTCGGGGTCCTAGTTCCTTCACTAGCTCTGCAAACCTCCCACACTTCACTATAAAGGGGGTTTGGATCTGCAGTGCTTTGAATGATGGTACAGGTCAATAACCTGTACTCATCTCAGAATATTATGTTAATTGTCTATCAGAAGGCATTGAATAAAATGACAACTGAGTTTTTACCCTGTGTACTCCACAGTGGTGAGCCAATTTTTTCTTTTACGGTGACTACTACCATTAGCTTGATATCTCCATGGAGTGTCTTTGGGGTCAGGTCCTTGATGGTGTCAGTGTGTTCTCAGCAGTAGGACAGATGTAACTACATATGAAATATAGTGCTTTGAACTAGAGCGAGCCAGATACTTCCACAATGAAAAATTGCTATATATAAAAATACAGCAGCTTGTACTGCAATTGTACTCCAGTTCGAAGTCTTAGGTGGACAGTCCTGTTTCAGATGGCTTCTACCCAGCCTGCTGTCTGTGCTGCAGCACACTGATGCTGTGCAGCCTCTTCCTTGCTATGTTTTACAAGCTTTTTCTAATATAATTCAGCCAATTCAGACCTGATAAAGGAAGATCCCAATTTGTGATCCCACAGGCATCTGAGGGGAGTGGGAGCAGGGGGAGAACATAGCCGGGATGGACATTGTTGGCTAAAATTCCTTCTCTCTTCCATCTCCACATGTTTCAACCAACTGGGGTCCAGTAGTCCCCCTTGTTCAGAGCCAATGTTGGCCGTGGTCTACTCTTAACAACTTTGTGTCAAAAGTGGCTCTTGGAGGTAAAAGCCAATATCAACAGGCTGACTTGCATCTTCTCCACGCTCTGTTTCTTCATTCCTCCTTGGGTGTCGCCACAAGTAACAGTCTAGTGAAGTAAACACATCTTTCACTCAAATAAATTTTTCTCAAATATAAATGAAAGACTTGGTTTTACAACTCGTGTGTTTTGAACGGGCCTGTCCAGGGTGAAAAAGTGTATAGGACTGGGTCAAAAAAGGAGCAATCCATGGTGGGCTAGCTGGTAGCGTTGTCAGTAGGTAGTATTGTTTATATGACTTACTGTTCTATATTGTGCATGATGTGCTGCGTTATGCGTTAAGACTTCTCGGTATATTTTTGTTGATATTTTTTTCTCAATTAAGAGTTGCTGCCCTTCCCCACAAGCTCTTTGTACCTCTAATAAAGCCTGCTTTCTCCCAGGCGATCTCGAGGCATGCTGGGACCAGGCAGACGGCCGCGTCCTCTCACTCCAGCACTGGCCTATGACCTTACAAGTAGGGTCAGTCAACACGCTACAAAGCTTTCCTTGCCGTTTATCAAATAACAAAGCAAACCAAATTACATAGTTTCTATAGCAGGGCACTACAGTATGTAAACTGCAGAGAGGGCTTACACTGCTTGCTCATTCTGCGGTGCCGACGACATGAAAGGCCCTTTCGTTCCAGTGCCGGAGCCCGTATTTGCCTGTCTCACCTATTACCAGGCAACAAAGGGGCTGCAGAGGTTGAGCAAGCAAATGGAAAATGAAAATGGAAGAAAAAACAATCGCCCAGCTTCGAAGAAATGTTTGTCTAAAATGTATGCAGACATGTCTTGGGCAGTTTGTAGGTGCTCAGGGCCCCCTTCTCTGTGCTCTCTCTGCAGTAATAGAGTCAAAGAAAAGTTGAGGCAACATCTCTTTTTACTGCGTAATGTGTTTATCCTCCTAACTGGTGAAACGCTCAATAGCTGTCATGATTAATCAATTATATCAGTATTTCATCTCGGGCAGTCCCAGGCGTGCGTGTCGCTACGGATGTATTTTCAGGGATGTGCAGCAGTATTGCCAGTGCCCCCAAAATCGGCTTCCCTGGTCTTGGAGCAATGAGAACCTATCATCAAGTGAAGTTTGTCATTGTGCAGAAAGTCTGCTCAAAATTGCTAACGAGTTAAGCGGTGGAGAGACCTCCTCTTCAAAATCTAGAAAGAAGCTACTGCTCCGGAGTGTGGGTTCCCATTCCTTGTCCATTCCCTGGCCTTTGGTCATGCCAAGGTGAGCACACCTGGATTGGCGTTGACCGGTGGTGTAAGCTGTGTCAGCAAGTCCTGTCTGTTTTGCCTGAGCTCTATCAAATGTCTGTACCCTCAGCTAGGGAAGTGTCCACAGGCAATTAGGGTTAGTCATCAGCCTACTGACAGAGCTGGCCTTGGAAGGAAGCTCATGCCCACAGGCTAGACTTAGGTGGTGTGAGGGCTTTTCTAAAGGATAAACTTGTTTTGCAAATGGTGGTAAGGGCTTGTGTTCCCCCTCTGCTCGGTGGTGGTGAGAGCCCATCTGGAGTGCTGCAGCCAGTTCTGGGCACAGAAGCAGTAGCACAAGAGAGGTGGGCGTGTTGGATTGAGTCCAGCAAAAGGCTACAAAGATGATGAAGGGTTTGGAGCATTTCTTATGTCAGGAGAGGCTGAGAGAGATGGGATGCTTCAGCCTTGAGAAGAAATCTCAGGGAGACCTCATCCATGTGAATAAATACCCGAAGGCATGAGGAGTAAAGCAGATGGAGGGCCAGGCTCTTCAAAGTGGTGCTCAGTGAAAAGACAAAAGTCAATGGGCATAGATTAAAATACAGGACATTCTGTTTAAACACAATAAGACCTTTTTTACCGTAAGGGTGATCGAACACTCGAAAAGGTTGCCCAGGAGGTTGTGGAGTCTGCCCCCTTGGAGATATTCAAAAGTCAAGTGGACATGGTCCTGGGCACCATGCTCCAGGTGACCCTACTTCAACAGGGGATTGGACTAGATGATTTCCAGAGGTCCCTTCCAGCTTCATCTGTCCTGGGTGATCCTGTGACTCAGCAGTTGCAAATGGGCACATGGTGAGCAGAGAATCTCCTCTGAATCTGAATTTCAGTGCTGTTGAAGAGCTTTCACGGATGGAAGAGATGGAACGTACATGTGGAGGGCAAACATTCTCCCTTTGAAAAGGAGCTAGCATGGAGTGGTATGAGGATATCTGCACACATCCGCAGAGAAACTTTTCTGACTTCTTTTTTTTTTTTTTTTGAATCAGCAAAATGGTGGTTTTAATGGAAGGAGCTTATCTAGGCAGAAAGTAGAGAATCCTTCCCAAGGAAACAGAAGCCAGGGGTGAGTGCAGCGGGATGAATGGTGGTTGCACAAGAGTTGGCAAATGCAACTATTTCCAAATATAATGGCATTAAGTGTTCATTGTGAAATTAGATCGGCTTTTTAAGAGCTGCAGGGTGAAAAAACACAGTATTCAGCTAATTAGACAAAGTTAAAAGATAATGTTAAACACTTTTCCTTCAAAAAGTATTTGTCTGCACTACCATGCATTTTAAAATAGAACTGCTTGAGATGGCAGTGTTATCAAGTGATCTGCCATTAAAGGAATTATAATTCAGGTCTTTTTAATTCCCTATTGTGGAAATCTTTAAATTAGAACATATCTAAACTGTACAAATCTGTAGTTCTCCTAGAACAATGCTGACACAGTTCTCTGATGTTCATTAAAAATTTTTATGCCTTGATTTCTATATAATGGAACGTGAGGAAATTTAACTATAGTTACTGGGTCTTGTGCCTCATCCAGCTAATTACTAAAGCATCTGCCCAACTTTAAACATGTAAGTAGTTTAATCAAAATTGGTAAGACTACTGACGTGCTCAGAGAACTGCAACTCTAGTTACCATTCTTCATTTTGAGTGTCATGAGTCAAAGGCTATCGCTTTTAAGAATACAAGTCAAGTAGTTAGTCATCAAAAGTATATCAAGTCGAGAATATTAAAACTGACATCAAATGAATGGTTACTTTTGATAACTTACATCTGTGCATTTAAAACCAGGCCTTACTCTTGCATATGCTTATCGGCTGTTGAAAGTGCATTGCTCAGCAACTTGGAGGTTCTTTAATAGATTCTAGCAACAAGAAAGCTTGGTGATGAACCTCCTTTGTAATTAAAAAACCTCCTATTAATCAGAGGCAAAATGTTCTGTGTTTTCAACAGATATTTTATAATCTTTCCCTAAGAAAGCAATTTGAATGTAATTTTTTTTTTCTTAAGCCAAAGGAATGTAACATTAACTACCGTAAGACAAATGATGTTACTGAGTATATATTTCCATTCTGTTTGGCTTTTAACTTTTTTTTTTTTCCTTTTTATGGTAAAGCTCTTTGAGATTGAAAGAATTGGTGTAGGACTGGGTCATAATTTGAAACAGGCATTTGGTTAGTGTTGGAAGTTTAATGTCTAGGGGTTTTTAGTTTGGATGAGATTTGCTGTCCTCCTCCTAAAGATATCACACAACCAAATTATTTATTTTGCTCTTCTTATCCCAGATCCTGGTTATACAAAAAAAATCTAGTGATGTGCTTATCCTTAAGCGTGTGCTTCCGTATGCCCTTATGTAAGGATGTAAGTGTGTACTGGTGTAGCTTGTTGAATTAAGGGCCAGAAGCATATAGTAATTTGATTATAAAATGTACTTGTCTGTCCCTGGGGGCCACGGGCATGCTTTCAGTATTTAGTATAATATTTTCAGTATTTGCTGCAAACGAAGCCACCACAAAACAAATCTGAAAATAATTCCGCAACTCATGCCACATGTCTGTGATTCCACATGTAATCTGTGCATGGGGAAGCAATGAGCTGCTCCTCGCAGACCTTCCAGCACAGTAGTGCTCAGCCTTGGGGACAAATCTCTCTGTGATCAGGGTCACCCCATGTTCAGGGCTTTGAAGAAGGTGCCTAACTGTCTCGCAATCTGTGTACCATAAGGAGCTACTAAGATGCATTTGTTCAGATAATTAAAAGTACATTTTCAAGCAGTAGTTCTGAGGTCATGCACTGCCATTCAAATATTTGATTTCATATAATTAAACAGTGCGTTACTGTTCCTTACAAATACATTCTAGCTTAAGAATTTTATCTTACTGCTTTTATTTGGGACGTATCTGGAGAATATTGTGCCTGGCATGGAAGTTAGTTGCTGAAACTTTTTTTTCAGAGTTGTAAGGGGATTTTCTTAGCCTGTCTCAAATTAACGGAGTGCACTTGAAAGAAACTCGCAGTTTTGTCTTTGTCTGCTGATGGAAAGACTCCCACAGGCTTCTGTAGAAGTTAGTCTGGGCGTAGAGATGAAAAAGATGTTGTTAATGCTGTGGGAAGCTTTGCATATATGGAAAAAAATTGAAGTACTGTCTTTGTAAAGGATCTGCCCAATGTGCTCCTGACTAAATTGGTCCAAACAAATAATATTACTAGTTAATAACATCCCAAACCAATTGTTTATCAATATTTTTGTATTATTTCTGTCTCGGAACAAGTACACAATAATTTTCTAATCTGTTTACGTATCAGACAAATAGGGATGGAGGATAAAGTTTTCTTTATGATTGATTGTTTTTTTATTTTTATCAGATAAAATCTTTAAGGGAATTATACAGTATTTTCAGAAGAAAAAAAGAATGTCCTAGACAAAAGGTACTTGCTTTGGGACTGNAGTATTTTCAGAAGAAAAAAAGAATGTCCTAGACAAAAGGTACTTGCTTTGGGACTGGTTTTGTTGTTATTAAAGTAACAAGTAAATAGAATCGGTCCTCCATGAAGTTTCAGTTGGAAACAAAAGAAATTATAAGAATTTGCCTTTTTACTAAGGCTAGATTCTATCAAACTTGAAATGGTTTCTAATAATGTGAAAACAGCCTAATGCAAACTTGCAGAGTGTGTAAATAATACTTTAAGTTCCTTTTTTCCTTTTTAAAGTATCTTGTCTTGGACAGAAGGGCAAATTCTGCCAAGTGGAACTACTTTCACCTTTGCATGATGTGGATGTAATTTAAAGTAGCCCTAGGTGTTCTTCTTGTGCTATTTATTTAAAGTATTTATACAAGAATAAAAGCCATTGAGATGAAACATCACATATCTAGAGTAGCCTGTCTGCGGCAAGAATAATATTGATTGCTGTGGCAGAAAATTGTGAAGCCAGGTCACCTTCCAGCCATTGATTGTTGATTGTCTTCTTCCAACCTGCCAATGATGACTGCATTAATTGTGCTGCTGAACTTAGCAATTTCTTATGGTTTTTTTTTTTCTATTTTACCTCCATCCATTTTTCTAAAATGATTGAAATGTAATAGTCATAAAAAAGGCTTGAAATAAGAGCTAGAGGAGTTTAAAAGAAAAATGTTTTTAAAATGCTGATAGACAACATTAAATAAAATTAGTGTCATTACATTTCCCTTGGCAAGGCTTAGCCAAATTTAGGAACGTGGACAGAAAAAAAAAAAGCCAGGAAGAAATATAATGGACTGCTAGGGAAAGATTTCTGGAACGTGGTGAAAAAAAAAAAAGAGGAGTTGGTCTGCAGGCCTGTGTTAAATGTTTTATTTTGGCAGTTTATTTTGGTAAGGCAGGGAAGGGTCACAAAAGCGATCAGAGGGCTGGAGCACCTCTGCTATGAGGACAGGCTGAGAGAGTTGGGGTTGTTCAGCCTGGAGAAAGTAAGCCTCCAGGGAGACCTTATTCTGGCCTTTCAGTACTTAGAGGGGGCTTAAAAGAAAGATGAGGACAAACCTCTTAGCAGGGCCTGTTGTGACAGGACAAGGGTTAATGGTTTTAAACTAAAAGAGGGAAGATTCAGGCTAGATATAAAGAAGTTTTTTACAGTGAGGGTGGTGAAACACTGGCCCATGTTGCCCAGAGAGGTGGTAGATACCCTAACCCTGGACACATTCCAGGCCAGGTTGGAGGGGCTCTGAGCGACCTGATCTAGTTGAAGATGTCCCTGCTCATTGCAGGGGCATTGGCCTAGATGACTTTTAAAGGTCTCTTCCAACCCAACCTATTCCATGAACCTGGCACAAATATGGGTCCTTGTAACTCCTCTTCTCTGTCTGTTCAGTGCTGCAGGGACGGAGGATGTGGCTCCAGGAGTGAGTACACTTTATGCTTCTTCCCTGGTGATGGAAACTCCCATTCTTACACAAGTGATGCGATAGAATCTGTCTTGTCCAAAAAACTCTTTCTAAGCTGGATCGTGTAGGAACTTACCTGGTATATCTGAGGTGGATAAAAGGGAAAAAAATAACATAAAGAGTTATAATTTTAAATAACAGGCAACAATGGTCCTAGGAGGGAGAGGAAATGAGATAATTTGTATCGTTTATATCCAAACATTTCCTTTGGAACTCTGTATCCCTTGGTCTGTTTAGAATTGATTTACCTCAACGTGCACGGGGACACAGAAGACGGATTGCATGGAGTGATTAGATGGAAACACTTGAATGCACAACATGGCTGTGCCAAGCTCTGTTACTGAAAGATTTGTTTCTACCTCCTTGTATTAATTGCAGCAATTCATGCTTAATAGAAGTGCCGATGAAATGGATGATAAACAAAACTTTGCAGGCATTTTTCTTAGGGAGGTGGGAGACTTGCAGGCTGAGATCCTCAGTGAGCAGAGAGGGTGTTACGGTCCCTGGTCTGGCAGCTCCTGGCTGCTCTACCATGGCCTGGGTGGTTCACGTGCACCCTCAGTCGGTATGGTCACAGTTCCCTTGCTTCTGATGCCTAACTGTCCCTGAAATTCTGCTGTAGCAGGAGATCTGGGGGATGAGATCCTTCACAAGAGTTCATTTTACCTGGGTGGATTGCGATGGTAAGCATAGCAATTTCCAGAAGATGTGATTTGAGCTTTCTTTATATGTTTGTTTTTTTGAGCAGCTGGTGAGTGACTTAGAGCAACCTTCTCATTTCCAGGCTTAAGAATTGAATCAACAGCGTTGTTATGGTACTCTCTAGATAACTGTCAAGGTTCCTTTTGCCGTTCTCCTATTTCATCTATTCATTTTTTACTTTTAAACATACATGAACAAGAACATATACAAAGACAAATATGTGACTCCATTTGTGCTTCTTGTGTGACCATTCTGCTAAACCAAGTAGTGTAGTCAGCCTGTGATAACACCTGAATATCCCAGCTGCAATAACAGTCCGTTGCACTATGTTGCATGCATACATTTAGAGGTGCTCCAATTCTAGCTTAAGATACAATAAGCAGTTATAATTATGGGCAAAAGGAAAGGAAAAGGTTGCTTGACCACTTTCAGCAATGTAGCCCATGGCTTATCCGCAAATGCCTACAAAAACCTGCATGGATTGTATACATGGCAGCACTGCACAGCAGAAACCTCTCGAACTGGGAGAGTGTCATGGAGGAGAGGCACTGAGTTTTCACGAAGGAAAAGCTGGACCACAGCAAGGCCCCAGGAGATATCAGGGGAAGGTTTGTTCACCCTTATCTTGCTGTCCTTAGTCCTAACATTGGCAGTTTATGTGCTCAAATCAAGGCATTTCTCTGGGTCTGTGCTTTTAAAGCCTGAATCATCAAGTGCTGAACAAGCCACCGATAGCTAGTTTATAGCCATCTTCGCTCGCCTGCAGCGTTATGCTTGTTCTACTGTCCTCAAATGAACATCACATCCCCGGACAGATCAGGAAACTAGACCTTTGTCTGTCTTTATTTTTCTTTCACGTTCTCAGCTCACTTCAGTTGCAATAAAAGCTGGTTCCCAAACCAAACAAGTGCTATTAGAGAGCAGCAACATTGACAAAGTGTCTCGTTTGAAAACATCGAGGCATTCATGATTCCATGCAGCAAAAGAAAATCCTGAATTTCTTTAGCTATTGGTTTTATTGAATTATGTACCATATAATATTGATGTTGCTTTTACCCAGTTTCTTAACGTAGGAGCATTCAACCATTTAGTAATACTCAATGTACTTATATGTTCATTTGATTCTCAATGTGTTTAACGGTTTGCAAATAAGGAGGACAGAAAGTATTAATTTTTCTTTTTAAATGTGCTTTTATGTAGAAGTCAGGCAAGATTTCAAGCAGAGCTCGCTGTGCTAATAGCATAGGTCCAGGCACCTTACACGTGCCAGAAAAAGAGCATCTGTAAATGTTGTTAGAGGGAGATAGATGTACCATGAAGTTTCAAAGGCCTGGAGAGGCACATGGAAGCTGCTTCTGATAATACAGCTGACAAATTAACGATTTCTGGTATGAAGCTCTTAGAAGGCTTTCTTTTTTTTTTTTTTTTTTTTTAAATCTTAAGTCTAGCCATGTGGATTTTGGACATGTGGAAAAAACAGAGTTAAAGAGCTGATAATTCAGGTTGTTGCAATAACAATTCCAAGACCCAATTTTAAAGGCCACCTCCGCCTCAAATGGCTTGAAATAAACTACTTTTCACAGATATAGTGGGAAAGAAGCAACTCTCCTCGTCCCTGCCTTTGATGACTAGGTGGAATGTTCCTTAGGGCAATTTGTCTGGTGAGGCTGGTTTCCAGGTTGGTGCTGTAGGCCAGGTACATCTGGTGTATTGACATCTTTTTCATTGTCTTTTCTGCAATGATCGTAACCCAAATGTTAGGACCTTGTATCCAACCTTCCTACAGACAGCTGTGGCTTTGCTTTGGTGTCTTGTTTAGGTGTCTTGTAACAGCTGCCCAAGTGTCACAATTTACCTATTCCTTCAAATTATCCACACTCTACTCAGAGACCATTCGTTGTTTTTTTTCTTTTTGACAGAGGATTTATTGAATAAAAATGAGGAGGGTAGTATTGTTATCTGAGAAGATCAGATGTGTCGTGTAAGCTGTGGAGTCGGGCACCTGCATCCATCAAATATTTAAGACAACATCTTAGGATAAAATGTAGCACAATTTTTTAATTTTATAATCCCTTCCTACAGTACAAAAACAAATTTCAGTGAATTTCTTACCTTTGTAAGATTGTTTTTTTTTCCCAACACTACTCAACTGCTCTCTATATTCCTTGAAATTTTTTACAGCCAACAATTCTGTACGTGGATAAAGTACTAAACAAGTGTCATTATAGCATTATTCATAGTGCTCTATGGAAGCATAAATTCAGAATTAACATCATACTAAAGAGAAGCTGAATGCATTTTAATAGATGTCCCCAATGACTTCAGTGTCTGGTAGCCAGACAGAAACAAAACGCCTACACGTTACAAGATGTTATGAACCTTTCTATCAAAAGATAATAATAGGAGTTGTTTGCTAAGGTGCAGAAAACTGCAAAACAGATTAGACTGGGGAGAAGATTATTCAATAGTCCTGTTCAATAATGTCTAGCTACTAATTGCAGCCAGTTAGGAAGAAGTAAAAGATCCAGCTCTGTTTCATCTGATTTTGTAAAAGAAGCAAGAGGGGTGCATGATTTTGATACAGAAGGACATCTGTAAATGACGAGAGGTTTACTGAAGTATTTCATTTCAGTAGCAGTAAAAAGAGCCTACTGCTCAAATCATTAACTGGCTAAAAATCTAGCATTCTTTTCGAAGACTTTACAAGTTTACATTAAGCATGCTTTCAGTTGTCAGGCTCCTGTTGTGACATATTGTTTGAGTCAGACTTCATCAATCTACAAAGCATTACTTGAGGTCTGGTGGCATGTGTGTACACTCAATATACTATGTACAAATGGAAGTGATACAGGATTCTGTAATTACTACATTTCTTTTTAACCCATAAATATTTGGTGCATTAAATTTCTGCTCTGCATTTTTCAGAAAGCAATTAGTTGGTTGCTTTATCTGCACAAAGTAGATAAAATGTCATGGTATTGATGATTTTTCATGTGCAGATGTTTTGCTTTGAGCACATCTGTATGTAATAAATCTATTTTCTGTGTAGGAATGGTATTTTATTATATGATTTAATATGGAATCTTGAATAAATAATTTAAATTGAAATTCTTTCTCTGGGAGCACACCAGAATTATTTTCAATAGCTGAGCATACCACATATATCCTTCTTTGCACATAAATACATTAGCCAATTGCTTTAAAAAAGCAACAGTTTTACTAATATTACTTTACGCATAAATAGATAAATGTTAAAAATGATTTTATGTGTAGTCTGCCTGGATGTTAGTTGTTTCTTATGTTTCTCCTACTACAGATGTGCTAGCCTGGCAGATTGTGTTTGCGGCTACATTGTGGCCTTGGCTGCAAGGAATAGAAATGAAGTGCAGGACAGGAAGAGTGGGACACTTGGCTTCCTTCTGTCTTCTGTTGGTCATCTATGAGCTGGGGCAGCAGTGGAGCAAGGCAAATGCAAAGCGAAGCCTCCTATATTATAAAACCTAAGTAAATTAGTGTCTAAGGATAAAATTTGTGCATTTAACTAAATACGGATTTCTGTAGGGAGTGGAGCGAGCCATGTACACTCCCCAGGTAGAACATTGGATTAGTGAGGAACATCTTTAGTCCACAACCAATAGTTCACCTGTGAGTCACTGAGCATGGGTTTTGATTAGTTCTTCCCTGTAATTTTAAGTACCAAATACAGTGAGACTAAATCATTAGGCCAACGCAAGAGGTGAAGGTGGTGGGGGCAGTGTGGTCCCTGTGGCAGCAGAGGAAGACACCGCGTCCCGTTCTTCTGTAGGGTCTCACTCCACAGAAGGTCTGGGAGAACATAACTCCTGCAACCTTTTTGGTTCAGCTCCCAGAGCCATTACCCAAGCGATGCTGAAGCAGCTGCACAGGGCCCTTCCTCAGCAGCAGAATCACAGGGTCCTTTTTCTAATACTCTACACTGAAAGAAGAACCACTCTTTCCAGCAAGGGAATCTGGCTGTAATGATGGATCCATGTGAAAAGAAGACCTGCCAGTCCTTGCAGTTCTCTCCATGAGAAAGCAGGATAGGCAAATGGCAAGTAGTTTCCTTTCTTCAGTGATTTTGTTTTCCGCTTTAAATAGCCAAATGGATAATGGACAATGTGGCTTTTTTTATGATATCTATGGTTGTTTCCTCACCATATCACCATCCAGCAGGTAGCTACATGACTGTTTTGTGGGTTGGTTTTCTTTTGGTTTTGTTGTTTTTTCTGTAGTCAGCTGCCAAATCTCAGCAGCCAGCTAGTTAACTTTATTACCAAACAGGGCACTTCTGTGTGAATATGGATAGTTCAGAGGCTTTGGCACTTGTTTCTCCCTCTGGTCCATCTGAATTTGAGGGTTACTGGGCAATAGCGCAAAGGCTTTGTATCCTTTGTCTGCCTGTTAGGGGTCATTGTTGGTTGTCTACATATATAAATACGTGTATATAAACAAAAGTATTCTGAGCTGAAACAAATTTATTCAGAGCTGTTTGTTTGCTGGGTGTTTTTCTCATGATACCAGGAGTCAGGTGCTTTCTAAACTCTTTCATGGTGTCTGTGTCCTGGTGCAGCCATATTGAGCATATATTATATATTGTAAATATATATTCCTAGACACTATTCCAGTTTTTTTAAGTAATGCCCTAAATCCTTGTAAACTGATCTCTAGTAATGTATTCAGTAGTAACCCTAGGCATCAAAAGTTTTTGAGGTTTTTTTTTAAATTGCTGGTTTAAAGCAGAACCATGTGCATGCTTTCCAAGCATATGGTGTTACCTAGTGCTATCAACATAACCGTTCAGGCTTTTATTCTGCATGATGTGAGTCTGTGTATCCGTGTGTATATTCCACCTAGCCTGGAAAGTGCTGTCTGGGAATCCGACCGCTTCCTCCGCTGGGCCACAATAAAAAGCAAGTGATGTTTTTGGTCATAGCTGAGTGATTCCATGCTATGGCCAGTGCAGCATGTCCCAGGGCCAGAGCACAGAAACCATTCGCACTGGTTTTGCTTCTGGCCTTGCAGGCTGGGGGGTTTGTGGGGTTTGGTTGTTTTGGGGTGTTCGGGTTTTTTTCCATTCTACCTCCAATCTTTGCCCTCGTGACCAGCCTGGGACTGGGCAATAGAACCTGGGAACCAAGAGGTGAGGAACCTTCATGTGTTACACAGCAGGAGTAACGTGTGGCCTGGCACCAGCAAGGTCTTCTGACTTGTGATGGCAGATGTAGAAGGAAACTTGAGTGGGTTTGCAAGACATAGCATTTGCTAATATCAAGCGCCAGAGAAGCTTTAAACTGTTTTAAGAGAGATATAATGGTCTAGTAGGTAAGGAGCACGGTAAGGCAGCATTCTAGGTTTCTGTCCCTGGCTCTGCCAGCTGCTTGCTGTGTGACCTTGGGTGAAAGACTTATTCTCTCAGTGTCTCAGTTTACACATTAGTGAAATGAGAGTAATGATACTTACCTATCTCGCTGGGGCTTTTTGAGGCTTAATTAATTGATGTTTGTAAATCACTTCGCGATCCTCTAGTGAAAGTTGTTAGAGAACTGCCAAGTATTTATCCTCTCTGTTGTTTTTTTTTTTTCCTCCTGCTAGTCTGCACTCATCCATCTAATATCTAAAAGCGTGCTCACAGCTAGCAACAGATACTAGCCAAATTGCTCTTAACAGGAGATGTATGGAAGCTTTTACAAAATTACTTTTGCAAATTACCATGCTTTTTGAAGTACCATGTGCAGGGATGCAGTGAAGCGCAGTGCAGACAAGTGTCTGTGCTACTCGATGAACCGACTGCGGTTGTGATTTCTCGTGTAATATCTTTCAACGGATCCAAGTGTGTAGGACTGTTTTGAATTTCAAATGTGCCTTTCTATTAATTGATTTGCCTTCGGAAAATTATTCAGGGCTCCTAAAATTTTTTTCCTATGTTTTTGATTTCACGTGGACTTGTCAGTAATTGGAATGTGTGTCTTTTAGATTGGGGCAGCAGATGAGCGTACAGATTTGGTACTATTACTTACTTTGCAGTTTTGTTTCAGTCTGGGAGGAGCTTACAGACTGTGTCCTGCAAGATGTTTAAGATGGGCAGAACCTTCAAGTGTTGTAAAGCCTGGTGGAAGTACAAGGCTGCATCATTATAAATTCAAATCCTCGTTCGCTTTGCTAGTGTAAAGGAACTACATTCTGTCCTGGGTAACACAACTGAAAATGCAAATGTGAGGGAATTTAATCCATCCCCACTTGAAATGTGCCTGGAGACCTGGCAGAGTGCAGGTCTGAGCACAAGGACAGGAGGTTATCACTGGATGTAAGAAACTGCTGCTCAAAGTGGTGGAACTGGGCATCAGAAAGTGCATCTGAGGAGCCTTCAAGAAATTTGAATATTGGATGTTGCAATAAGATGGGAAGTGATCCATCTTAAACATAAGCTAAACTTCTCGGCCTTTGTATTTCTTGTCGACATCAGTGCCAGTGTTAAGGAAGGACATGGGTTTTGCCTCTAGGAATAGTGTGCCTGTTTAGCAAGACAAAGTGTGCGTGTTGCTGCGTTATGTTGATGTGTATATTCTCATATGGAATTATAGGGACAGGCTCTGACAGGAGCGCGGAGGAAAAACCCCACTCTGCCCTTGCACCAGGTGGCTTGGGGCAGCCTGCAAGCCTTCACTTCTCCTTTTGCCCTCGCCCACTTCATCCTCCTGGCATGGCTTTCCCTCTCTTCTTTAGCTTGTGAGGTCTTCTTGTGGAGCCAGGCCTCGGAGCAGACTTGGACTGCGGTACCTGGGCTGTGAGCAGTGCCAGCGTCCATCAAGGGAGGGCAGGAAGGGTACCGAGCTCAATACACCAGTCGTACCAGTACAAGCATGCCTACCAGTGAGTATGAAACAGAAAGGATTGCAGGCCAGACCTTTATGAGCCTGCTGAACCTCTGAAACCTTCCTTTCCCAAGAGGTACAGCTCATCTCCTGGTGGTTTTCTTTTTCAGTAGCTACAGCTGGAGGAAATAAGAACATGCTAAGGGTTTTATTTCTCGCTGGAATTAAATGTAGAGATCTTGATATTTCCTGTTAGAAATAAGTTTAGAGAAATAAGATCAACACAACGTTCCCTAAAAAAAATGGGACTGCTCGGCTACCCCACCTTCAAGTTTCTTCTTGGCCTTCCTGTGGCTACAGGAAGCCCCTGGCTCATGGCAGCCTTTGGGGCATCTTTCCCCTGAATTTGAAGCAGCTGAGGGCTGAAAACACTGAGAGATATGTTTGAGATGTGTGTATTGCACATGGCATTGAGCAGGAGCCCAAAATGTCATGTTTCCTGGTCTGAAATGAGCCCGCAGTGCCCTCTCCAAGGCCACCTCCTGTGCCATATGGGTGGTAGAGCTGCCCTGCAGCAGAGATGTCCTTGGTGCTGGGTCCCAGAGCACACCACATGGTCTGTGGTGAACCTGAAAAGTTTGGGCTTCTCCTAGTTCAAAATTTATATGCTTCCACAGAACATTTATTTTTCTGCAAGTTGGTGTTTTCTCATGAAAAACATCTCCATGGAAAAGTCTCAGCCAGCGGTGGCATGGGGCCCGTTGCTCTGCTGTTTACTTTCCTGTGTTTTGGGAGCATCTCTGCACTTATCAGCTGAAAATCAGCCCTAATTTCTAGCAGTAGTGAAGATGCTCATTACAGCCAACGCGTAGGAAGGAATGCAGGGAAGCCTAGTAGGGGATCACTGCTGTTTGTCTTCATTATTTAGCACTAAGTAAAACAGCAGTTCTGGTTACAATATAGAAGTACAGAGTGTCTTAGTTATTATCACAGGTGAATATGGTGAGTGTGAGAATCAAAACAATCTGATTTTACTCAAAACTGCGTTAAATTCCAGGGTCAGCAGAGTTCTTGTAAATGACATCTATTATGTATGTGCTCCCCTGTCCTTTCCTCCATGCTAATCTTTACTTTCTGCTTGTTCACTTTGCTTCTGTTTTGTTTTTGAAGTTTTCTCCCCTTCCTGCTCTGAAGCCTCTTCACGGAGGGGTGTGTTTGTAGCTGTGCCTCTTGCTGCCAGCTGAGCCCCTTTCACATGGATCCCTCCAGAAAACCTGATCACCACTCATCACCAGCTGGTGACATCACTGCTGATGTTACCAAAGCATGTAGGGTGTCGGTATGTCTCACATTTAGGTCCCAGTATGTTTCTTGTGGTGGCAAAATACTTTGTGGTGGTTTTTTTTTCTTTTAACTTGAATTGTTTTGGTGATGCAGCTTTGACCTCAGCACCACGTATGGATGAGTTTTGCAAATGAGCTGTTTTCCAAGGTGGGAGTGATCAGCTCGGGGGTGATGGGAGCTCCTTAAGTTGGCTTTGCTGCGGCTGGAAATCCATTTTGCAATTACCCTCTCGGAAAACTGTACATAGAATTAAGTACTGCTATGGACAACTGAGCTGTAGGAAGCTTTTTTCTTTCCTTTTTATTTTTTTAACCACTGCTGGTATTGCACTGGATAGACTGGAGTCTGGAACATGCACAGAAGGCCTAGTTTTACCCAGCGGATGGATTAATTTGGAATAGTTCTAGAGTTTGGGGAATATCTTCTGGCAACTGTTAACAACAATGGGAAGAGTACAAAACCCAACCAGGTAATACAGCACAGTAAGAATGCTATTTTCTGTTGTGTATTAATACTCCTGCCACTGTTGGTTGCACCAAAATAGAGTGCAAGTTGGAAGAGTTCCCAGGCAAGCCTAGAACAGGTAAATCATGTGCAAGATTTTAATTTTCCAGTGTTAAGCAAATGGCCTTCAGATGAGTGAATAGAAATGTAAATAGCAATCTGGTAACAATTTGGTGATTGATATTATTTTTTTTTTAACTTTGACTCTAAGCATACGCTTTTGGAAATTTATACTTCATTTTTATGAAAGTCTTTTATGTTAGGTGCAGTTTATTGGCTTTCTTAATGATGGCCGGTTTCACTGCAGAAAAGAAACAAAAGAAAAACAGACTTGAGCTGCTCTGGAAAATAACTGGAAGGTACGAATGGACAAGAGAAATAAAAGCTCCTCAGATCCTAAATGCATTACTGCACTGTTACTTCCATTTAGAAAAGGACAGAATGCAAAATGTTCAGAACAAGCCCCCCAGACCTGAGCACACTGTATAGTCAAAGCTAAGTAATTCAGGAAACACACCTGTGTTTCCTACCCTGTTTTATAGGTAGTTCTGCTGGTTTCAGTTGATTTAGTTGTCTGGTTTATAGTAAGTCCTTGTCACATGGTCCAATGGGCAGAGTGTACCTTAAATTTATTTTTCCTCTGTATTATTTCTTCAGTAATAGCCTTGTTACATTACTGCTTGTGTCACCGTTAGTCAGATTTTGTAGGTGAAGTTTCACTGGGTTTTTTTAGTTGGTAGGTAATGAAGAATGCTTGGGATGGGACTTCAGACTGAAAGTAAGAGTTCCCTTCATGGTCCACCCATGTCAGTGGAGCACTCCCAACCCCTTGATTAGCTGTCTCCTGGTAAGAAGATAAGGGATTGACTCTCCTCAGGAGATGCTCATATCCTGTGTTGGACCTGGACGCTTGTGCATCCAAGTGAAATTTCCATACTTCACAAAGGGAAATGCTTTGTGTGTGCATGTGTGTTTGCACACACAATGGTATTAAATACTGGATCAAAACTTCTCCCAGAGAGATCTCAAATAGCATTCCAAAGTATTCCATGTTATGGCAGTGTCTCGCATGAGATTTGGTAGTCAGGCGAAGCCTATGATGAGAGTGTTCAGTGAATTAGGCTTAGACAGACATAGAGCATGGACAATTATACAAAGCGCCTCTCTCTTGAGATTTCTTTCTTGTCCCCAGGTACTTCAGCATCTTGATACCCTTTGCTCACAGAAATTCTGGGGAGGGGGCGGGTTCTGAGCTCATGGACCTGACCGCAGGGCTGAAGCCCAGCCTTGTCTAGGGCCATCAGGTACTTGGCAAATACCTGTTTTTGTTGTTGTTGTATCTGGTCCAGTATGTAGTTATAACGTCTGAAAAATAGAGAGTCTGTGAGAAATGGAACAGGGTTTTTATCTGTTGAAATTTATGAAGCAAATAGCGCACGTGTGTGTGTGTGTGTGTGTGTGTGCGTGTTCGCTTCCCCAAAGAGCGCTGCTCAAATGACTGTTTACAAAGTTGGGTAGCTATCGGGAATTCACTTGGAAGTAGGCTTAAAATACAATTAGCTTGCGGTGCAAAACCCATCATAATAGCTTTGATGCTCCCTTATTGACAGAGATTGCAGGGGTAGCAGTGGAATTATAAAACAAATCTACAAACCAACTATGATTGTTTATTTAAAAGAGGATGTTCGGCTACAGTTCTGAAATCAGTTGCAGTATGTACCACTAAAGTACTTGGGCTATAATTAGTGGGGTCCTAAATGAGATAAGCATGGCAATTTAATTATTGGATAACTTTAACATATGCTTAAAAGAAAGCCAACTCGATAAGAATGGCGATAATGTTTTCTACTGAGTGAAAATATCAACATCTAAATATTTAATACAGTCACAGGAAATTTAAATGAAGTCAATTTTCAGAGAAAAATGAGGCGAAGCACTTCCCACAGCAATATGGTTGAGACAGGGTTTCCCTTTAATTTTTGATGAGTATTTGTTCTTCTGAGGGTTACATAAGCGATATCACAAAATTCTAAGGCCTCTTTTTTCCCTTCCTCCGTGGCACAACTGAAGGCACATTTAGCTTGCATGTTAATTCAGAAATGCGACTGATAGCTCCACTCAACAAAACTGCGCTGCAGCCTTCTGATGTGAACTAATCTGTGAGCTGAGAATCCTCTATTCATTTTGCTCATGAAATCCAGCCGTACTTTATATAAGAATGCAGAGAAGAAAGACAAATGGTTTATCCTCTAAGCCACCCAGCATCCTGTTCTTGATATTTCAGTAACATATGCTAACATATGCTTTCCTCAAGAACTTCAAAAACATGCTTTTAGCAGCAATGAAAATAGTACCATACATCGAATTCAACTTTAAACCTCATAGTTTACCTCTAATACCATTACCTCATGTATAGAAGAAAATGTAAATCTAAAATATGCTGGTGATTATAACCTTTCTTCCTGACAGACACTGCAATATAAATGCACATAAATTGAATTTCTTCTTTAAAGAAATTTGAATACCTTTGGAGCATTTTAGCAAATCATCTCCAGCCCTTATGGCACAACTTCAATGGACTGTGGAAAAGTGCTCTCCCTATGGCATGACTCCTGCAATAGAGGGACACAGCAAGGCAGAGACATGCCAAGAAAAATAGAATGTACTCCATTGATATTCAAAATTTATTTTATTAAACTTGCACAAAAGACTAAAAAACTGGAAGCTGGTTTTATTAGAAAAGGCATTCAAATATTAACTCTACGAGTGCTGTTTGCTGTTTGTCTGGAAAAAATAGCAATTGAAGATACACAGTTTGAACAGTTTGACTTTGCTCCCTAGGAGAGCTGTCTGATTCCTTGTGTTAACCATTAAATCAGAAACTGTGAGAGTGGGTAAGTGGGGAGTAGGAGATCCTGATGCATCAGATGAGAATTCTTCAGAGGGATTCTCCCCTGGGGGAGAAACGAATGTATTTGAGCAATCTTGTGCTAATTAGTAAATATGCCATTTGGTGGAGAACAGCCATACTTCAGAATTCCATTTCTAAGGCAACATATGGCAATGTTCCTGAATACCATCAGCTGTCAGTGTTTATCTTAGAATAGGGATGGGAAATGAAGATGCCAAAAAAAGTATTTTTCAGAGCAGCAAATACTAATATTTCCATAATATGTTGGAAGGATAAACTAACCGAAGTTTCGTAAGTGTTTGGTTGTGTGGATAATGGCCAAGTTTGCTCTAAATTGGTTGGATTGCTTTCCTGTTAATCAAAACAAGGCAGGTGTTTACTTTAGCAAGGTGAGATGCTTCAGTGTATTAAAGATTCTTACCTCTTCCTGCATAGTGCAATGTATATAATTTATGGTAATCTTGGGGATTGAAAGAGCTGCTCATAGATGTAGGCTTGCCACATGATATATTTTAAGATGATCTACTGCCAGGTAAATTCATGGGTTAAGAAAGTTACCTCAGTGGTGAAATATTGCCCGTAGCCTTTGGCTCCACATGTGGTACAGACTTTCCAACTTCAGAACTTTAGACATCGGTAAATGCTGTAACTTGTCAATAAATATGATAAGTGTGTGTATGTGTCAACGCTGCCCCAGTCTGCCATTACAGTTAATGGTCTGGATGCGTTTTTATTCCTACTATAACCACCTGTTTTCAGAACATTATAATTTATGCATAAACATTTCCTCGTGACAAAGATCTGGGATGTGACGTAAGCCAAAATTATTTTTTTTTAAAACAAAAGCTCTTTCGACACAAAGTTTGCAAGTAGAAAATTATATTCTAGAGAACTGACTTTTCATAGAAAAATTATGAACAAGGACTTCATTTATTCATTTTTCTGAGTGAAAAGGTTAGGCATCTCAGATGCATGTGAAGCTGGGCCATGGTGCTGGACAACCCCAGTGTTCTTCTAGAGTCCTGTTCTAAGTAGAATCTAATTTTTCATTATAGAATATGTCACCATCCTCTCCGTTTCTCCATTCTAGTTAGAAGAAACGGTGGGTAAAAGTTTCAAAGATTCTCAGTGGCTCAGGGCGAGGTGAGAGTTAAGGCTTTAAATGGCTTTTAAAATCTGGCCTTTGGACTCATTCTCAATAAAGTAATGAAGGCACTTAAGAGCCTTAGTCTCATTGAGAGTCACTGGGATTTAGAATCTTATACCCCAAAATTAAAGTGTCTAAAGATTCAAATAGTCACTTTAATTGTTTTTTCAAATGCACATAGATATTTTCCTGCTCTTTCAGACACCTGACTGCATTTGGGAATCTGGCCCTGAGACACATCTGAATGTCCTGTGCTCAAAATGCGAGCCAAGTCAGCTGGAGCAATCCATTTGTCGATGCTAGCAATTTAAAGGAAAACATGTTTGAGTTTTTGATGTGGCTCTTTAAACCTAAATTAATTCCCCATCCCAACTATAGCAAAGATGGGAGGAGATCGAGCGCAAATGCTTCAAGCCAATACTCTGCTTCAGTCGCTGCAGGGAAATCACTGGTGGAGAAGCAGCAGCAGTGCTGCTGTGGTCGTGGGCCTTTGATGCGGGCAGGGAAACCCACTGCAACAGGGGAAACTATGGAATTGTTGTACCATCCTGCACTGGCCAGGAGATCGGGGATGCTCAGGGCTGTAGGAGAGACTAGCACAGAACTCAGATGGGCAAACCCTGCCTGGAAGATTTTCTTTTCTTGGTTTCCTGATGCCTTGGCATCACTCTGGGGTTGAAGCCAAACGCAGCCCACTGATGATAATCCCTAGTCTATGGCCCAATGATTGCTTTAATCTGATGAAGAACAGCGGCCCTTGGAGGCCCAGGGGGAGCACAGGCCATGCAGAGCTCCAGGTATTCCCCAAAAGAGCTGCCTTTCACGTCATACTGGCCCAGAAGAAAGCACGGCCAGCCAGGAGTGCTTGTGGAAAGGAAATCATAGCCTTTGGAAATATAGACCAGAAATTAATTGATAAAATGGCTACTTTTGTTCTTCTGTCAGGTATCAAAAACATAGAATAACCTAGAATATAGTATAATACAGGGCTGGCAACTTTCTTGACTGTATTATGACTCTCATTTATGTAGGTCTACGTCCCGCATTCAAAGGATGGTGTATTCTTTAGATAGTAAATGTATAGCCCGTTCAGTCGCCAAGAAAAGCTTGATCATGTTGAAGTTCATAGCTTCAAAAAATGGAAGGAGCATAAAATGATCTCTAAATGTGTAGTCCTTGGGTCGCGTGATTTTTAAGGCAAGCTTCTAATTTTGGGGCTCAGGTCATGATATGTGAATGTTTGGGGTCAGAGGTAATGTAAAGAATGATGAAGTCATTTGAGCATCACTCTGTCAATTCTCACATTTGAAAGATCAATTCTTCCTGGAAGAATACTTGTTCCCTTCCAGTATTGATGTATTGATTGGACTGCTGTGTCTTTGGCAGCTTATTGTTTCTTTTGGAAATCTGAAATATGTTTTCAAAATAAATGCATAATCTCCCCTTTCCCCGACCCTTGTAAAGATGGTCATCTGGAGATACTCTTTAATCACAACTCTAGGCTCTGAAACTGGGGTTTACAATAGAAGTGCCAACAAAATTTTAACTGTGCCATAATACAATAGTTATGTAAATACAGTACATAATGTACTTAATATGCTAATCTCTGAACATCAGGAAGCAAAATCTCACTGGAGCAGAACTCAGCTATGGCCCAACAGCCTTTTGCTTGCAGAAAAAAAAGAGAATGAATTGCAAAGCCTGTAAGGGTGAGCTGCTTCTTTTGGTTAGCCCTGGCATTTCTGGGAGAATGAACAGCACTTCTTAATTTTCACTTCAACCACTAGCTGCTTTTTTTTATGGTGTGTCCTGCCAGTTCGGCTTGATTCTGCCATGTTTTTGATGATTTATTTTTGTTTGACAATAATGTAAAATACAAACCATCTGATGCTAGGTTTTAGCTCCATTAGCTGGGAACCACAAACCTATGCCATGTCACTTTTTCTTTTTATAGTGCTGTTTCAAACTTACTGGCATAATTGATCGATCTTTTTCCTTGTCTGGATTAAATGATGTTTTTGGCCAGAGTTTCATACCAGCGTGCCAAATTTTCTTACTCTTATGACTCCCATCTCAGTGTTGCACAGGACTAACTATATAATATTCAAATGCCTCATTTGTAAACACACAATTATGTACACAAAACGTGCTTCTTAATGTTTCCCCAATTTGGCTCTGCTGCTACGCTAGTGATGGCTGCTGGCATGTGGACCAACTAATTTGTGCCATGCCAGCACTCCAAAAGCTGAATTAAATTGAGCCTGGATAATGTACAAATACTGCAACTTAATGTTTTTAAAAAGTCAGTCCCTAAAGAGTGTACATACAGATGGATTTCTCTTAAATACGTGTATCTGTGCACGCACCTCTGGTGCCAGCGTATGGATTTTAGCGAGGATCCAGTTAAGAGAGGTATGTTGGCACATTATTCCTGAAGTGGTTCTTCCATGATGTAATGGAGCTCTCTAGCTCTAACCGAAACAGCCCTCCTCAAACTTTTTGGACAAGAGGATCGCAGCCAGTCCTCTCACTCTCCCCCGTAGGCCGCTGTGCGGAGGGAGAAGGAAGAACAGCCTGCTCTACACAGGGGACCCATGCAGCCCCACCATGAGATGGAGCCATGGAAGGATGGAGCCATGGAAAGATGCTTTGGAGGAGCTGAGGGGCTGGGACAGGCTGGGGGAGCCAGGGGACACACACACGAGCAGAGCTGCTCTATAAATGCCGGTCTGCAAACCTGCACCTTTTGGCTGTAGCAGTCAATTTGTTTATCAGAGAAGGTAAAGTGGCAATTTCAGCAGCTGTGAAAATGGTATTTCTTACTTTGACACAGGTGGTTTGAAGCATTAATAAGTCACAGTGGGTGAGGAAAAGCTTCTTGTGTAAGCAAAGTGTTCTCAACCCACCAAAACAGAAAACACTTTTAATCTTTTTGGAAATAATTTTGTCACTAAGTTTGTGGTGGTGTTTAACACACCCAGGTGCTTCGGTGGCTCCCTTCAAAACACACAGGAAACATCAGAGTGGGGATCTCTCTTTCCAGCTGTCTTAGCTCAGGTAGTGCTTATTCACGTATTTTGGATCCATGCACTTGAGTACTCTCTGTAGCAAAGAAAGAGAGTGGGAAAATAAAAGATCTTAGTGCACAGCAGAAAGAAACAGAATGAAATCGGACAGGAAAAACCTTTTTCAAGTTTTAAACCTGCTCTTCAGATGAGTTAATCAGAAGCCAACCGGTATTTGCTGCTGTGGAAACTAATAGGACGGTTAGAAGATCTGGAGGGGACGTGGAATGAAGTAGGCCTGATTATTTTAAACTTGCCAGGTTTCTAAAGAGAGTTTGTAGCCGGGGAGGCGTTGGAGGCAGTTGCTGTTGCTGTGTGCTCGGGGGGAGGAGGGCCACCGCTGTTTCTTTGTGGAGAACCTGGTGAGCTGGTTCAGTTTATGCAGGGCTGCAAGTTTTGGCTAATTCACAAAGGAAAAAGTAAAATCAAAAGGAAATATCATTTCCTCAACTACAAGGTATTAATATCCTGTTCGATTTAATTTCTGCCTTCTGTTATTGAGAGCCCTTTAATATGTAGTGTCAGCTTGGCAAGGATTTTTCCGACGGTATCAAAAGAGAAGTTACCCTTGAAATATTGTCACAGGAATTGCCGCGGCTCTCGATAACGGAGTCTGCCAAGAAGCAGCCATGGAGGAGGCTGCTGCAAGGAGAACAAATCCCCCTTGGGCGAGGTACTGCCCCACAGTCCCCAGCAGTCTGATGGTAATTTCTAAGGAGGCAAATGAATACAAGCTGGATGCTGCTAGCCATGTGGGTGTGTATACAGCCCAGGCACGAGGCTGAGCAGTACGTTGAGGGGTAAGAGCTGGTTTTGGGCTGCGTAACCCTCCTGTGCACCAACGTGCTGAGACAACCCGGCCGGGGACAAGGAAGCACAAGGGTTGTGCAAGGAGGCTGCTTATCCAATGCATAAATAGACTTCTTTGTGCTGGGAGGTGAAGCAGCTATGTGCTAGCAAGCCAGAAGTGCTCTGGTAGAATCTCTCACGCTATTATTTAAAAGATAAATATTTTCCACGATCAAGTATATTGATTTTTCTGATTAAAGAAAAAGGGCATTTTCACAAAGATACTTCCTGCCTTTAAAATAGCATAGATCTCACGTTAAATTGCCCAGCGCTTTTTTCATGAAATGATATTGTTACTGCGTGTTTGCTCCTGCTTAGATGAACCACAGATGGAATTTGCCTACTTTCAGTCTTATGTTCGTCATAAAACCACCAAAAAGATTTATTAAACTGAGATTTGAAAACAGAGCTGATTTCCCCTTTTCTGCAGTTTTTAGATTCCAAGTTTTGGGTTATTGCTGGTTTATTTGCAGGACACTAGAGCCTGCAGAAATTTACCTTCTCATTAATTAGCCATCGGGACAAATGATAAAACATTTCCGTGCTTATTAGTATTAATTTCATGAACAATTTCTAAATTGTTCTCCCAGTGTTGAAAAGTGGGATAAAAAGGGAAGAAATTGAGGATAGAAGATGTTGATAATTCTTATCTCTTTCGCAAATCCATTTGGCTCAGGTCTGAGATTTATCTTTCCCTTTGAATCCTGGAGAACCAACTAAACCAATGTTCCATGCAGGCTTTTTTTCCCCTACTTTATTAAGATATTTCCCCACAGTGGCTTTTTTTTCCCTTCTATCATTAGACTATTTCCTTTGGAATTGACTCAATTTCAGAGGTGACCTGTGGCCTAAAGTCACCAATTACATGACTCCAGTGGTACCTTTCTTCCACTAAATAGCAGCTGAGATATGATGTACCTTTTTTTCTTTACCAAGATGCCTAGCTCGGGTATTTAGTGTTGAAGGAGCAGCGTGACTGACTTCTCCATTCAACACCTGTCCCTTTTTTTTAAAAATAAAACATAAAAAAAGAACAATTAGAGGGCCTTTGTCATTGCAGTGGCCAAACCACTTTTAGTATCCGTATTGTTTCCCTGCAATGAGTTTACAGGACGTTGCAAAATATTGTGAAGATGCAGCTTCCCCAGCTCCAGTTTCATGCTGTACGTGAACAGTGTTATACAAGTCATGTGGCAGCTCAGACATGTGTTTTGAGGTTTTTGGTGTGTCACTCAAGCCCCTTGGCCCTGTGTCCTTTGTATGGCTGGATGATGAATTTTATACTGGCAGAATATGCTGTTTGTGGAAAAGAGATTTTTGTGTGGAGAAGCTGCCAACATATTTCCTTAGACTGACATCAAAATACAGCAACTGCTGTCAGGGAAGCCTTGTTCTAAAATGCGTGCTTTTGTGCATGAGTGTTTGTGTGTATCTGTGTATGTATTCAGGGGTTTTCTAAAATTTAATAATAATAAACTACTAGACATATGTATCTGTAACTTCGTGCTGTCTCTTTGCCCCGTCTACAGCCATCACCCTGAGATCTTTCATCCCAAGGTAATGACAGTCGTGCCTTCAGCAGTCAGCAGCCCCTGACAAATTCCTGGCGTTGACCAAGAAGACACAAACCAGAACTCCTAGAAGTATCCAATATTGTTCTGACTTTTGGCATTACGGTAACAAAAATTGTTCAGTTTAAATTCTGTTTGGCATCTCTGAGAGCTTATGCTCATATGACAGGATCAGGTTCGGTATGAGCGTTCCCTTAATTTCAAAACCATCCAGTTTTCAGTCAGTTTCATATTTTAAGCCTCAAAACAAATATATAACCTCACTGAGTCTCACTTGCTATATGACTGTGCAGCAGCTTGTTTAATTGCTTTGTGCCTAAACTTATTGTAGGTAAAAAAAGACATAGCAAAACTTGCATATAATGGAAGTGCTTCATTTTTAAGCACTTTGAGCTAAAAAAAAAATGTTATTTTAACTACTTCACTCCAATATTTTATCATTTGAAAATATAAATTGTGGGGGAACTCTTATGCTAGTAACTTTAGAAAGTATAAATTCAGTGTCCTCTCTATTTTCTGACTTTTATTAACCTATGAGCGGGGAAAGTATAGCATTTAAAAATACATACAACCTATTTTTGTCTTTGGGCTGTTGAGAAAGCTTTGCTTTGCTTTTGCCCAGAGACATGGGAAACGGTGATGGATAGTCAGAGGGGATAACCCATCTCTTTTATTCCCACTGTGCTCCATAATTTGTAATCCTTACTGTGTCTGAAGCTGAATCTGAGGCATTCCAGAGCCTAGATACTGCGTGCAGCAAGGTCCAGTCGCCAGCGCTCTGGGCTGGGAGGCAAAAGACCTGGCGCCAGAAGTCAGGGACTGAGAGGGGAGCAGGAGCCCAGGGCTCGGTCCTCTGTGGTCCTGGAGCTTCTGGAGAGCTCTGCACCAAAAGAAACAAAGTGCCACCAAGGCAGAGGAAAAGCATCTTGCTTTCCCTTTGCGCTGGTAAGAATTGCTGCGAGCGGCAGCAATCAAACCCTTCTCGCTGCGACCGTGCAGTCGTTCCCCTGCACTCTTTCCCCACCAGCCAGGTACAGATAATGATGCTTTTCCAGGCTCGAGATCTGTGGCTGAAAATTTAAGTGACTTGTTAGTGATGTTTCCCAGCTTTTGGATCCTGCATAAATAATATATTGATAATGGTTTGTTATTTTGCTTTGGTTTCTTTTCAAGCATTGTCAACCGTTGTTCTAAAGTACATTAAAATGCAGAAGGAATATTTTGCAGTCAGGTACGGCTCTGTTAGAGAGAGGTAATGGGGAAAAACAAGCTTCAACAGATAGGCAGGCAGTTGTCTTGATCGTACATATGTTTTAACTTGTGGAAAGACAAAAATAGTCTTCATGCCAGAGATGTCTAAAAACTCACTGAGTTGTCATCTCGATAAACTATCAGTCAGGACCTTTGTCATTTTGTTACTGTCTCTTGTGTGGCTTTATTCACCTCTCCCTGCACTTTATTGTAGGGGAAGTCAAAAAAGTCCTAGGTGTCTTTTTTTTTATTATTTTATTTTATTTTATTTATTTCCACAGAGCATTAATCTGTTTTACATCTGTGTGCAACTGCAGAAAGGCAAGAAAGGGTGAAAATGGATCAATCCACAGTAAAGCAGTGGGAGAGCTATTTAGTACTGTTGAAATAACTCCTGTCCTATCCTGACAGATCTCAGCACTAGAGCTTCAAAACCACTAGCAATCCTACAGAGGTTTTTTTAAGTGAAGTACTAATATTCCCTCTTGGTATTTTTCTGAAACTGTACATATGTAGGTTTGCTAGAAATATTTAGGAGAAACAGCTGGACATTACAAGGAAACTGTCTTTTATATTTAATCTGTATATATGACCCGATTCATATTTATAGCATATTTTCCTTCGGCTTTCCTTCTTCTAGCCTCCATCTCCTCAGTCTTCTGTATTTTGCATTTGTGTCTAAACTTAATTTCAAATGAGAGGTCAGAAAAGATTGAGCACAGAATTTTGTCGGTGCAAAGGGCCTGATTCTGCACTTCTGACTAATAGTCAGGAGTCTCATAATCAAAACTATTCAGAGACCCCCCACTGCCTGGATGAAGGATCAGTCCAGCATCCCCGCTCTAGGAGAAACCCTCAGGACTCCCGCCCTGCCATTTTATACTCGCATTTACATAGATAAAATATGAAGACTTGTGGTGGCCTCATTTGTATCCACAAATGTATTTGCAACCGTCTTCGAATTACCGCTTTTGCAGCGTTACTGAAGGCCTGCTATGAATAGCCTCCTTTAGGATAAAGTTACTAGTACAACATGCCTTGGTCCAACAGAACATCGGTGAAACGCCGTGTTACCTCTGAGTCACTTAACTGGGCTCAGGGTAGATAAACAAATATCCCCAAAGTCACTGCTGTTATTAGATCATTGTCTGGCCAATGCGTAGAGAATACAGAGAGTCCTAGGAGGATTTCCCCCCCTGCTTATTCTGTCTTTCAATCTGTGGGCCTGAACAGTTGATTCTAGTCTTGGCCTGAACTGAGCATTTCAATAACTTGTATTTTAATCAAAATCAGACGTGTATGTGTGTGTATTTTTCTGCAACTGGCCCAGAAGACTGTTCTTTAGGGTATTTTGAAGTCATTGCACTTAACGGGTGATGTGGTGCCTTCTGACATTCTGAGGCAGTATTTATCTTCATTACAACAAAATTATGTCATCATTGCTGTGCTCTAAACAGTATAAACTAATCAAGTAATAGATTGTTACAGAAAAGCTGTTAGGAGTATCAAGACTTTAAGGATAATAAATGTCCATATTTTGTTGTAGAAAATGCGTACAATGAAAACCAATTCCCTGTCTCTCTCTCCTTCGTAAGAATTCACATTCTCCCTCAGTCCCTGAAGTTACTGTTTTCTTCTGCAGAACAGGCGTCTGAAAATTGTTCATCCAAGCCTAAGCACTTAAAATTTGGTACATGCTTGAGTATGAAAATTGTGTTGCTGTCTCCTGCGATACACAGCCATACATGTGTGACTTGACGAGACAAAATGAAGTGCCTTTTGCTGAGCAAATGGGGCTGAGCTAACCCCATTAAGTCGAGGGACCAGCATCTGGGGTTATCTTTCCCCTTTCACTATGATACAGAAAGTCCCGGGCTTTCTGAGGGGGAAGGAACTAGGACCAGCTGGTTGGGACTCGCAGGGCTGCAGCCTGGAGAGCACATCAGTATGATGCGCACTCTCTTTTGCTTCTCTGCACTAGAAGATGAAAGTGGTGAACGTGTGAAGCAGCACAGGTTATGATAATCCACCCTGAAAATACTGAAGACATGAATGTGGGGTTGTTATCCCAGCAGGAGAATCACAGTTGTGGGGATTGCTTCTGCCCCCGTGCTCAGTACCAAAGACGGATCCAGTAAGACCCAAAAGCAGGATAATATTTTAACTGTCCTGGAGAAAGAGCCCTGCAAACGAAGGCAAGCCTGTGTACTGCTTCATTCTTCCAGTGTTTTCTCCTTTCAGCCAGTATTGGCTTGTCAGGGTCTGTTTGAAGCCAGCTGTTCTTCATCCAGATTCCAGCCTCCCTCATGCACTAAGAGGTCTGGAAGACAGTGCTGGCTGTGCGGGATGAAAAGGATATGTCTTGGCATATTGCTGGGCTATTAGTCCGTATCATTGCACAGCGATCCCTAGAGATGGCGAATGATAAATAGACTGGACAGTAGTTAGCAAGTTAGAGCAAACTGGGACTAGTCGGTAGCTAAGGAGGTCCTTGGCATGGAACGCAGATTTCCTGAGGATGAACCAGGCTACCTTGGTCACAGAGCCTGCGTACTCGCCTTCCCAACCTGCTGTTCCAAATCAAATAGATTATTTTCTTTTTCTTTCTTTTCTGGGATAAATAAATCATAGAATTAGAAGAAAAATCAAGCTGCATTTAAATTCCATGAGCCAACCAAGTGGAAATTCTGACAGAGAAAACATATCTATTTGCTTTTCATTTTTAAGAGTAGCAGGACTTTCTCTCGCAAAGTTAATCCGCTGGTCTTCAGCTTTTCAAAACAGAAAAGCTGTGATGTGTCTGTTTTAAGATGACATGGTAAAAAGATTTCTTTAAGCACCTTTGTCTGCCCATGTTGAACCACACCACAGCCGGCTTTGCATGGCTGTGCAGAAGCTGCTTCTGCAGATTTTCCTCTGCCACCAACCCACCCTGTGGCTGTACAGAGTAACTCCCAGGAGTGGGATGGAAACCTGTCTTCCTGCTCTTTCTAAGAGGAAAAAGGCTCTACATTACAGGTTGTGGATGCAAAGGTGAGATTTGGAAGGATTAGTGCTATAATAGGCTGTTTTTTGACATCTCTAACTGGCCCGGGACAGGAGAAGGCCATACTGGCCTCTTTGAAGCTCCTTTTCCCAGCTCTGCCTTCTGGAGCTCTCTGCTTGACATCCCCCGAGACGGGGTGGTGGCACGAGTGCCACAGGTTAGCTCTTGGATAACATATAGCTTGTGTCTAAGCCACTATTAGATTTAGAAAACAGAATCATTTCCCAAAGCCCAGAGGGAGCAGAAGGGGAAGCAAAAGAGAATGGTTCTTAAAAAGTCTTATGTTTCTCTTTGGAAGAAAATTACCATCATCTATCTTTCCTTTCTTGCAAGCTCCTGGAACCTACTACTAGTGCCCTGCTGCTGGATTTTCAAACTTCTATTTTGCTGAAGAATATCTCTCTGATGCAGGTGCCAGTGTCATTTATCAGAGGATGATGTCAACATTCCTGTGTCATACATGACAAATGACAGCAGAAAGGAGTGCCCCTTGAATTCTCTCACTTTCACAAGGCTCTTTCCTCTCTCCAGTTAAATGACATTTTATTTCCTACAGTGTTTCAGTTTAGACTTCTGTTGCCTCTAGAGAGAGGTACGTTCAAATTGACTCGGAATGAGTGATTAGTACCAGGCATTGAGCTCCAAATTCAGTGTTAGTGTAAATGCGGTCGCGCAGCAACAGACGTAAACTTTGCTTTTGTGCTTTTGGGGCAAATTCTGCCTCACCTCACACCTCAGAAAATGCCAGAGAGCTTTTCCAATGTATTCCCAATGGCAGAGCTGGACGGATCTCCCTCATCCTCTGTTTCTAATGCTTTCAAAGAGATGACAGGTTTTGAGTTGATGGCAACTGCCATGTTCAGAAGTGTTTATTTTGCAAACCATTTACCTGTTCCTGTACCAGTGGGCACTGGGCAGCAGAAATCCCTGCTTTGACCCTGTTCTGTATGTGGGCCTGATTTGAGAGGTAATACAGAAATTGATTGGGTTGGCATCCAGTGGCACACTCAGTAAGTGGAGCAAAGCAAAATAACAGCTTGGGAAGAAAATGGGGAGGACAGAGCACATATGCTGCTTCTAATCCTCTTTTTCTTCTGCTTCTTTCTCTTCTTCTTGCTGGAAGAAGGGATTTGGACTCTTCTCTCTTAAGCCATGCGTGTACAAAAAGGACTTTATTTTTAACTCATGTTAAAATCCTTTCTTGGACTAGGCAGCTACAGTTTTAACATGTTAGCTGACTGTGATAACCCAGAGTTGGGGGCTTAGAGTTTATCTTGACCAGTAAATGCCTGCTAAAACTGCTACTGCTTTGACTAACACTTGTTAAAACATCAGTATGGACAACATGTGCTTTTAAAAGCACACACCTGTACTCCTAATGACAGCAAGGCCTTGGGGGAGGAAGTGATTCACAGAACCGCTGCTCCCTGCTCTTTCCACCCACTCAGCATTTGATTATAGTGTATTTTCCTCTGCTCAAACACGCATGGGGCTGCCAGCCCTGTACTAGGCTTGTAAGCTAACCAGGAGCACGGCTTGTCTTTGTTCAGCACCCGGTGAAAGTGCTGGATTTTCACAAGAGCTCAGGGTTCAGCAGCAGCCAGGGCACTGTTTGACATGTGCTTAAATAGCATCCCAAAAAAGTAGGTTTTTCCCATCCTGCTCTTGCTTTGCACTGCACTAGTCCAAACAGTAATGCAGATAAACAAGGAATTATTTGGAGAAACTGATCCAACTGAAGAAAACCGTAAATAACTTGATTTTTCAGTGGTACTGCCATTTAGTCGTTGTATTTCACACCTTCTATCTAAAATCAATAGAAACAACAAAGCCGCTTGTGGACTTTGAGGAGTTTCTGGATCTTTTCTTGGAACAAAACCGACTTTTTTATTCAATTACCTTACAGATGTTCCAAACAACCTCCCTGAAAGAACAGGCTTGTTCCCAAGATCTAAGGGAGATTTGGGGGTAGGATAGCGACAGAAGTAATTTAGACGAGCTCTATTCATTATATGCTCAATTTAAAATTTACACACCAGTTTGCATTTAAAAAAAAAAACCAAAACCAAAAAAACCAAACACTAAAGTAACTTCAGCGGGAGAATGATATCTGCACAGTGACTTGTACTGAAAAAAACCGATGGAACTAACTGAACGTGGTGTAGTTCCCGGGGCAAACTGGGAGTAGGGCAGCCCAGCCTGGCGTTACTGGTGAGGGTAGAGGGGATCACTCACTCCAGGATGCAGGAGTGACTCAAATGTTTTCATACATTTATATTTTCAAAGATTTCTTCAGAAGGAATAGATTTAGCAACATACCTCTCCTTTCTTTTTAATATGAGAACTGAACTTTTTTTTTTTGTGCACTTCTAGTTTTTCCCCAAAGCAGGGGTCCGTTAGCTCCAGGCTCCACCAGTCCCAAGGGCTGTGATCTTATCTTGGGCTGCCAGAGATCATTAGACACATCACTGTCATGTTGCTATGTTGTTGGTGGGGTTTTTTCCCTTCTGTTTCGTTTTATTTGTTTTTTACAGGGGAAAAAAAGAGGGAGCAGGGTTTTTCTAGCCCTTAGACATGTAATCTGAGACAAAAGGCCTCAATTTCTCTCACTCTTCTCTTCCAGCTCTACCAGCTGAAGTACTATTTTTCACAGGATGAATTGCTGATATTCCTACTTACACAAACTAAGAGCAGCAACCGAGCCTTCCAGTCTGTAACTGTCTTAACTCAGACAGTACTGATATTAATATTCCTAATGGTAAAGCTTTCATTTTGGTTTCTTTTCCATGGCCTCAGATATATTCTTCATTCTCTAGTTACTGATATATTTCTGATGTGCCCAGCAGGTAACTTCTAGGAGTCACACTAGGTCAAGTTTACTTTAGAAAAGGGAGGAAGGGTAAAGGGAGGAAAGGAAGAAAATTTTTAGTTTCTTATATCTTTTCTTACAGCCTTAGCTTTATTCTGTATTTCTGAGCATTTTTTTTGCACCCACGATAGTTTCTTTAGTAAAGCCTGTTTACCAAAACTGCCACCAGTTTCCTTTGCTTTTTATGTGTCTCAACTCAGAAGTTACACAGAATTTTTATAATAAATCTGTCCTAGTAATTTAGTGTAAACGTTCATTTATCTAGATTCCTTTGGGCAGCTTTCACAGCTTGGCTGAAGTTCCCAGGGAGCCGAAACCCTTGCTTTGAAGGAGGCCTCTGGTATTGCTGGTGAGGATAAGGGTGATAGTGAGAAAGTGGTCAATCCTCCTCCAATTTATGGGCTACACACCAAAATTTTCCAATGGCTGAGAGGCACTGGGCAGGTACCTGTCTTGGAGACATTGGCAGAAGTTTGCAGGTGTAAGGTGATGGAAGCTGCCCAGGGGGATCTCATCTCAGTTTTGCGGTACCTAACAGGGTTGGAATGAGCACACAACTGTGTCCCAGCATGGTCCTGGAATACCATTTTTGGTATTCATTTTTGGCTGACTTACAGCATCCCACGGCTGAAGATCTGAATTACCCAGAAGGTTTTCCACCAACACAGTCCCAGTGCCAGACATGTGGTGCGGTTTTAGCATGGGAGCTATACTTCGTCTGCTTACCAACATCATGAAGCTCAAGTGTCACAGGTTGGCCATCCCCATGCTGGAGGGTAGGATTGGCTTTCTTACATTGTTCATTATGTATCACCACTAAGGCTGTGCCTGAGCACGTCTTCCTGGTAAGATGAGGGTGTAGATGGATTCAGCCGAGTCAGCTTATTTGAGGCAACTTGCAGTAGGAGTCACAGCAGCCAGCACGCAAAGGAAAATTTAGGAGGTGCTGAAGAGAGTCCTTCTGGAGTTGTGCCCTTCTTGGGGGTCTTCGTACTTAGTGGAGAACCTAAGTCAGATCAGGATATAAGTCTCCTGGGCTTGAGGCGCAAAGTGCCAGAGTACGGTCAATCATCCATGAAACCTAGGCTCAAGAGGAGGCAGAAGTATGTCCAGTCTTTTATAAAATAGGCTGTTCTTTATCTTGAAAAATCCTTGAGTTCAGCATAGTGCTAGGGGAGGGGGTCAAAGACAAAGAATGGCTCATCTCAATTCATCCTGGCTCAGTGATACAATTTCCTTTGGCTCTTCAGTCTGAGTTTGTGGTCTTAGTCTGATGTTTGCAATATGGAGAAACTAGTTCCATTATTTAACATAAATTAGACTTTCATCAGTGAGCTACAGAGGTGTATTTTCTCACCTGTACCCCACGAAGTCATGGCCAAAACCCATGACAAAGTATTGTAGGTGTAATTGTGCTGATGGTGATGTATTTCTTGGGCTGGAATGAGGGTTGTGAATGTCAGTACCATCTGTTCCTCACCATCATTTTTATTATTTTCAGGAGTACCTACAGGCTTCATCTGAGATCACGGCCTCGACATGTTGGGGAAAAAAAATGTAACTAGATGTTGGCTCCTCATATGAAGAACTTGTGCTCTGAAGAAGTAAGACAGGCAAAAGCCAGAAGAGAAACAGAACAGTGGAATGATTTATCCAGGGTCACAGGGCAGGTCAGTGGCGAAGCTAAGATCAGAGTCTGTATCTCTTGGTTTCTGCTAAGACATCACGTAGAACATGTCCACAAAAAAGGAATGTTTTAGATATACACGTGGAAATTGCAGTTCACTAACACTGGAAATATTTAGAACAGGAGCGTTAAAGATTAACCTTAATAGCCCTCCTTTTCTGCTGTCATTCAGTTCCTCAGTATGTCCCAAAACCTTGTACAGTCCCCCAGCTCTTTACATTGGGGCTTTCCTCTGCTTGTTAACGATATGGGGGCTTCCACAGGATAGCAACCTCTTATGATAGCAACCTTTTATTTGCCCACATCTTCAGTGAGATGACAGATAATGGGAGGAAGTCAGATATGTTTAAAATATACTTAGTTTTAACAGCACTGAGACACTTAACTTGTCAGCAATCCAATTATTAATCAGATTAATGGACTTTTATAAATCCACTGCATCCTTAGGACAATTGCCTGGTTTATGTTTCGTGCATACAGAATAAGGTTTCTCATGAGCTATGAGAACTTTAATATGAAAACTAAAACGGAGAAGTAATCCTTAGCTTACTCTGCTACCACACCTTGCATGCAAGAATGCTGATCATTGCCTGCGTAGGAGCATCATTTAATTATGTTTTTTCACTTCGGAGCTTAATGCTATTGAAGGAACTCCATCAGCATTTAATTAAAGACTAAATACAGTCAGTCTTTCTAGCTGGTTCAGTATCCACTTAAAAATATATTTGATACCTAGACAGCCAAAAAGGATACCGGTGGTAACAACATTAAAGAAGGTTTTGTAAGGGAATGGGAATCTAATTTGTACCTGGAAATTAAATTTATATCTGAGATTTTTAAAAACCATTTAAGGGATATTGAGCCCCCACCTGTATTAGGAAGTAATGGAAATAAGTTATCCAGTTAGGTTTGTAGCTTTCTAGGGGAAAGAATTTTTTCAAAATAGTTTTTAAAGTTTCTGATTTTAGACCGGGGTGCTCCAAGCCCCTGGAACGTACTGCAATGAAACAAAAGCAGCTCGTGCTGCAGCCTTTTCCTATTGCCTTCATACACAACTTGACATGCCCATTACTGATTGAGTAATGCTGTATTGTGTGTACAGGTTTTAATTCCAATATTCTACTTTATAAAGTAAGGCTTTTAAAATTAATTTTGTTAAAGTCACATTTTCAAAAGGAAGTTGAGAAACAAATAACATGTGAGTTGTGACTCCCTCAAAGAAGGCAGATCCAATGCAAATCATATGAACGTAAGCAAAGAATTAATTGGTTTCAGTTAATTTTAGATCAGGTCTGAAGATTGGTGTGTTCAGAATAGGACACTGTAGAAGACACTAATGTCAATGTCAGGATAACATTTTCCCCTTGAGTGGGGATCATGAACAAATGAAATTAACGGAGCCTTTAATATTGATTTAAGAAGGTGCAGGCAGGGAGGCAGGGGCTCTAAGGACTGCTTAACGTTAAGCATATGCATAAGTGCTCTCCAGAAGAATTTTCTTTTTTTTTTTTTTTATTTTTAATACCAGCTGTTATGTAAGTAAAAAGGAAAAGCATATCTGTATCTGTGTGAGAACAAACTTTTTAGGTCATAAAAGCAAAGAACTATGACATAGTTGGTGAGAGACCCCTGCAGGGAAGCAAATAATAGAGATTGTGCTTGTAAGCTTTTCAGACTACCAAATAACTTGGTTTTTACTTTAGCACTTTACTTTTTACGTTGTACTACTGAAACCTGCTTACATGCTTTTATGCATTAGTCTCATTATGTATTTCATAGAGTTGGGCTTGTTCCCTGATTTGTAGGCTTGCTCTCCTGCTGAATGCAGGCTCTCAGGAGCTTTGAGAGCAGAAATAATAAACAACTGACTTCTCTTAAGAAGCTGTTAAACTTTTTCCTTGTTAGATGAAGTAAACAGGTATTGTACCCAGAAACGCAATGTCTTTGTCGAGTTTGTGTGTGTGTGTGTCTTTAATCACGATATATATTTCCTCTGGCATGATTTATTAGTTTGCTTTGTAGTTTTGTCACAGAGTTTACTTGCCATTTCAATCTGAAATAGCCATTAAATCTTTTTTTTTTTGTTTTTTTTTTTTCCTTCTCCTGCCAAGAAGTAAATCTGTACTATTTGCTGATTTGTTTATTACTGTCTGGAAACTTAATCCTGCTCAAAGTCAGAGATTTTAAATATGTCAGATCATCTTAAAGCTACATACTAGTTATATGGGTGACATTATATGTGTTCAGAGAAATTCATTTCAAGTACTACAAATGAGTCCCTTAGTAATACCCAGGAGTCATAATGTCTGTGACATAATGAACCCTCCTAAATTACAGCCTACACTAATTAGATCAGTTATTGCTACATTCCAATCCCTGATACAATTTGCTTAAAGTGGTAGTTACCTGTAATGAAAAGACACACAGCTGACCGTCCGCAGCCTTTTTCCTTCTCCATGACTTATCACAGGGACTGTCTGTGCTCAAGTGCCAGCAGCCCCGTTGCATCCGTGTCTGCGGCGAGGCCAACTATCATCAGGGAGGTCGTTTAGGACATCTAGCAAGTACAGGGGTCCCCTTGGGAAGGGACAGTGGCCCCGTGGAATGAAGCATTGAGAAGGTTTGGATCATCTCTTCCTGTTTTCAGTGTCACTTACGTGCTTATTCTTCCGCTGCTTCTCCATGTAGTCTCTTTTGTCCCTTCATTATGTCTGTAATTTCCGTTAGGTGTTCAGCGATTTTTTTTAAATTATTATTATTTATTTTAATCCACGTAAGGGAAGATAATTGCTTTTGTTCCCTAGTCTCTGGGCTCTCTCCTGCTCATGCAGGAAAAAAAAAAAAAAATTTAGCTGGGATGGTGTTTGTGACCAAAAGGCACGTGAATCTCAGTGGGGAAAAGCTGTTCTGGACTCTGTGCCGGAGCAAACTACTAAACTACTATCAGTAACTTTGCTGTGAATAGGTATCAACAGGAGACTGCTTATTTATTTAGAGGTTGGTCAGGTAACTTGCTTTTTCACTGAATCTATAAACAGTACAAACTGCTTGCTAATTAGTCAATATTGCAGAATTGGAAAGCGGAGCAGAGCAATGTAATTTTTTTTTCACAAGTAAAAAATTTTTTTTTTCCCTTCTACCAAGGGAAGATTTAAAAAAAAAAAAAAAACCACAATAGCAAATTGTGAAAGATGCTATGTGCTTGTTTTGAAATACAGCTAACATGCCAACAACAAAAAAAAAGTGGCCACACGTGTTACACTCAGTTGCTTTCTTTGCTTGTTTTTTACTGGACATTTCTCTAAGTTTCAGGCCCTGTGTTCTGTGCTGAACCTGTTTGATTTTGGCTTCCCTCTCACTGCAGGTGCAGAGGATCAACTTCAAGCAGAGCCAGCGTGGCTTCAGCGCCCGGATAAGCAGAATGGTGTTAGCAATCCCGGTCCATGAATCCGGCTGCTCCAGAGGCACCCAGGGACCAGCTGCCGTGGGACACCGCAGCACCCTCCTGAGGTCAGCTGGCTTGGAAATTGCCTTTTTTAATTTCGAAGCCCCCCTCTGCCTTCCACCAAGCCATGATCCTGCCTAGTGCTATCCTGCCAGGTAGTTGGGTCTTAAACCGGCTATACTGGGAGCAAAAAAATCAACAAGAAGCATCTGGTAGTGGAGGGGTCTTGACTGCTTACCTGGTGTATTGCTCTCCGTGCTGAAGAGACCCTTGCAGAAACCCTCAGCCACGCTTATGGCCGTGTCTGGTGCTTTGGGAGCCACTTGGTTCAAAATGTTCTTCAGAAATGGTCCTGCTTTCTGGAAATGGCAAAGCAGGCTTGATTCTTGATTTGGGCTCTTTTGCTCTTGCCTCATGTACATAGAGCTGCGTAATGAGCGCGTTGTAATTCAAACTACATATCCCATTGTTACAGGACAGGAACCCCGCGAGCTTGGCTGTGAGCTGTTTACACCTGCCCTGCCTAACTACTCAGGCTCCACCGGCTGGTCTCCCAAAGCCTGGACCACAAACTCATCCAAAATTCACCTCTGCACCCACCTGCCTTCTAATTGCAGACCTGTGTGTCTTACTTCTTCCCTGCAGCTGGGAATATGGGGTGCTCATTTGCTTAAGGAATGTGTTTTGAATGGAGGACACGTCCTTCTCTCCTTTCTTTTGTCATGAGATCCTTTTCACTCATTTTTTAGGCCTTTCTTCTTTTTTTTTATTTAATGACATTTCCTTGTCAGTATTTGCTCAGCACATTAAGCGCATCAGGAGGGGAAGGGGTAGAAGACACATCAAAAGAAAATAGCTTTTTTTTTTTTCTTACTTTATTTAATTTCTGAAATTTCTAACTGCTAACTTTTGCAGGCCATCCCATGGCCAGCCGATTGCAGAACAGAAAGTACCTTGATTTAAACATTTTACTAATGGGAGGTCTGTTCTTGTTGCTAGAACAGGCCACGAATCCCCCTGGATAATTTAATCATGATCTCATGATTTTGTTCAAAATTTACTCTGCAAGCAATGACGGCTTCAGTTCTAACTTCTTGATTTGTCAGGAAAAGTTTTTGTGTGAGTAAAAAAAGCTCTACCTGTTACTACTTGGCACACAAACTGCTTTGTTGGGCAAACACTGCTGAGTGTTACATCGTCCAAGTAGCCAAAGTCAGTACCATTGCACAGTTTTGTTCCATTTTTCCAATAGCTTTTGTCAAATAACCGGCAAAGAACCTGCAATACTTAATGAGGCTGACAGGCAGGGAAAGGTCAAAAACAAGCAGGAGACCTGTTCTGACTCATTCCTCCTGGACTTATAACTTGTTTCTTACAGACCAAACAGTACTTTTCTTTTATTAAAAAAAAAAAAAGAGGAGGAAAAAAAAGAAGAATTAAGAGATGACAGGCTGAAACTGCCTACTTTCCTTTCAGTGTCAGAAGACATAAATAGTTTTAGTCTGCAGTGGTTTTTGATTGAATATCCTTTTGAAGTAATGATAGCTATAATTTAAAGCAACAGTTACCATATTTTCTTCTCTCTGTGACATTCTTTGATGCCCTAAGTATAAATCTGCTTAAAATAGCTATAGCCATGCCTGGGTATACTACCAGGATTTTCGGAGGTTCTGCCTCTAATTGCCATCATATGTACCTAATATCACAAACATAACTGCCTAATGACAATGTTGCTGCAAATACTTTCTTGACATAAGAAGAAAGGTAAATTCAGAGGTGCACATTAAGTTTAAATTGTTTGCTAAGACTAAAACTTTTGCGAAGAAATTCTTTTTAATTAACATAAATACTGCTCAGGGCTGCTTGGCCCCAGCCATATATTCAGCTGGTAAGGGGTATTATATTATGATTTAATACAGCATCAGAAAATCGCTGGCTTTTAGCAGCAATTACAAAAACATTTTGGTATACTATAATTCCAGACTTTGTTCTTGCCTCACAAAAATATGTATATACTCAATCAAGTAGATTTTTTTCTTTTTTCTTTTTTTTTTTTTCTCAAAAGGGTTGATGGTACTTGAAAAAAATATATACATTTTGAGAGTAAATGGAGGTTCATGGGCATCTTTCTCTATCCCTTTACTCTGTTAAATCTTTCTCTATCTGCAATTCTGTTAAACAGTTCCTAGTTTCCATTCTGTGCTATTGCAGTTGGAACAGAGGCTGAGTTTCTGAGTAGTCTGACTTTAAGAGCACGCCCATATTATCCTGGTGTGCTGTGTAAAATAGTGAAAAGACACAACGCATTAAATATTAAATATTTTAATTAACTTATTCAGTATTTTCTGTTTTAATAATAAGCCTTAAATTATTTGAATGAGTTGTCATGTTTCTCTTCTGGCATAAGGGAATAGAAATTATTTTTTTAAACAAAACAAACTAGAGGCACCTCCCTCAGGACAAATAAGGAGTACCAGCTCAGAGAAGAGTATTTGCATGGATGGGAAAGAAGCTGGACAGATGGTAAAAGGAAACAAGACAGATGAAATTAATCAGGACAATGTTGTAAAGCCCATCAAGATGGGTGTCACAGCCAACCACAATTTTTGCAGTTAATTGTTGAATATACTTTCTGTGGCTCGATGCTGTTCCTCCCAGTCAAGACCACCAAATCCTGCCTGCCTCACTTGGTAGAACACACTCTGCGTTTTTATGACCTGATGCTTTCTCCTAATTACATGAAGTTCAAATCCATGATAGCTCCACTGACTTCAAAAGTAAATGTATAACTTTATAAACCAGGTAGGTCAGAAACGAGAAGCAATCTTGCTGCAGCAGCATTCTGCTCAGCAAGGGCCACTTTCTTTTCCTTCCTTGATAACAAAAATACAAGACCATTTGCAGTGGTGTCACCATGACTCTCAGAAGCGCTCCAGATCTGTGGTGCCTCTCACCCTCATTTATAACAGAGCAACAGCAGAATCCTAGCTGATTTGGTAGTGAAATGAGTAATTCTCATGCACAGCAGTGGAGAAGTCGGGCTTGTACTTCTGGAGTATAAAATTACTGATAAGCAATTCTCCCTTTCCCCAGCTATCAGATGTAACTGAGATACGGAGGGATGGGGTTTCAGCTTCGTGGCTCTGCTCCTGGAGTCCGGCCTTTCACAGTATGCAAACTCATGATCTTACCACTCAGGGAGTTGATTTCTTCAGAAATTCTTCAGAGATTCAAAGCGCAGATAGGACTGCGCACCAAGTCCTGTGCCCGAGCTGATTGCAGACAAATTCAAATAAGTGGATGGGAAAGTCTTTAACGGCTTTGTTTGCTTCCAAAAGGCATTTTGCTAAATCTGGTGTGATGAGTCAAGAACTGCTTTTACTCTTTGGACAAGAAATCATTCATCCAGCTCTTAAAACCCCATTTGAAGAGACTCAATCATCAGTCCTGCCCGAGAGCAAGGTGAGAGAAGTGTCAGCTTTGAGCTTACAGGCACCAACAGACAGGATTCGGTGTCTCCTGGCACCTTCTGGATCTATCTTGAGGAGGCAGTGGTGATGGCCCAGACCTCAAGTTAAAGATCATCTGGCAACCTAACAGTAATCTGAGGTTCTCCTGCCTCTCTGGCAGGTGAAAGGCATGTTGAGCCAGTGAGTGCCTTCCATGGTACCAGTAAATACTTCAGACTGCACATCAGTCTGGCTGGAGCAATGTTTCTCCGCGGGGGAAAGAACTGAGCAGGACTTAAACTAAGGTGGGCCATACGGATTCTTACGCCAATAAGGAAGCCTTTCCACATGGGAAAACAGGAGTTCAAATCAGCAAGGAAAGATAAAGGATAGTCCAATATAGAAAATTCAAGCTGCTCAAGTTTTATTTATTTTAAGGATGGTTTGTGTAACAAACACAGACCTGCAGGAAAATCAACATATAAAGGCTGATAACCTTTAAATGAGGTATGGCAGATGGTTGAGTAAAGCCAGCCAATGAAACCACATCAGAAATGAGATGAGCAGAAAACACATAGGTACAAAAAAGATAATTGTTGGACGTGTTTTTGAGGGGGAAGTTCCAGCTGTTTAAGCATCTGTTTGATGAATGATAACCACCTGCTTAAGACCAAACTTGCAGAGGGCAGCGGAGCAGAGGCTGCTTGTGCAGGAAGCAGGCAGGTGATCCACCAAATGTGCAGCAGAGACCTGGCGATGCCACGGGTCAAGGGACACACCAGACCACAGGAGGACATCAGAGTCGATGCACAGCTGGCTCCTGTGGCCATTTGTACTGAGACACAGAAAGGCAACGGGTTTTCCAAAATGCAAGTCTTTCCTGGGAAGGTGTTTTTTCTTGCTTTTTAACAACTGGTTTCACTGCAAAATCCACCTGTTTCTTAAGAGAAGCAGGCACCATCAGAAGACCATTTAATTAATCTGTTGTATATATTATATCTTACAACTGACATTTCTAATATCTGAAAATGGGATTCTGAAATGGCAAAATTACGGTGATAAATTTACAAAAAGTTACCGGCATCAATCCACATCCAATACAGTTTGTCTTAAAGGAGTGGATTGAAAGCCACTTATGTGGCTGCAATAAAACTTGACTATTTTGACACCAGAAAATGGAGAGGATGTGAAATTGCTGTGACTCACTGATGACTGTGAGTACCCTCTCCCTCCAAGCAGCGACGTATTTGGGTCTTTTCGAGTGAGTAGACAGAACTGGTTGGGAAATTTTGGAGGTTTTGGGGAGCTGAGGGTCGTGCCTGCACAGGTGCTGCTGTGATGCTCGGTACCCTGTCTGCCGCTGTAGCCGTTCCCTGAAGTTACACACCGCAGCTCTCCCACTGGCAGGAGCTTCTTGACCTGTTTATGATGCCAACCGAATTCAAATGCTCCAAAATCCTAGCACGTTAAAGAAAACGCTTGCGCTTTTCATGGTTAAAAAATGTGGGCAATAATAGTTACGGAGGAGCAGAAAGGACAAGTGTGGGAGTCAAGCAGAACCCCGTGGCTGGGGTTAACTGCTAACCCCTGCCCAGGAGCCCAGGGCCCTGCCAGCCACCACCCTGCCCTGTTTTTGTTCAGGAAACATGTTTCTCAGCTGTTATTGCAGAGGCTGGATGGTGATTTTGTTGAAGGCAATGGGAAGAGTATCTTCAATGGATCAGAATCCAGCTGTATTTCTGCTCCAGGCTAAATGGGAAATTATCCTCTTTTTTTTGGTTTGGGTTTTTTTTTTTTTTTCATATTCCTGAAAGTTCTCAAGCCAGCATTGTATGGTTTTCCTCCTTATTTCCTTTTGTTCCTATTTGAACATCTGTCTGAAGTAGTGTATTACATACTAATTTGTTCGGAGCTTTTTTTTCTTTTTTTTTTTTTTTTGCATGTTTGGGTGTGATTACAGTCTTCCGCTTCATTTTCATTAATTTCCTTCATTTATTCGCTTTTGATCTTTTATTGGTCCTTATAATATCCGTGTGTGTGTGAGAGAGAGGGAGCACGCGTGTGTGCATGGAAACAGGGAAAAAAAAAAAAATCTGCATTTATTTCTTTTGGGTCTGACAACAGTCTCTAGATACTCTCTGCAGAGCTGACGAGGGGGATCTTTGGTCACGTCTGATGCTTGTAGGTGGCCCCCAATTCTCCACCCCGCGGGGCACGAGCCACCAGCATGGACAGGGCGCTCCCACCGCTCCCCGGCCGGTCACCCACCCACCGAGGCAAAGGACCCATCAGTACGTGAGCAGTAGGATGGGACAGAAATCCATGGAGCACAACTTTGAGCAAAGGCTGAGTTTACAGGGCAGTGTGTCCCCCCCGCAGTGTTTATTATTTTCATGAGGTGCTATTTAGAAGGAAGCGCCGTCCTACAGCCCTGAGCGGTTCCCTGGATGCTCACGTGCTGTAAACAAAAAAGTCACGCAGTTTGGACAGGAGCTTCATGGAAGCAATTATTCTTGACAAGATAAGATGTGAAGAAATTTTAGTAATTATAGCCAAATGAACTAGAAATATTTTAATGGAAAATAATATCAAATAGTTTAGCAGTGGGTTGGTTGCTGTCGGTTGGACTTGATTGGAGATATAATTAAAAGTATGACTTTGAATATTATCTAATAACCTAATTGCTCATTCCTTTGATGAAAAGAGTGCAGTTCTCAGAAACACGCTGTTATTTACTGAAGCTACTTTTTTTTTTTTTTTAAACCTGGTACTTTTCTGGTGCCTTATTGGAAGGTGAAATGTAGCATTTCTTTATTTTGCCTTACTTCTACTTTGAGCCAAATGAAAACGAGCCCCCTCCTCCTGTGCGGAGGCAGTCAAGGAGGACACAGCTATCTGCTTCTCTCGCCCTGGATTCTCCTCACTCCTGAGACCCCAAGCATGGTGACATGGCTGTGGCAGAGGATACGTTCCACCTTCCCTTTCGCTCCCTAGCCCTCCTGTCACAGACTCTGTTGATACATGTGTTTTGCCCACATCCTTTCCTGTAAAGTTGGAGGGCGAAACTCTCCATCACATGTCATCGCTGTCTATAATTACTGTTCTGTCGTTGTCCTGGAGAGGAGCTGCTTCTGTCACCCCATCGTCAGCTTTCTTCTCATCTTTTTGAAGCTTCACTTTCTCTTCTAGGTACCCAGGAACAGACTGATGATAGACTCTGTGATGTTTTTTGATCTTTCCCCTCATACCCTTGGATCTTACTCACCAACCTTCCTTGCCTTTCTGTCATTGCTAATAAATTTTCTTCCTGTTAATGTTGTCTGTATGTTAATATCCCTACAGCAAAAGATACTGGAGAAGCAAGTGCTAATTCCAGAGTCAAGATACGTCACCTTGGTTTGGCCGGTGCACGTGTTTTTAGCAATGGCAGTCCACGCAAGTCTTCCAGGTACAAGACTTCTCCCAAAAGCCATGTTTAATGGGCAGTTAAATGGAATGACAAACAAGATGTTGTTCTTATTTAGAAACGGGTTTACGTTTCTAAAATCATTTTTATTGTCCTGTGCTACAGACGGATTCCTATATTTTTAGCTCGATATAGTTGTGGTCAATAAGATGCATTCTGGCCCTGCTATTGTTCTTGTTTCTCAGGCAATGTTTTTTATAGTCCCTATTATTCCTTTTTCTTGACATATTTTATATAAATATTATAAGAATATGTTTGATTTGTACCATCTCATCTAGAACCTTTTAAAATTCCTTCTCAAACTAAAAGCATACCACTGCTTGAAGAAAAATAAGCACAGTACCCTTATCACTCTGGTACTGTTTTCTTCTAAAATATCTCCCATTTGGAAGTCTTTACTGTAATAACTGGGATATGAGCACAAAGGCTGGAATTTTCCCAAATAAGAAAGCTTTAAGCCATAATTTCTTAGTACAAAAGCTTCTTTTTTGTTAAATTATATATAAGTATTTTCAGCAGGACCTCCTATGCGCAACTATGTGGTGAGCATTCACTTTTGCTATATCAGCTGAAAAGTATACCTTCAACACCATTTATATTAATGTCACTGTTACAAACAAATCTTCCTTTTTTTTTTTTTTTAGAGGGTGAGCTGGAGGTATATAGTCAGAGATACATGCACAAAACGTGTATCTGCTTTTTATTTTCAGGATCATCACTCTCTGGTCTCACTTACCTCTTTTAAGACCTTTGAAAGTCGCTGTGCAGGAACGCAAGCCCTGGATTATGTTTTGGATGAAAGCTCAGGTTGGATGTGAATCCAGATTCCCCCTCACAGGTGGGGACGCGTTCGTCCTTTCAGTCCTTGGGGCTGCCAACTCCGTGGGCTCAGGGGTCTTTCCTTTTTCACCCCCTTCTGCACCTTTACATCCATATTAAGAAGAATGAAATCCATCCCACTCTTCAAAAGAAAAAGCTGCTGCTATGACATGTCACTAACAGCTACAGCTGAGATTTTTCAGAGGAGATTTCAGTGGGATTTGGGCACCTAACTGCCCTAAATTCTTTTGGAAATCCTAATCCTCTGGGGGTGGGTGGGTGTAGAAACTGCCTTCTATGAGAGAAATTTAAATGAAGATAATTTTACACCTCTCTCCCAGGCCAGCCAGGACACAGCATCTCAGGCAAACAAGAACTGGCGTTTCCAGCCTCCCCTGGGCACAAAGGGACCCGTTTTGCTCCCCCCCAGCAGCGCTGGTGCCCGCTGGCTCCACAAGAAGAAGAAGAAGCCTCAGGACCACACTGCTGCTTGGGTCAGTAGCATGTTACACTGCCTGCGTTTGCTTCTGAGCTCTCTCTGAAATATTTGGTTTTGCCTTGCCATTGGCAGCGTTCCTAAAGCACTGATGAGGCTGCAATTACTAAGCACTTTATAGCTCTAGTCTGTATAAGTTAGGTGGGTTTTTCTGTCAGTTTCCCATGAAATTTTTGTAAAGGGTGTGTAAGAAATGCCTGATCCAATGAAGAAAATACCAACTGATACATTTGCTTTTCGGCACATATATATACAGAGCTTAATTTAGCATAGAGAAGCAACTAAGAATCAACTATTGTTATGATAAAACACTTCCTTTCATCTAGAGTTATATGTGATCCCACAATAAATCCAAATGTGCATGATTGTTTGTTAGAAAGTGAAAATTTTAATTAACAGTGTGGCTAGTACCGACTTTCACTCTCTGCCATTATCTCAGTGTATTGGGTTTTGCGTAACATGAGCTTTCAGAAGCAAAACCTGCATGAAATCTTCCAACTGTGAATGCCTTTTCCTTGTAAGAATTTGGTGTGAATCTCTGGAAACTTGCTAAGTCCCCAGGGGGATAAGAATTCACAGATCTAACTAACCCTGAGGGTCATGTTATCACACAGATTAACTATTCTCAACCAATTTCTGAAATTCATTAGGCAGTTAAGGCTTTCTATCAACATTAGTAATGTGTGCTTTCTTTTTTTACCTATTTGTCCTTAAATATATTTATTAGGTCCCTGACACACAGTGGCCCTTCTTCCTCTTATTAATCAGCTTCTCTCATGTCCCTGAAGAAGCATCTCAATTTCACATGTTCAGCTAATTATTCTTCTAATTATTCCTTTTTTTCTTAAAGGAGTCAGTACGCAGTACCACAAGGTTTGATATGTAGTGCTGTTCCACAATATTGCATTTGGAGAAATAGTATCAATAAGTAGATGTTTTTCAACACAAAGTGTTATGTTTTGTAGAATAAAATAAGAGGTATAAAGTTTCCCAGAAGCCAGCAATGCCAGCGATTGTGCTATTACTTGACTTAATAAATAAAGCTGGGATTCTGTGGGAAGCCACCAACAGTCAAATTCATCAGAGCAAGGATTTTTATAATATCTAAGTCTCAGATAAGGCCTTTCCTGGTTAAACTGATATATACCATGGACAATGGTTGCGTGTGAAGGTGGTCAGCACATTTGGCCTGAATCCCATTAGCTACAAGGGTTGCCTACAAACAAAAGACTGGAGGAGGCTTCCTGTGTCATTGAGTCCTATCTCTGGTTAATACAGACACCACATCATGTAATGCCCAAAACTAATTTATCAAGCTGATCTGAAAGCAAATAAGGGCTTGTTTTAGCGTTTAGAGGTTTTTGGGTGGGATTTTTTGCCATTCTGATGGCTTGGGACCTTATTTTAGTTTCCAGATATTCATGGTTCATTTACATCTGCTTCTTCTTATGCCAGCATTATCCTCTAATTTCTAGCCCCTAAACTGAAATACCAGCCATGGGAAAAACTCAACTTACTCATTGGCCCTGTAGTAAGGAACAGGTTGAAACACCTCCGAGTATGAAGAGTTTGAAGGTGCCTGGGAGGATGGCCCAGGTGACCCTCACTCTTATATCTAGGGAGACATCTCTGAAGGAAAGTTTTATTTCCTTCCCAAGGAGCTAGGGCATAAATATTTTTCTCTTCCAGAAAGCTTCTGCAAAACGATAGACTGCTCTTACACCAAACCATTTAATAAGTTTAATTAAATGGAAGCTTATGATAATTAAACCAAAAGCCTAAGGGCCCTGTTCTGTGAGGACTTACTCCTTGCATAAGACCAATTTCCATATAATTTAGACAACAAAAATAGCGGAACAGTGCTCTGCCATCTAATTTATATGAAATTGGTATTCTCCAACCCGGATTTGTATTACGCTGTAAACAGACTTCTTGTGTCCTAGCAGAAGTGATACAGCTCTGGTACAAGTATTGGAGCAGAAAACAAAGAAAAGATTTTTAAAAGGGAACCTTCCTCTTTTTATAAAAAAAAACCCCAAAACTGAATGTGCAAATTAAAACTGTAATCTGATAAACTCTGCATGAGGATCAAATATCCTTAAACAAATTCTCTGACATAGCGGGTACTTGTAGGTTCTTCTTTCATTACAAATTTGCATATTTGCTACTTCTGGGCGTTTTCTTGAAGTAACGTTTGTGATCAATGCTAGAAAAAACCCCACGCTCCGTATTTTGGAATTCCTTACCATCTCCCCCAGTGTCCCAAAGGAACGGTACCGTGCATTATCTCCTCCACCACCTGTATTTTTGTTGCACTTCAAAACAAAGCTCCTACTACAAAGAATTGATGGGGCCTGATTCTCCCCTACCTTACTCCGACTTTGCACAGCCTGCTGCAGACAAAGCCATTCCTCTTGTTTACAACCAAAACAGTAGGGAAAGTCCCCATCCCTCCTCACCAACATGAAAAAACAGCAGTTTTGGGTCCTCTCCCAGCCCGCTCCTGCAGACACAGGCTCTAGAAAGGCAGGTAACCCCCATGGAGGTGGAACAGGGACCCTTTCTGTTCTCCTCTGCTCCCGCGTGCGGCACGGCTGATAGCTGAGCCCTTGGTGTTTGGTGGCTTTCCTCACAAGCTGCTCATTTTCGGGTGTTCTGGGGCTTTTTTTGTTTTTCTAAAGAGACTGGAGTTGGCAGGTTCCCCGTACAGGGGAAGGTTAATTTTGTGCCAGTTCTTCTTCCAAAGGAAAGCAGTGGTCCCACGTTGAGGGAAGCTCTAGGTCTGATGGTTGTAGGGAAGGTGAAAGCGTTGTTTTGAGCAGGCTGGACACCAAACGCTGCTGTGCGCTGCTACTCTCCATTAGATGCTGGTGATTAATTGCTCAGGGTTAGAAGATAACCAGGTCAGAGCCTTATGAGATATACACTTCCCACTGACAGTCAAATAATAGACACCCGTATCTGAAGTCTATTTGTAGAAGTTGTAGGGAGACATCATCTCATGTACCGTAAATGAGTTTATCATCTTAGGTTATAATGCCCACGCCTCTATTTCTAAACCTTCAAGACACTGACTGTGACAACCCTGACCTGCACAGAGGAAACGCAAGGCCCAGGGGTTAAAACTCAACCCAGATGAGCCAGAATTATTCCCTGTAAGACAAGGCATCTGGAAGATCTCACCCTGCTGACGACTGCCCTACCTATTGGTGGGCTTTGACCCAAGCACGCAGAGAAGCGCTGCGTCCTGAGGGTCGTTTCTGACAGCACCAAACACGGAAACCTGTTTTCTTTACAGTCTTCAAAAGTGGCTTAGAAAGCATCTAAAGTATTCAAAATCTGTGACCTTTACCTCCAGGCAGAGGCTTCGTCATGGTGATCTACGTGTCTGTGGCCTTAAGGCTGGATTACTGCGACGCACACACCCCCCCCCCAAAACCACCTGCAGGCTGGAGCTGCTGGAGAGGAGAAGCATGACTGACTGCTCAAGGGCCCTCACCTGGGGACGCTGGCAAACCCTGCGCTCGGCAAACTGCGTCCGCAAGTACGATCCAAAGTCTTTGTAATTATTGGTGTTTAAAGCCTAAAAGATCAGAAAGCAGGACTCTCTTGAGGCACCCATGCACGGTGTCACACCGTGGTGTTTCTCAGGGGAGATGCATGTGGCAATTACAGCCACAAGCTACCCCAAAGGCACACGAAACCATCCTCTACTGCGGGACAAGGGTCCAGCTCATCTTGGAGGTACCTGCAGGCAGTCTGCAGACACGTCTCCTCCCACAGGGACTGTGCAGACTTGGGGATCCGGGTGCCCCGCTGTACAGGGCAGCAAGGAGCGAGAGCTAGAAAGGCAGGTTGTGCTGCCCAGACAGCCGTTCTCCATCTCCCCCGAGGAAAAGGCCAGGAGCTAGGCAAGCTCAGCCTGCGGCTTGGAGGGTGGTATCTGGCTTGTAGGCTGCCAGCTGACCCTTTGCAGCATCCGTGATAAGGCTGAGGCTCAAAACACGTGTGCTGTTTGGGTTTTATGTAGAATTTTAAATGTAAAAGTAAATAGAAATTGTCAAAGGCATAAATGGAAGGATGGCATTAATTTCACTAAATGATTTCCCTAGCAAGGCATGGTCATTTGGCATTGCATGTTTCCTAGGGTTACATCAGAATGTACCAACAGTACAAAC